>VXBZ01005662.1:710349-740343 GCA_013399135.1 Heliornis fulica | reverse complement strand
GGGGTGCGGGGGGTGGGGGTGATGGTAGGAGAGACAAATTAAAAAGAAACCTCGCAGTCTTCTTGGATTTCTTTGTTAACAGTTTCAAGTGCGTGCTGGGATTTATTCTGCAGTGTGTGCTGTATGACTTTTGGGATGGGTTGGGTGAAGAGGAACCCCTGCCACCAGCTGACTGATCAGTTTAAACCAAATCAAAACACCGCATCGGTAGCTCCCCACATGCCACGTGCAGTTTGGTCAGCGGGATCTGGACACGGAGAGAAGAGAGTTTGTGCTGTTGGGACAAGACATGGCAGAACCACTTTGTCCATTTAAAAATTTATCTAACGAGCTTTGTGTGCGTGCAATTTTTGGTTTCTGAAGAAAGGAACTTCTGTGATAGTTCTGATTAAGATTTTTAATAACTTGTATTAAATATTGTTATTTAATAACACAATACCTTGGACATTTTTGCCACTATATCTTTGCTAGTGTAAGTAAAAGGAGACTTGTTTGATATAAACACAGCTTTTGAAATGCATCCTGAATGCCTTTCAAAGGAACACAACAGATAGAGAATCTCCTAGTCACGGTTCCTTCTAGAATTAAAAAATACGCCAAACCTTACAAAACTAAAATAATGGAGTTTTTTATTGTAGTACAGGCCCAGAGACCCAAAGTTTCACTTAGGCTACCACATGCATTTTGTGGTGGCAGTACAAATAAATCAGATGCTTTTAGGTCTGAAGAGATTGTAACACAAAGATAGAGAGAAATGCGAGTCACCCTCCCTTGCAAATTCATAGCAAGCTTTTCGATAGCTTAACTAGGTTCATGAAACATCCTGGCTTCTTCTGGCTTTTAGCTTCTAGTGCCTTTAGATCAGATTTTAAAACTTTCTCTGTAAACAGGAGGTCAAAGCGGGGGAGGGGGTGTGTAGAATGGGGAGATGAGGAGTCTTAATTGCTCACCTCCAGTAGCTAAGCTTGTACTGTCAAATATTGCAAGAGCTCTTGGCATCATGTCCAAGAGCTCTGGGACCAAACTGCTTGAGAAATTGCTGTGCTGTGTTGCTCTTCGGGCACGTTGCCTGGAAATGCTGGCAATTGCTTCATGGTTTTCAGGATTGACTGTGGGGAGGGTGGGGCAGGGCAAGGAGAAATAAATATGGAGATGGGTGAGACCCAACAGACGGCAGCTTGGCCCAGATCAAGAAGAGTTCAGCCAGCCGGAGCACCAGTCTGATTAATTGCTGTAGTTTTCATTGCCACAGTACCTTGGGCTTCACCTAATCACACACACAGGCACAACAGGCAGAGGGCTAACTCAAATCAGTATTTACTGCTCCATGCCCCATCTGGCTTTGCCAAAAGCAGCAAGCCCCAAAAGCAGCAAGCCCTGCCAGCCTGCAGAGTTCAGCTCCCTGAGTTAAACTGCCAGGACAAGACAGAACAGAAAAACCTGTTTTACATCCACTCTCAGCCTTTTCCATAGTTTAAACATGATTCAAACTGCAGCGTTTTTTTTTCTTTAGCTGCACCCAAAACACATCCAGTGTCTTGAGAGACCTTGTCTTCTCCTTTTAGTGTCTTTCTGCACTTCAGACTGAGCTTTGCCAAACTTCTTAACATCTGTGGGTCTGCAGATCACCACTAAAGTGCATAGGGCAACCATGACAAGAGCACTCAGGGGACCTGCTACCCTCCCTTCCTACCCTTACTCCAGGGACCAAAGTTGGTTTCCAACTAATCCATTGCACTTTTCTCCACTATTTCTCTCCACTCATCACAGTGATTCATACCATGTTTGCCAATGACTGCTCCTGACAGTTGTTTCCATCTACTTTCTCTTTCCTCATTTTTCTTCTGTTTCCCTGTAATGCCTCAGGTTTGGGCAGAGGAGATGGTACTCCATGTGAGCAATGCCTCTGGCTGCTCCACACAGCCTCTCTCTGTGCAGTCGGGTCTCTGCTGCGCTTGCTGATTTTCATCAGGTCAGGGTTTCATTTCTGGTACGTGAATCTCAGCTAAGGCATGACCACTGCAGGATTCTTTGGTGCTTTATCAGCTCCCCTCTGTCCCTATCTGTTAAATAGGAAAGACAACACTGCTTTCACCAACAGAGAAATCTCTGATGCAAATTAATAACATTCATTCCTAAATAATCTTAGGTCCCTTATCTGAAAGTCTCTTTCTCACCCTGCACTTCACTGGGACCTTGCAGACCTCTGGGAAGTGCTTGTTTCCCAACCTTGTTCTGAGGACTCCAAAGGCCTGGAGAAAGCTCTACGCAGACAGCTAGACCAGTGGGAGGCAATGGACTGTCACCCTTGGCCATCAGTTCTCATCCCCACAATGCTGCTAGTAGAGTGGCTTTCATAACCTTTTCCTAAGTTACTCCAAGATCACCCGGTGATCTTTAAATGTGATCAATTTAAATAGGCAGGTTTAGTGAATCTGGATGATTACTTTCTTCTGTGCACCATGGGACACCCACTGCAGTCTCTTCTTTGAACAGATCTGCAAGGGCAGTGACACTGGCAGCGGCAAACACAGCTCAGTCTGGGCAAGGCAGGGTGTCCACAGCTGCAGTCGCTTGCTCAGGGCTGTGTGCTGAGATGCTGGCAGAACATACAGAGTTCTGAAGCATCAAGGCTTCTCGCAGCCCCATGTCTTCTTGGACGGGCTCCACCTCTTCTAAAGGTCAAGCTCTTTTTGCAGATCTCTTCTGCAGCAGGTAGCAGTGGTAAATGCTCTCCTGGTACTTTTGCTCACCTTGCACCTCTCCTTCAGCATCCACCTAACTTTGGTTAGCCATATAGTCCAGTCCATGGAGGGATCCTCGTGATAGAGATCCAGAAAGCAAGACCCTATGGCCGGCCTGAACGGGAGACAGAGACTTTTGAATAACCACTCCCATGTGTGGTGGATGCACTGTAGAAATTCCTAAGGATGTCAGTGTGATTGCTCAAATTACTTTTTTAGAAGATAACCCTTCCTCACTTTTTCCATGCCACAATTCCCTTAAGATAAATGCCTGAACCATGTAGTCATTCCTAAACTCACAGCAGAGGGAAGGCTCACCTTTCTTTAGCAACCGTATGGCTTAGTGTACAGCATAAGCAAGGAAGAGTCCCAAGGACCTGCCATTCCCACTCACTTCGGAGACAGACTGAACAGATGTGCTAATCATTGACTGCAGTAAACTACAAGGGAGTAGGAATTATGAATGAATAAAGCAAACGAAATCATATACTCATGCAATTTTAAAGAGTACTGCATTATTTAACTTCACTCAGCTACAACAACTGCAGGCCACCTCGGATAAATCAGGCCATTTTCCAGGCTGCAAACAACTGTGCTTGGAGTTGCGAGTCAAATGATGAATTTTTGTAGCTATGCTTTTGTGTCTGTAATATGGGTTATCCAGAAGTCTTTGAAAAACTGGCTGGCAACTATATTGCCTACCTTTCTCTTTGGGATTTATCAAAACTATAAAAGCACTTTGACAGAGCAGTCATCGGGGCTACAAAACAACCGAGACAGAGAAAACAAATCTTGTTCTGAAACTGTAAGTTTGGAGGGGTTATTTAATTTAGGGTGAAGGCAAGCTTCTCGTTCAAAGGTTCTGTAAAAACAAGAATCTATGTATTATCTGTAGCCAACGTGCTTTTCTCTTTTTCCAAGACTGGCTATGCATCAACAACTCTGGACACTTTATGGGAGGCACATTTTCACTTCCCTGAAGTGCTTTTGTAATTCTCTTGTTTCAACAGACAATTTCTCTGCCAAGAGCCAAGCACCCTGGATGTACACATAAACCCACACAATTAGAGTTACACAATCCAGAAAAGCTGCAGCAACACTTCTCCTCCTCCGTCCCCTATCCCTCACTCATCGCTGGTGGGCAGAGCCCGCTCGGGTTCGAAACCTGCATCCCCCACATCATGTTGCTGCTGCCGCCAGACCGCGTGGGAAGGCACTTCGGATCCCACACAGAGTCCTCAGGACTCCGCGTGACCATCCTAGTAGGGATCAGTCCAGTCGGCTTCCCTGACCTGTATCTCACAGGCCAGAGACCTGGATTGAGTTTTCAAAACAGCAAACCAGGCAGCCAGCCATGCAGCAATCCATGGGCAGGGAAAGCGGGAGCTGAGCTCTGAACAGCAAGTTGGGTGTGCTGTAAAATGCAGCAGGTACCCGTGAGCTCCACTGTGCACATCAGCACCTTGTTTATCTGTTTGCTGCTGGCTGGAGGATTTCTGTCAGCAAACCAGGGTCTCTAAGCAACAATTAAAAATGCATATTGGTCTGCCATGTATTAAGAAGTGAGTTATTTTATTTCTGTGCATTCAGAACATGTTGCCATGCCCACCGCTAATACCAGCCATGTGTATGGTGTTACAGAAAGAGAAGGAGGTGAAAGGGCCATATGCTGCCACGACTGAGTTTGGCTTTCTTCCAAATCTTACGGTTTCGGACAACACGAACACAAATGAATCATTTCTTGAAAAGAAACCAAACAAAGCCCAGGTAGTTTGATACTTATGTTACACTGGCTCCTAAATTCTGCTAGAACCCTTCTTTAATATCCTAAAGGAATAGTCTCCTCACACTGCCCCACTTAGATCATTTGAGAGTTTTACTGTCGTGGTGTAACATTACCTTACAACAAACCCCAGTCGAGTGTTTCGCTCCCAATCGTTCAACCACACAAGACTGAAGAGCATTTGTAGAGATCACCAGATCTATATTTATGAAGTTGCAGTGGTAGGATTAGAGATGCAAAGCAAGATAAAGTATCTGGGAAACTAGTTATTTATCACTCACACACAATGCTGAACTCGTCTCTGGCTCTGCAAGTCATTGGAAATATTCACAGATGTCCCAAACAAGAGCTAAACTTTATACCAGTTTAGAAACATTGTCTTTCATTAACCAGAGATTAACAGATTCTGATCAAATATTTTTGAAAAATACCAGGATTAGAGCTTGAAGAATTCCACAGTTCTGTTTCTCTCCTTGAAATAATACAGTTTGTCAGACAGAATATTTGGAGTGTGTGTGTATACCTGTATTCCTTTACTCCATCCCCTCACCGCAAGCCTTTGGGAAACTTTTCCAAAGGTCAGTTTGGAAAGGGTTTCTGCAATGCTGGCTTCCCACATTACAGTGCTTGGAGACAGAAGTTTTCTGAACAGTTCCAAGACATATGCTTAGAGACTTAATTGAAATTATGTAGTAAGACTGAACATGCATATATATTGAATATTTCTGTAGATTATAGTTAAAAACTTCCATAATACGTAGAAAAAATTATCAGTTTTATTACAGAACTTCTGGATAGGTCATTTATTTATGTAAAGTCTGTTCTCTTGAAGTTGCCCATCCAACTGACAAACTGCTTTCCCAATAGTTACCATGCTGCAAGCTCCCAGGCACCAATTGCTGTAGCATTTTCAGTAGGAAAAGATGGGCAGGAACAAACGCTTCTACAGAGTTCTTGCTGCAGTACAGAGGACTGGGCCAGATCTGTGCTCAGCTCAGCCCTGGCAGCTTTGTTTGTCAGTATATTGTTCTTCTGGTTCCCCAGGGAGACTCTGGAAGGAAACGTCCAGCAGGTACAACCTGTGGTACCAAAGCTCCAAAAAAACCCAAACCTAACCATACAATGCAGCTTAGGGACAAATTTCACCCCATGGTATGTTGACTAAGAGATACTGCCTTCCAAAAAATTGCACCAATTTAGACTAGGCAACAATCTGTCACCAGATGTTTAAAAATCAACCTGTTTTTCAGGTCTATTGAATTATAAAATGCATATGGTGAAAACCTCTTAGACCTGATGCTTTGTTACAGCTAGTCAAATTATTTGTTATGAAGATATTATCCAAAAACCAGAGTCTCCCTTCTGTTCTTGGGTGTTCTTCCTTAGTTACTGGGACTACAATTATTATTATTCTTAAGCATTCACTCCTCTGGTTTGTTGAAATAGTTTGAAGCCTATGAGCTGTCCGATAGAAAATTATCCTGCCCAATAGCTGTGCCAGCATTCACGTCCATCCCCAGACTAGATGAGTTAACTTTTAAAACCCAGACTGATGAATAACAAATAATTATTTTCAATAATGAATAATAATTTTATTTCCTCTTGTAAAATGTTTGTCATCAGAGAACCCTTCCCAGTGGTTAAACCAGACATTCATGCCTGTATGTGTGACTGGCACTACACCCAACTGCTTTTCCCTACAGGTTGCTGTTCTACGTGGTCTTCTACTAAGAGGGAAACCCAACACACACATTGCTTAAGCCCATTTGAGCCTTAGATCTGTGCCCAAATGTAACAACCCTGAAGGCTTTGATTTTTCTAGCCCCTGCAAATCTCTTTTGTATTTGAACAGCCCTTTTTCTGCCCTACACTAGAGCCTTGTTTTGCCCACTTCCATTTTAAGTGGTCATCATTAAATTAACTGGGATGGCAGTGATCTAAAGCTAAGACTCCATTCAGGTTACTTGCATTCCACCCCTTCCCTCCTGGCCACCTTTGCGGTTTCATATTTACCTATATAAAAAATGCATTTTCTTTTCTTACTACCTGAGACTCTCACAGAATAAGGAAAGCTTTTAGTCCTCATCAGAGATTCTTAATTCCATTCTGCTTTCAATTTATGGAGGCCACATTTTCCACCGATAGAAAATTCCTGAGCAGGTCCATAACCCTATATACAGCATTGACTAATACACCAGGTAGCAAACTGAAAAGGATGGGTTTGTGCCCTTCTTATTGTCTGTTCCAGAACAGCAGGTGTCAGTCCAGAAAATAAAAATGCAGGTAGAAATAAGAAAATAAATTACAGCCTTTAAAAAAAGAGAGAAGTTTGTAATACAACAAAAGCAAAGTCCCCAAAGGTTCTGATGCTGGAGAGGTGGCAAGAGGAATGCTGCTGCCATCCATTTACTCTGCATCTCTCTTTAGATGTCTCCAGCAGATTTTTTTATTCATGCCATCAGCTCCAGGGAAAGGATCATGCCTGTGTCAATCATATGGCTTCACTCCATCTGATGCAAAACAGGGTTTTGCAAGGCAAGTCTTTGTGCTCACTCACAGAGGGATGTGCCATGGACCACAGTTAGCCCAAGTGAGCACCATACATCTGACATTATTAATCATTGACTTTATTAATCAGGTACGTTAATGAGAGATATGATACATATCTGATACAGAAGGATGACGTAGGAAGTTGAACATTGGACAGATGGATTGGCTCGGGATAGATGTGAATCAGAGGTTCAGTCCAAGTAAGTCCCTTTTCTCTGGGCCAGTGTTACAGGCCACAGGAGCTGAGCTCCGCCCACGGTGCCTTTTGTCACAGCATTCAGATACCTTTACTGCTCTGAGTAAACAGGGCACAGAAAAGGATGGTTCTTGGCCAGAAAATATCACCTGGAGCTTTCCTTGGGCTCTCCCTCGGGCACTAAGGAGGTACTGTCTTTAATAGTCTATGCCAGCTCTCTTTCCCTAAAGCAAGGCAGCTCTCTGTCCTTGAGCAAGAAGTCACTGTTTCCTCTCTCCCTCACACTCACCATCTGGAGACAAGTTGGAGCAGCCACCAGGTTTGAAGGAAATAGGCTCCCGTAAGCAGACACGATGTTTCCGCGCGTCAGAGCCCTGGCAGCACCCAGTTTTGAAGCTAGGCAGGTCCCCTCTCTGAGATTATTCACTACACCACAAACAGGCTCCAGTCCCGATTCATTTGCAAGAGAGTAAAAAAACCTTTTCAACCTGAATTTGTCCCCACAGGATATTTACATGCAATGGATTACCATTATAAAAGGGAATGAGTGCCTTAAAGAGAACAGGTCCCAGCCAGTCATGGTTTCTAATAATGCCATTGGATTTTTCCTCGAGAGTATTTCTTGGAAAAACCTTTGCTTGCTTTGCCTCTAAGAAAAGTAGTTTGCTAATGTTTGTCTGATGATAAAATTGATTTGACCTTCTGCAAATAATCTGACATCGTGGCGTGCTGCTGAGCCTCTTGAAGCGCATTAGGCTGTTCCTGCAGCAGGGTTTCTCCTATTGCTTCTTAGGTACACCTGATGGAAACGTTGGCAGAGCTTTCATAAAAATAACTTCAAGAAACTGATTTAAAAAAATAAGGATGTGAAATTCCAATGGAATTTCAAACACCAAATTTCAGCAGGTGTAGGGAGGATTAACTGCCTTTCGCCCAGCTCCATTTCTGATGCTGCAAGTTGTAGAAATTATGGCCTCCCTCCTCCCCAGTGTGGATGACTGCTATAGAGCTCAGGTTTTTAATTACAATTAGCTGCAAGTAGTAATATTTCATCTGAATCCACTATGTCTTTGGAGAAATGTCATGATATAATTCAAGAATGAGTTGTATGTTCACACCTCGCTAATTTGCAGGCATGTATGGACTGATGAAGAAGCCATCTATCCTGATATGGGAGGAAGATGAACCAGACACAAGCAGGTTACCTGAGAGAGAAAATTCTTATAAATGGAAGAATGTTTTCAAGGCTCCAGGTAGGAACCACTTACAGTAGTCAAGTACAATTGAATATACTGCATTTCTCTGACAACACCTACATGAGAGGGAAGGGTCTTTAAAATGTTGTAGACAATAAGTTTTTTTTTCATTAGCATGCTTTCTTAAAGTTTCAAAACCAAAGTCCTTGTTTATGGCCTGCTCCTCACCAGGGTCAGTCACTGACAGCTTAAAATACATGTATTTGGAAAATCAGTGTTCTGGAAAACTGTCCTTCTCTCAAGCTGCTCTTCTAAGTGAGACTGCCTGGCTGGGACTAGAACCAACCCATAGAATGAGCTCTGCGAAACCCTCGCTGTCCCAGGGAACACCTGAGCTCCCTCCTCCTGGCACGGTAAAACAGCTCCCACCAACACAACATAGTTCAGTAGCTGGCAGCACTGGGCCTGTATCCCGAGGCAGAAATTCTCCTGCTTCGCTCTTCACATGGAAGATCCTGCTGCCTTAGCATTCACTGGGGGATGTTTGTTGTCAGGGCTAGATGTTTACAGGAAGGAAGTCTTCCTGATTAGAAATAACGCGCTAATTAAAGTGTGACTTTATTTATGTGTCATATTCATTTACAGTTACCTAATTTACATTATAAATTTCTTTGCATTACAAGCAATATTTAGTTTTGGTTGCACGCTAAATCTCCTCTCCAAGGCTCGACAGGGTTTGCAGGTGTTCTCCAGGCTTGGGGGAGCCTTGAGACTGGAGGCAGACTCTGCCCCGGGGAGGGGAGGACTCAGCCCCAGTGCACATTCCTGTCTTAGAAAAGACAGCAAAGACAAAAAGTGCCGGGAGAGCAGGCAGCTAAGCTGTCCTTCATGAGATAACAGAGACTAGGCACCTCCTCCTCCTCCTTTCCCAGGTGGTATGTACTAGATGTGGAGTGCATCACAGGAACAGGTAAATAACCAAGACATAAGAAATCTCTCACCCCGTGCCCTGACTCCCCCCCAAACCATTACTCTCCCCAAGCCCCGGCTCCACATTCCAGAGAGGTGACACGGGGAGGTCCAGCGTTCCTGGCCACCTTGCTAACAGGCCGCTGCTGGCTGCCATTGTTTGCCAAGGTTTGTGTTTGAGGGGTACAGTGTAACCCTCAAGGGTGGAGGGACCTGAGGTTGTGAGTGGCCCCTTCCCCACCCCAGCCTTTCTCTGGTCCCCACAGCAAATGGCACTGGTAGGAGTTGGACAGGGGAGCAGTGACATTGGGATGTCCGCCCTGGGAATCCAAAGCCTGTGAGGGCTGCGCTGAAGATACATTTCCTTTTTGTGGGTGCATAAAATATTCTCTTTTGCTATTGGGTCAGCAGTTGAAACAGCATCACTTTTCTGTTAGCAGCCTTCTGTCTGGCATTCCTCTTCTGCCCACTGACCTGTGCCCTGACTTTGCTGAAGAGAAGCCTGCAGCCCTTGGTGCCTCTGCTGACATCCAAAAACTGAGAGACAGCACACCCACAGCTAAGTCACATGTGCCTGATAGAGTTCAACAGCATCTCCTGCAAGGACAGCTCTTACCTCTGCCGGGACAGGAAGGGTGACCCAGCCAGCTTGGAAGAGGAATGGAAAGGCAGCCCTGGAAACACAGCCCTGGAGCAGGCTCCTGCTCTCCCCGCCGCCCCCAGCATTTTGACACCTGAAGGATGCTGCCTTTCTGCACCAGTCTGGCCCCAAGAAGTCCCACACAGGGAACAGACACATGCAACTAGCCACCTGGGGGTCAAAGACAAACCAAACCTTGCCTGTGCTCCCTTAACTGGTAAATGCTGTCCTATATTGTTCTAAATAGCTGTAAAAGCACAGCTGCCAACAGTGGTGCATGTTCACCTGTATACAAGTCTTGCATCATATCAAGTGATGTGATCCAAATGGGCATTAAATAAGCAACATAAATATTGGCACAATACCTTTTGCAGGGCCTGTCATTGGCTTCTGGGTGTTTGCCCAGAGCTCAGTTGTTCCCTGCAAGCACTGCCACCACGGTCACTGGGGGAGCACAGGGACAGCTCTCCTGGCAAGGGGGCTTGGGCAGCACTCTACAGCCTGCTCTATGCCAGCAAACCTTTCTGTGAGCTCTGCAGCCAGAGCTGCAGTAGGGTTATGTTGGTAGCAAACATAAGACCAGGCAGCTCAGACTAGAGGCAGAGTTTTAGCTGCTCTCCAGCATCTTGCTGAAATTTAAGAGCCACAGTAGTTACTTTGAAAGGGCAAACCCGAAAATACCACATAGCTTGTTCATTGCTGGATCATCTCTCCCCTATTCCTGTATCCTCATCGCTGCAGGCTGTGATGACTTTTGAATTGCATTTACTCCAGCACATGGCTAGGAGAAAAAGTGAAATGGTGTATCCACCAACATCACTGCTCGACACAAAGCACCCAGAGTCTGCTGTGATTCGCCCTATTTATTGGTCCAGGCTTCAGGACCCGGGGCAGGGGGAAGAAAAAAGAAGCAAAGGAAGGAGTAAGAAAGCAAAATGAGATGGATCCCCAGGTGTCCCCACTTGTTGGTCTGATCTGATCTTGCTAAAGGGGTGAGGGTCCCCAGCTCCAACATTCTACCTTCAGGTGTCTGGTTCCCAGTAGTGTCTTTGCTTTGGCCACTCTGAGCTTTGGATCGGGGCCACAAAGTGTGCTGCAGGTGCTCGGCTGAACACACGGGTGAGAATAAAGCCTGCCTGAGTGCCGTGTGCCCCCAGTGGCGGCTGTAGCAGGGCAGGTGTGCTGAGGGAGGGAACGAGTACAATGACAGGGCCTGAATGAAGTCACCCGAACTGACTTTGGCACAATGCCAAAGAGCTAGACCTCTCCTCAAGTCTTTCAGCCAGGAGGAAACCCACAGAGCACTACATGCGAGTACTGTCACACCACAATGAGAAGATGCTATGGGAAGGAACACAGCGGGGATCAGAAGTGACAAACTCCTGGCAGGGGAGGATTACAAGCGGTGACTTCAATTGCAGGGCAAAGAAAAGCCATGGATGAAGACAGAAAGCACCTCCTGAACCGTGAGACAGGTTTCCAACTCCCTTGCAAATCTAATCTGCACTGAAATTTTGGGCTGTACAGTACAGCGCTGTACTGGGCACATGGGGATATGTGGATATGGAGAAAAGGCATCTGAGGTGAAATAAAGGAAGAACTCTCCTGGGAAGAAGAATGCTGGGGCTTGGTTTGCATTAGCTACAGCCAAGGCTCGGAACTGTCCGACTGATGATAAGAGATGTCACCCACCCAGGGAGCTGGATCCAGAGAGGAAAAAGGAAAGCTTTCAAAAAAGCTTCTATAAGACATTAAGCCAGCTTAATATCAGCCAGACTGAAAACAAACATTGTAATTTCAGAACATCAAAGCACTGGGAGAGAACATGCTAAAGCAGAGAATTCATTAATGAAAAGCTTTGGGGTTTAGGCTTTACATATTTGGCAAGGCACCCATTGTATGAATACTGCCAGACTTATATATTGAGCAGAATGTCCTACAAAAGGTTTCCTTTCCAACCTCCTTGGTGTGTCATCCCATTCTAGGCACATAACCTTGTGCAATTTCAGCTGATAACCATCATTTTCTCCTCCAGACTATTGCAGGGCATGTGTGTGGGCTGCTACAGGGCGATTGCTTTTCCCTCCAAAGTGACCTTCACTCCAAAGATGATGCCTGCTTGCATACACAGTAGTATTTATGGTCTGAAATTAGAGACATTACATGAATAAATCTCTGAAGACTTCACTGGAAGTTTTGCTTGCCTGAGGGCTTGGGGATGGCCTACATTTGTCTATAAATCTTTCCAGCCCGTTGGGGTACAGAGAACTCCTGTGCACAAGCATAAAATTATGACTGTGAGGCAATACCACCATGAGATAAATTATAATATAACCGTTCTTTAAAAGTGTATTTAACACAAATTAGCTGTAGCAAACTAACACTGAAGTTCTAGACTGCCAATGCTGACTAAGGGATTTGAATGCCCAGTTGCTCTTAATTTGACTGGGAATGAGGGATTTGAATTCCTTAAAGAGACTTGAATATTTCATCGCTAATGTGTAACAGAAGAAGTAACCAGTTCTTAAAGCCTACAAACGTAGCTAAAAAGATTTTGCCAACATGTTTTAGGACACCTCACCATCCACTCATCCCACCATAGTGCCATTAAAATGAGAAATTTTCAGAAATCCCTGAAGATATTTCAAGCTTTGATAAAAAATTTGAGGAAAAAAAATATAAAAAATTCCAACAAGCATTTTTCAATAGATCACTTTGAGCATTAAAAAGAGAAAAGTACCTGGACTATAAGACTATTTAAAGAAAACAAACCTTAACTCCCAATCTTTCTTGCTATCCCTTCCTGGATACCTGGATTCCTGTCAAAAGCTACCAGGACAGCATCCTCCTGGGTTAAATTCTCCTCAGCCTCCTCATTGTGCTCTTGCTAGCAGTCTCTCTCCATTATGTGGGCCCTTTACTCCAGATTTCGGTCTCCTGAGCAGACACAAGCCACGGAGACAGCCCCAGCAAAGCCAAAGCCTCACTGGCAGGTTCTGATCACCTTCACAGTGAACACTGGGAGGGGATTCAGACAGCCAGAGCCCTTGAGGTGAGGAATTTCCCTATATATGTTTCCTGTATTCTAGGAAAACATTTTGTGAAGAAGAAAGAGGGAGGAGGGGGCAGGAAAGCCATATAATAATGATTAGTGTAATGGGATTCGCTATTCTTGTTAATAATCAATAGAAATGTGTCCTGAGCCCTCTCAGGTGCATGCCACGGTCACGTCACTTTATATGTAGTTTAGCACTTGTAAACCCTGGTAAGCATCATCTGCACCTCTGCCACCCACTTCAGCAACACCAATAGGAAAGGTAAGTTGTGGAGCACGGTGTCGGGACAGGGACTTCCCCATGCCTAAAATCCCAGCCATGCACAAATGGCCTCCTCAGCCAGGCACCATGGCACGTGCCATGGTTGTGCTGGACACACCAGCACCGGGGTACAGTCCCGGATAACACTGACACTTGTGACGGACTATTATTACAAAGCCAGTGACTATTGAACTGACACAACAAATGTATTGAGGGGTAACTGCTGGAGGTAACTTAGAAATTAAACTTATGTTTGCATCTTAAAGAAAGGTTCAGCATTCAAGAAACATTCCAGGGGGGTGAGCAACTGATACGCCAAGCAACCTTGTCACCAAATGTTCCTAAACATCTTTTCCTCACAATATTAAGTTCCAAGCCAACCTTGATGGTTGGTAACATCAAGGGAGCTTGACATTCCAACCCTGAGGTAGCTGCACAGAGGTTGGAGTGGAAACAGCGCAGCCAGGCTCTGTGATAACACGGGAACTTGAAGGTTAAACAAAACTAACAAGCTGCATATTTGCTACCCCGAGCCAACAACCTGTCAGGAATTGGACAAAAGGCTGTACACTAGTAAACTTTGCTCATTATAATGTCATTATAATAAAAAAACACACCTCCATCCCAAAAGCTACCCACCTCCAAGGTATGGCCACTCCTCACCGAGCACACACTCTGAATTTGGTTAGTCTACACCTTTAAACGCAAAGCAAGAGAATTTTACACCAACCATAACGTAGGTATTGAGATTTAATAAGGACAATAGGTATCAGTATAGGTTGGGGACTGGCCTGTTGGAGAGCAGTGCAGGTGAGAGGGACCTGGGGGTCCTGGTGGACAGCAGGATGACCATTAGCCAGTAATGTGCCCTTGTGGCCAAGAAGGCAAATGGCTTCCTGGGGTGTATTAGAAAGAGGATGGCTAGTAGGTCAAGAGAGGTCCTTCTCCCCCTGTACTCTGCCCTGGTGAGACCACACCTGGAATATTGTGTCCAATTCTGGGCCCCTCAGTTTCAGGAGGACATAAAACTCTTTGGGAGAGTCCAGCGCAGGACTGCACAGATGATGGAGTGGAACATCTTCCTTATGAGGAAAGGTGGAGGGATCTGGGTCTCTTAGCTTGGAGAAGAGGAGACTGAGGGGTGACCTCATTAATGTCTATAAATATGTTAAGGGTGAGTGTCAGGAGGACAGAACTAGGCTCTTCTCAACGATGGCCAATGACAGTACAAGGGGTAATGGGTCTGAGCTGGAAAAGAATAATTTCCGTCTGAATGTAAGGAAAAACTATTTCACCATGAGGGTGACTGATCACTGACACAGGCTGTCCAGAGAGGTTGTGGAGTCTCTCGGGCAGGGGGGTTGGACTAGATGATCTTTCGAGGTCCCTTCCAACTCCTGACATTCCGTGATTCTGTGTATGACTAGAGTCACTCAAGCTCCACCTTGGTGATAAGAAATAACATCAAAATAGAGTACGGAAGAGGGGATGTTAGGGAAGATACCATCGTGTACCATTATGACCCCTGGGATTGGTTGATGGGCCGAGCCTCTCTTCCCCATTATCAGGATGCCTTTGGGTAGGGTCCAGACACTTAGTGAATCTAAGTGTCTTCTAAGGTAACTCAGAAATCTCTATAGAGTTACTATATATTGTATAACACATTATTAGTTAAGATCTTTGCATTGACAAGTGCCTTTGAAGACAGTGTATTCATCCCTGGCAATCCAAAGAATCTGTGTGTCTGCTGCTTAAATAAACTACACTTTGAAAAGTGAAACTAAACTTGAAGCCAACCACGCTAGCCCTTATTGGACACAACTGAACTCTTTAAAGATGGCCATGGTAGTGCAATAAACGTGGCCAACCAAAGGTGTATTTTGCTATTTGTAATCTGAATCATGATGGTTCAGTGCACGGGACGCAATCAGACTTATAATGATAAATTGGGCATATCACTACCCTCAACACAACGTGTAAAACAAACGCAGTTTAACATGATCTGGTCAGATCTGCCATGATCTCAATCCTCTGTGTCCCATGTGCCACCAAAAAGGACTGTTGTGTTTTAGCCCTAGGCCAGCAGCTTAGCACCAGTGGAACGGGAGGCGAATTGGGTGAAAATGGTAAAACCCATGAGTTGGGGGAAGGACAATAGGAAGAGAACAACAATACTTATAGAAGACTACACAAAGGGGTGATACACAACACAGTCTGCTCACTGACTGGAACCTGATGCCCAGACTGCCTCCAAGCAGCAGCACCTCCCACCCAGCCCTCTCCATATGCAGATCATGACATCATATGGTATGGAATACCTCTTTGGCTAGTTTGAGTCACCAATCCTGGCTGTGTCCCCTCTCAGTTCCTTGTGAAAATGAACTCTATCCCAGAGGAAAACCAGGACCACCAGCTACATGACATGGAGTTGACAAGTCTCAAGATACCTGGGACTTGCTCTGTATGAACAAGTTAATTGCACAGGCACTGTGCTCCCAGGCAGCACCCGCATCAGACTTGAAGCCACATGTGCTTTTCTCCTGTACTGGAGATGGCCCAACACATCTGAAGCTTTGTGGATCACACACAGTTGGATCCTGTGCTCCTCACACAGTCTTTCCTTGAATGAATTATTAGCACGTTCCTGTTTTGAGAGTTCATCAATTAGACGTTGAAGATATGTAAAAGACATTAAAGTGTACATGTATGGAGGGACAAGGCACAAATGGTGGCAGGGAAGGACAGCACCAATCCCACCAAGACCACCACAGTGAGGTTTCTCTGGGTTTTGACCTAGAGCAGTGGTATTTACTAATTCATACCATGTTGTTTATGATATGTTAGTGGTTCCATACCACAGAACATGGCATGTGTTGTAAGGAGCCACAGGCCTCCCTTAAAATCCTTATTCTTTAGCTCGATTTTAGGCAGAGAGAAAGATGGCCTTAAGTTTTGCTTTCATCTCTCTAAACACATGGTGCTAAAAGCATGTAAAACCATATACCGGTATGCAACCAATTTACAAGGCTTAAACCTGGCAGCAAAATAAGCTATGAAAGACTCCGAACTGACAACTGCAAGGGGGAAGAAACGAAAAAATTAATCATCTACTAAAGGCAGATTTCCCTGCAGAATGGCCCTCTCTGTTGTGGAGCTCAAGGGGTGGGGAGGGCACTTTGCCCATCCAAAAGCCTGTCCCCAGGACCTCACGACAAGGGAAGCTGTGCCATTTATAGATGCTAGTCTGCGAGCAGACACGTGTCGCTGTCACAGCGAATGCCGTGGGCAGCATCTCTCCAAGGAGCCCAGATACCATGTTCCAGAACACAGGAACTCTGAAACCCCTTGTTGCAAGATCAGTTTGTTACAATGCATCTAATTTATTTTGGCATTTCCTAGGGGAGGAAAAGAAATACTAAAAAAAAAATAAAAGAGAACTAGAGGCAATGCTGTTGTATCAGCTCTGAGAAGCACAGAAAAACACAAGTGCAAGAAGTGTCTTTTGGGTAAGTGGAGTTGGGTTTGGCACCTTTTTTTTTTTTTAAGAAATAACCCACTATTTTCCATTGTTCTACTGGGATGCACTTTGCCCTGCACAGTATCACAGGTCAACTCATGCGCAAGGCAAAGCCCAAAACACTGTTTCCCATCGGAGCTTCACGATTGTCGCCACACAAACATACTCAAACAAACAGACACAAATGCTGGTAACTCAGCTATACTGAGAAGTTATATGCTTCTAACTACAATTACTGGTCTGGAGTCCTAATCTGGTGGTCTGGGAGCCATTTCTGTGCTCAACAAGCTTCAGGTGACTCTGCTGACTCATTGTCTCACAGTATTTGAACTTGAACATCCCTGTCAAGGCTAACATGCAAATTTGAATCTTTTCAAGAGCCTGGATTCAGGAAACGGAGGTCAAGCCCATCAGATGTGGGTTATTCCACCAATCAGTCAATTCAAATGAGCTGCTTTCTTGGGAATTTGTCCATAAAGCAAGTTCAAAGGCTGAGCAAAGAGTCAGTTAGTTTTGTTCTTCTGAATTTGCAATACTGTTCTTTTTGAATGCAAGAATGCATTTTTTTAGTTGAAAGACTAGTAAGTGCTCTATAATAGATAAATAAAGGAATGAAGCAAGAAGTAGCTGACTTAAAATATCCCAGTAGATTTTAATATCTCTTTTCTTAAAAATAAAAGATTATTCCTGCAGGCAACAGAGATGGAGCTTTCAGAGAACACAATCACACGTGAAGTGAAACGTCACCAGTTTCCTGTTTGCACATTTAATGGAGCTGTTATGTGCAGACAGCTGTAAGAAGGAAATACCTTTGAGTAAAAATAAAAAGGGAGCTTGAGGATCCTGAAATTAACTACAGGGGGAAAAATAATATGCAAACTGTTCAGCAAACTCCACAAAGAAAAGTGGATGAAAGGAAGAAGTGCCCAGGCGTTAGCAGCATTGACAGCATTTGGTAGCCCATTAAATGCTGAAAATACTTGTGTAGTCAACTTGTCTGCAGTACATAATGCTGTCATCTTCTGCTGTTTGGAGGGCTGCGAGAAGCCTGCTCTGCGTTACTTCCCTCTGGCAGCCTCCGAAAACACCGACATTGAGGGGCTGAGGCAAACTGATGAAATCAACAATTCTCAGCTATCACAGTAATTAACAAGTGAGTTTCAAGTTAGATACTGCGATTTATTAGTTGCTTTGTGCACTCCCCTACCCTGCTCCTCCTCGTGCTTACATATTTAATGCTTCTCAGTGCTGAAGTGGAAAACTTCTCCATATCTAAAGCTGCATTGCTGTGAAAACAAGGTTCCCTTACCATCAATACCAGCCTACTGTCACATAGCTAAATAAACCTGGCTGTATGCTGGTAGATCAGTGTAAGTCAACTCTAGCAGAACCAGCGGTCTAGAAGGGGCTTCCAGAGTCTATTTAGTGGGTCTACCTGTGTAAGGGACCTCCACAGGTCGTTACCAACAGACACAGGTCTAGCTTATTTTCAAAGTGTCAGAGACTCCCCTCTCCCAGGGAATCTACTCCAGTCCTTCACACTCCATTATTATCAGATTAATTACTAAAAATAAGGTGCCCTAATTATCCCTTGAAGTAGTTTAGCCCACAGTTTCTTGTCTTAACTGCCAGGGTAAGGAAGAACATATAATTCCTCTTTTCCTTTGCAGCCGCTGACAATATTTTGGAAGAGATTTAGTATCTCTCCCACCGCCCCCCCCACAAGTCCCTTTTCCCCAAGGATTAAATACCTTTAATCCTTCCTGGCAGATCAGATCTAGACCTTTCCTCAGTCTTATTGTTTTCCTTTCCATTCTCAACCGCTGCCCAGCTCAGTCCTGAAGCAGGTTGGGCACAAGCGAGCGCTGTGCTCCCGCTCGCTGGCACGGAGCGGACTGCCAGGATTATGACACCAGAGGTCCTGCTCGAACATCTGATGAGCCTTTTCTGCAACAGCATGGCACTGTTTGAGCACTGTCAGCTTGCAAGCCATCAAAATCTTCCATTCTTATCAATAAATCAACTACACACGTAGCTGTTGTTCCCAAACCTGTTGTAACTACATAATAACCTATATTAAGAGTTTACTGCAATGCATAAAGCCACATTCAGCAGAGGGATAATGCACTGTCCAAGCTGAATGGCAAGCTGTTGGTTTGTTGGTTTTTTACCACCTCTCCAGCCTGCAAATATCATACTGAATTCTAATCCTGTTCAGTGGGCTCACAGTCTCTTCATGGTGCCATCAGCAAAATCAAATCACACACCTTCTCTTCCATCAGCCAGATCACATATGGAAACAAAAGGCATGCATGAAAAACAGCCCCCTCAAAACCTCTCCTGAAAACATCCTTCAATCAGTTTGACAACCAGGCAACTTCATGCACAGCACCCTTATAGGAGGGTATGTGAAACAGCTCCAAAATTCAAACCAATCTCAGGGTGTTTCCCTATTTTAGTGATAAACTAAGACAGCTGCATCTCAGAAAAAAAAAAAAAATCTACACTGCCTGTTACTCATCCCCTCATTTTCTTCTAGGTGCTCACCAATTGTTTGGTTATTTGTTCCAGTGTTTTTCCAGGAACTGAAGCTAAGCTGACAGGTCTATAATTCAAGACCTGCTTGTTGGCACCACTTTTGTACAGATGAGCTCAAACCTGCACACAGTACTCCTGGGCTCTGCTCCAACAGACCACTTTAGCACATACTTAATTGTGAGAGTGAGAGACATCTGTGGCTGTAGAGGGGATGAGTCACATGCTTCATGTTACGCGTGTGCTGGGATGTTTTTCTTGTTCCTAAGAATGGATATGTTTAAATAAACCCCAAACAACACAGCACTGAAACCAAACAAAACAGACATGTTTTCATACAGTGCTTGTATCTTTAAGAATGCAAATACCAACAAATATTAAATATTGATCTCCAAGGATCAAGGTTACCCTGTGATCATCTATGCTGTGATGACTTCTTTTGAGACTGTGTTGCTTTATTATCTAGCTTTGCTATATCTGTCTCAAATCTCCCATATCTTAATACCTACATTATAGCTCCAGCAAGTTTTTCAGCCTCATTAGTCCTTTTCTTCTAGAGAGTTAATGAATTGATCAGACGTCAGTCTGTCATGAGCTGCTACTGACCCCTCTTGAGGCAGCTTTCTGTGCACTGTCAAGTGTATTTTCGTGCTTCTGGAAGAGTACAGACAGCTCTGGAGAGCTGGAGTAAATGCACTCCTAGGTAAATGTTGCCCAGATCCTTTCAAACCAACCAAGCTATTAAACCCCACTTCATCTCCCAACTTCAGGATTACCTGCAGCAACATCCCAGGAGGAAGCAGCATAAGAAAGCAGTCAAACATAGGATGGAGTCCGTGTATAGTGGTGGGGACTCAACAGGAGCCTCCTACTGCTGTCCAGCCTCTCCTCCAATGTCAGGTAAGCCTTGCTGATCTCCAGGACAGGCACTTAGTTTAACCGCAGCCCTGGAGATCTGAATGAACCATTGACACCTATTGAACTGCCTGTGGGCTTGACTCTCCACACTGGTAGTCACAAAGCTCCCCTCCATGAGACCACCAGCCCAGTGGCTAATTGCCACTTGAGTAGAGTCACCTGGATAATCAGGGGCTGACGCCCAGCACCTAGCTCTCATCTATGCTTCCCTCAGCTCAGTATTCCCTGTTTCTGTCACTGCTGTTGCTTGCTTCTGAGCTCAGGATGCATGTGGCCAGTTAGGATTTCTTCCATGACTCTTCTAGATACTTCCTTTGCTCTCTCTCCAAACTGTTTCCTCAGACTAGCAAAGAGACCTCAAAGCACACTACTTATCCCAGACTAAATTTATCTTATGCGTACAGAATTGGGGAGGAATTTCAGCTATCAGAACTCTCTTGCAAGCTAATTATTCTTCAAAGAAGTTTTAGGCAGTCCCAGGGAGCATCTAACTATTGATTTTCTACTCTGTATAATTTCCCTGCAAAATGTAATCATCCTCCTCCCATCTCGTACTGTCACTTGTCTCTCAGAACAACCTGGGAACAATAAAGAAAAATGGAATAGAGGGCACCAAGAAGGGCACTGTCAAAAAAAAACCCTAAAACCCACAAACCAACAAAACTCTGTACAAGCATAATCTGCAAAAGCAAGAAATGTATGTAGACCTTGTTTAATATTCATCAGCCAGGGCACTGTATAACTGAAACCCAAATGGAACTGTTAAGAATATTCAGGTTAGAAGGAAATCAAATGGAGACAGAATTCTATGGACTCTATGGAGAATTTCAGATTTTCTCATTTCTGGATTTCTAGCATAAATGTGCCACAGAGGGAGATGTTATTGAATATATTGTTTGCTTACAAATGGCTACATTTGTATATAAATTCACCTCCTAAAAGAAGGAAAAGAAGTTGGCAGTAAGAAACTCCAAGGAATTGGCCAAGTATAAATCTTATTGCTAACACATGATTTTATGGAACAGCAAAATAAAATTGGAATTGAGACCAGAAAATCCAAAAACCTGTTGTGCAATATTAAACTGTTATGGTTTTTTTCCCCCAAGCAACAAAGCGCTTGTTGCATGATTAACTTCATGAGCATTACCTTTCTGACTTGAAAAAGTGATCACCTTCAAATTTACCTGTGTACTGAGTATTTAGGCAGATGCCGACTTCTACGCTGGAGTTCAATTCTGCTGTGTTTGCCGTATGAACCAGTCTGCTTAAGGACACTATAGGATAATTCTTTGACTCTGCTTGGAAATCTGGCTGGTGAGGGACAGGCAGCCTCCAGAGGGGCCAGAGCTGCTTTTCTAACAGCCCCACCACACAGCAAAGGAGATAAGGGCTGGTTAGGAGAGAACAGGGAGAGCAGGTTGGGCACAGAGCAGTGCCCGCTTTGCCGACATCTCTGCTGACAAAAACTGTGATGTAAGTGAAAACCGCTCCCTGAGTGTTGTTAATCAGGAGAGGGCTGCACAAAGCCAGTTCAAGAAGCTGGATCTGGGTTTCTGTTGACCCCTGCCAAGTCTCTGCTCTTCACTTGCAGTACAGGCAAAACAGGCTGAGGAAATGATTTTGATTTCTTCTCTGTTTTAGGAATAAAACCCTACAGGATGAGGGACGAATATTGTTTCTGAGTCTGTAGTGCCCAAACTTGAATCTGGTTTAATCAAGTTTTCCCTCAGATATCAAATGACAGTTCAGGAGGGGAAATGAAATGCTTTGGAAAGTGGAATACACAATTAGAGTTCATAGTGGTTGTTTTTTATTCTAATTTTCTTCAGAAATTTTCAAGCCCTCCCCATTTCCCTTAGGAAAATAAATTCTTGTCAGAAGCTACTTAAGGAAAGAAAAGACAAAAAATACTATTGACTTAAAGAAAAAAAGTAGCTGGGCAAATTTAGGTAAACTGTGTCCCGCTGCTGCTGCCAGGCAGAGAAGTTGGTGCTCAGAAGACAGCTCCTTTTGTATGTCAACACTTAGCTATGCATCCTGGCATTCATTATTGAACAGCCTCCGTGTGACACTGCTTTCAGAAACACGATATTCTTTAGCAACCCAGATAAGAGCTCAGCTTCGAAACACTCCCATTGCTGACTGAGCAATGGCTTCGATTCTCACCCATCTGAAACGCGACTAAGCGGGCGTCCCTGTGCCCTGTCACAGCACTGCCAGTGGGCTCTGCTGGAAGGGAACTGGTTTCAGAGGCAGAAACAGCAGCACTGAACTGAGCTGCTCTGTGGCACATTGTCTGGCTGTCTGAATCTGAATCAAGTTCCTCTTCCCTGTGGGTCTGAGACCCTTGGAAATCTGCCAAAAATAATTTTAAAATGCATCCCAAATGCAAGAGGAAGGGAGTAGTCAAAATCCCCCCACAAAGTTCATCAGTATGTATTTAAATCTGAACTTTCAAACTTAATGATCTGAGCCCCCTGTGAGGAGCACTAGAGTGACTTGGTTTAGAGTGACTTCTGGAGTCCTGTCAGTGGCCCTTCAACATTCACTGTGCTGCCCCAAAGTATCTCCCTTTCATTTGAGGACCCATTCAAAAAGTGGGTGTTTGCATGATGGCAAAAAGGAAGCAGAAGGACCTAAGCAAACCTCAGCCATTTAGGATTTAAAATTTTCACCTTCCCAGCACTAACACAAGCACTTTCTTCCACACTTCAGGCATCTGTGTGCCAAAAGATAAGGGCAAGACACACAGATGCTGCAAGCCAAAGGAATAGACAAGCTGGGAAGAATCCAAGCTTTGCCCAGGAGCAGAATGACATTTCAGTACATTATGCTTGGGAGGGTGCCAGTCCAAATGATCTCCTACGCAGTGCCTAGGCTGGAAAAGTGAGCCCCTGTGTTTCTGTAATACTGCAGTTACAATGTCTTACCAGTGATGCAACCGTTAGAGGAGGCAAAGATCCTGAGTCAGGGAAACTGCTCAGCTGAGAGGTAAACACACAGCTTCTGGAAACGGTTCTGTATTTTCCCATAAAATAGGACTAAGTGAGGAGGCAGGGACAGGGCTTTGAAACTGCCCTGAGGACTAACATTTGCATGCTGTTATCTACAAAGACTGGGTGTGCCATCCATGTACCCTGGCTCTGAGCTCAGAAACCAGCCTGCTGTGCCATCTCACCTGCCGAAGGGCCAAGAAGGTAACCCTGTGCAGCTGCTCACAGACAGCATGCTTGACAGCACTTCTGGCAGCTGGAGAGCGAGCTGGATCAGAGAAGCCAGGCTTTTTTTTTTTTTTTTTTCTTTTCCTGTGGATTTTACATGGCAGGAGGAAGCCAGATCTGTTGGTTACTCTTTTCTACCCAACATAAGCAAGGTTTTCCACCGCATGCAGGCAGGTGAATAATAGCTGTTATCTCTTGAATCATTCTCTGCAGGGTTCAAATTGCATCACTGTACATAGCAGCAAGTTTCAGTAACTCTGTTTTCTATTAAAAGCCCCCTCCACTGCTTACAATACCCCTTCTCTTGCTTACTCCTCTAACTTGACCAGGGAGCTGACTTCTGACATCTACTGTAAAAAAAATGCAAAACTTTCTGTATTTCCACCCTCTGGGGTGTGTTTTGGGGTTTTTTGTTTGGTTTTTTTTTTTTGTTTGTGGGGTTTTTTGTTTGTTTTGGGGTTCTTTTGTTTTTTTTGGCAGGGGGAAGGTATTAAACTTGGCCTGCACATGGGGCTACTCAGACTCTTAAGGAAACCAGACTCCCCTGTAAAGCACTTCTCTACTTCCTTGCCCATCCCTGTGCCCTCACTACCAGCTGGCACACTGCTAAGGAGAGGCAAATGATGCTCAATACAAAATAGCAGAGTAATTTCCATATAGCTGTTTCTAGCAGAAATTGGTGTTTAGACTTCTCACGTTTGGCCTAACTGGCAGATTATGTGCCATATTCTGGGTTTTCCTTGAACAATTGATCATCATGATCAATTGTTCAAGGCAATAAGACCTTAAACCCCCATCTCTGTTTTATGGCCTTTGCTAGCAAGGGGTGACAGTAAAATTATCCCCACCTTCACCTGTACCAGCAAGTGTCCTTAGGACACCATTTTGCTGGCTGACAGACCCAGGTGCTTATCCAGCAGACTGATGGCTGTAACTGGTCAGCACCTCAAAGCCAAATCTGCCCTTCACGGGAATGCTGCTCTAGAAAGATGTGCCCATCTGCGGTTATTCCCTTGTTAGCCTCACCTAGGCCCTTGTCCAGGGAGAAAGAACACGTGTATTTCCGAAGCCTGTAAGCTGGTGGCACGGAGGAGCAGAGGAGAGACGTTGCTTTACGCTGTCAGAAAAAGAGCAGCACCCTCCTGTGCTCATGTATATTTATTGCACTGCAAACTCGGAGCTCTTTTGCCGCTGATCAGCACAAAGTATTTTTCGGCTGTCTGCCTCCTAGGTCTCTTTCATTGCACCCCGCTCCAGACTCTCTTTTTCAGGGATGCAACCTCCCTGCCACCCCTCTAGCTTGTCTGGTTTCTGTGTAGCATTTCCATGCTTGTCAGGGTCTGACGTCCTTCCCACCCATCAGATCCTGCAGAGCAGGTGACAGAGAGCTGGCACATCTGCACGGCGTTGCCGAACGCTTAAACCCTGCGCAGAGTGTGCCGGCCGGGGCGGCGGAGCAGAGGCCACTTTACCCTGCAGAGAGATGGTGGCACATGTGCAGGATAATCCTCTTTCCCCGCAGGTTTCAGCAGGGTCCGTGTTTCTCCTGCACAGGCTGCCATCTCGTGGGCATCGCCTGCTACATCCATGTTCCTGGAAATAACTCCCAAGTGCAAGTAACAACCGTACGGTCGATATTCTGCTCTGCTGTTGTAAGCAAAGCGCAAACCGTCCGTTCCCCGGCTTTGGAAGAGTGTAGAGGAGCTGAGAGAATGGTGTTGTTCAGCTTCGGACGTGGCTGGTGGACAGATTGTCCATAAAAATAATGGCTTAAATAGGCAAATCTGTAGGTGCCAGCATGGAATACGGAGGTCAGAAACAGCAAGCTCAGTGTATTTCTCACACGTAAGCTAAAACCCTGCTGCCCCACTGCCTGATGAGCTCCAGAATACTGCTGTTCTGTCATTGCATTGACACGGTGCAATCAGGCATCCAAAAGTAACAGAAATCTTTGCACTGACTTCAGTCTATGTGGCAGTTTGGGCTCAGACATGAGACAATCAGATCTGGCTTAAAAACTGCTAATGCAACCTGGTGCTTTCATGAGCACCCTGCCCTTACAGGGGTAAGCTATACCCTTGGAAAGGAGAGAAGGTCCTGGCATGTCTTATCGATCTTCTTGTAGGATACTGAGTTTCTACATCTTGCATTGTGAAAATCTAGAGAGTCAAAGAAATGTAAATATGTCCTCTGCTTTACAGGCACTTACTATACAACACACAATACTAACCAATACTATGCCATACTACCAAGATTACCAAAAGTTAATTCTGGGCAGATTTGGAGTGCAATATTTGGGGCTTGGGTAAAACTCTAAAAAATTGCTAATACTTATGCTGGCCACTGCCACTGAACTGATTTTTTATCTGTGCTGACACCACTGGAACTACTCAGAACTCTGACAGTGTAAGGGCTTTTCACCATACAGAGACGCTTGGGAAGAGCCGCTGTGTCCAAACACACACTCTTTCTCAAATTGAATTAACTTTTAATCAGCTATAACTCCTAATCTCATAATGTTATGGTTTTGGTTTTCTTTTTCAGTAGTAACCTGCAGGTTCAACACAGTTTACCTGATGAATCTAACCCTGTTTTCATTGCATGGCTAGGGTGAAAAGAAAACCTCTTTGATTTCAGCACTTTTAAGTCTGGTCCCCAGGAAGAGGAGGAAACTTGATCTCCCATCATTCCTTATCCTCCACCTCCACTTGAAGCTCTCAGTTTGCCCTGCTGTGGTAATCCTTCCATGTCAGAAATGGGTATTAGTCCGTGTGGAGAGGCAGTCTAAGCATGTTTACCTCCCTTGGGTCGTGTTGCGTCAGCACTTTTAAGCCAGAATCATCCAACATGTGTCTTGAAAGTTAGGAATGAGACAAAACAGTGTTTAAGTTTTTGTTTGCTTCTGGAATGTAATAATTGGAAGGTATAAGGTGTGGGGGTTTTTTTTCACTTTACATGCTGCTCAAGCACAAAAGGATACACCAGCTGAACCCAGGACAGGGGTGATCCAGTTTAAAGAGGATCAGTCACTTCAGGCTAGAGGACAAGGCAGATTTTCCTGTTTCTAAGAGAATTTCCCTCTCATCTCCCTTTCTTTGTTTGCTGATAAGCAGTGCTGCCAGAAAGGACTTAATCCTAGGGACTTAAAAAAAATAACTTCTGACAAACGGAAGACTTCATCTCTGGAATAGGCTGGACATCGTACACACCGACAGATATTCAAAAGTATTTCATGGGTAGAGATATTCCTGCCTTGCACTTTAAAAGGAAGCCATCTCCCTTTTATGACACACTGAGCAATACACGTGGCATCCTAAATCTGTTTTGTCAACTGCATCCAGGGTTTTTAAAAACGTGCAATAAGATTTTAATACAGCTCATCACATTATACAGAACCAGACATCCTGCTTAGTCTTCAAAGACTTGATATTCCCCATGCACAGCCCACATGCAACTGCTCCTACCTAATTACATGCAATGACAACCTTCAGTTGGCTCCTTTCCTTTGACACCACCGTGGAGCGTTCACTGTCTGAGTCCTGAACTAGGACGCACAGCTTGCCAGCTCTAAAAACTGCAAGCTTTTCTGTTCAGAAATCTTTGGCTGTCTAACTGCACGAAGAATACACTATTTTAATCTTCTTCCTGGAAAGCTACTTTCCCCAGCCCTGAAACGTTTGCCTGCAGAAGCAGGTTCAATTCCAGCTATTTGGACAGTTGTCGTAAGCAGCGTCATTTGCATGTTAGCAGTAGAAGGCAGGAGTGTATATTGGTAAACTTCTATCCAGACAGGCCAGTCCAGATGAGTTTCGTGTTTCCTTCTGTTACATAAGCACCATTTTCACCATACAGGAATAAACAAAAAATCTTGGCTGGGAGCCAAGAGTGATGCTGCTATAACTTTGCTAGGATCACAAAACCCTACGTTTGAATCACATTCACTATCAAAGGCATGTGTGCTACGTCTGTTTCGCTTGCGCGTATGGTGGAGGATCACGGATGTATTCGGGGTTAGAACTGTTCAGTGGCCAAGAAAGCATGGACCTCCTCGTAAATGCAATGGTATTCCTGGCCAAGCATGGTCTCCACAAATTAGGAAAACACCTTTTGGGAGGGTAATTGGTGTGTTGGATGACAGGGAAATGATACTAGACATATAGTTACACCAGGCTGTGGCATTTTGGTATACAGCTAAAGATGCATTAACTGATTGGGGTTGGACTTTTGTAAGACCACCTGAGTAATTAAAGTATACACAAAAATCCATTTTGATTGAGCTCAGCAATTCTACCTCCTGAGGTTCCACCACAGTACTTGGAAAGTATGGTATGATAGCATCCTAAGCATCTGCATATTGTTGGGTATTATTACAAAGGAGGAAGCTACATATGCTTGGTGGACAGGGCAGGAGATCTATTGGAATGCCCACTAGGCAAGTGGAGAAAGGGTTGCCTGGACTTGCCACTGACAGACAGAAGGCATCTTGCCTTTTTAAATTGGCTAGAGTCACCCATACATTAATTTTGGGCTGGGCTACTGACCAAGCTGTTTGCGTTATTACTATTTGATTGAGGACCAGGAATAGGCCACACCAGTTGGTGGTGTCTCCTGGCCACATGGTCCCAATTTTGTTCAGAGAATATCAAATGTCAGGGGATAGAAACCTGCAAAGCACAGCAGCAACAAAGAGGCCTGATTAGCCTATAGTATTCAATCCTTTGTAAGGTTAGTAATAAATTCTAGCAAGTAAATGATCCTCTCCTATTTCTCCAGCAATCAAAAATAATATGAGCAGTGTTCAGGGAGTTATCTGTGGTTTTGTTTCGAACAATTCCCCCCCAATGGCGATCGTTAAGCCACCTTCTACAGTTTGCACATACGGGATGTTGGAGTCATGTCTGATGTACCCACACCTTTCGTTGACACCTTCCACAAGTTATCAATACCCAAACACACCCACTATGGCCTTCCTCACAGTTCAGTTTATCAAGGCTGGTCTGTTGGCGCACTCTTCTGACTATATTTTGACACAAGGGGTCAATGTCCCCCAGATCAGTCCAACAGAATTATGTTGTAATATCTTCCCTAGGCGATCAATGAGGGGCTGGACAGCAAGGTAGTTTCTCAGCTTTCCTCTTTCCTCATGCGTAATCATGATGATTCCATCCTTGCTTGTTTTCTCTCATAGTGTTGAAGGCACTTAGAGAAGATTTGTGATTTTTAAGAATTAATTGCCTGCACTTCATAACTTTGTAAAGCAATGTTACCGTTAAAGCAACAGAGATCTTTTAAGAGGCAATTGTAAGAAAGCCTTGCTAGGCCACCTTAAGAAATGAAATAGGTTTTAACAAAGTCCCACTAACCTGGGATCTCTGTAACACCACGGAGCAGCACGAATGCAGAGGTCTGCATGTGAGCAGGGAAAGGAGGCAGGCACAGTGTGTTCAAGGCATCCCCTGCAACTTCAAGGTACGATTGATGCCTGACCCCCCTCCACCACCGTGGCAGCCTCTTCACATCCTGCACCAGGCCCAAGCCGGGGTCACTGTGCATGTGGCCATCATGCACAGAGAGTCTGGCTGAACTCGTGAGCCCAGTTGGCTAACAGTGGGTGGCTTTTATCAACACATAATTACAGCGATCGATCAGTTTTATCTTAACCAAAACAATAGTCTAAAATAAAAATATCAAAAACCAGACATATATCATAAACTTAGTACACAAACTTTTTTTACACAATTTTACACAAACTTAAATTTCAAACCAAAACCTTAACTAGGTGACATGCTGCTCTTTTTGCTGTGGGCGAACGTGTCCCGGCCCCAGCCCCCAGTATCTTTCCAGTATCGCATCTCGAATGATTCCACTGCATCGCTGAGGGATAACTGGTGCTGCAGTCATTCTTGTGCCAGAGTAGGAGGGCGGCTGCTCACCAAATTCTAGCCCATGTAGATGGTTGGTGATTAGCTTTGCCAGAACTCGTAGAGTGGATAACAGTTCATTAGTGGCAACAGCAGCCTTTCCCGACATTTGGTTCGAGGACGGCTCGGCGGCTGCCTCATCAGTTGACTGCTCCGGGGAGGGGTCCAAGCGGTGGAATTTCTCTCCCCGACAGTGCCCCCCTCCTCCAGCATAAGGTCCTGTACCAGTTGTCTTACCAACCTCGCTGTAGGGGCTGATACTCCCTTTATGGCTTTCATTTGATGCAGTCCCATAAAAATCTCAAGTTGACTGGGCTCTTTAAGGGGGTTTTGCCGCTCGGGCACCGTTGGAGGTGGTGGTGGTGGTAAGTAAATGTGAGGGTCCGCTGCGGGGTGGGGAAGGTTTTCACCTCCCAAAAGTATTTTTCCCTCATCCGGTGAGTTTTTCTTTCTTTCTAAATGGGCTGATGCAACAGCAGCAAGCAGT
>VXBZ01005662.1:625034-699103 GCA_013399135.1 Heliornis fulica | reverse complement strand
TGTCCTACTTACTACTAAAACTGTGATGCTGATCCACCGGAGGCATTTATCCGACTTCACAAATTGCACAGGGCTGCTTTGAAGTGAAAGGGACTAATTGTGTGTATGATATTAAGCACACACATAGACTTTTAGAAGATTTGGGTCTGGGTGGCTGCACATACATAGTACCTTAGCCCAGAGGAACACTCTGTGGCTCACTCCTTGCTGTTGATGCTGGCGAGAAGGTCAGGGCATTCTATGGAGAATCCTAGGTTTCCCATCTCCAGGAACAACCAGGACAGCTACAGCTCCTGTTTTTGTGGGCAGGAATAACCTCTCCAGAGGAAAGGTTTATGAATTATGGATGTTAGAGCAGTCTCATAGGAAAGCTGGGTTACAATTACCTTAAACAGAGAAGTTTAATGGTATGTCCTGCATCCTGCATGTGTGCCCCAAATCACTCAGCTACTGGATAAGGAGTCAGAGATCATCCTACTGTCACTTATCCAGTAGCTGTGCTCTGAAAGAAGGGGATTACTGCCAATTTGGGATAAGCACCTGTTCCAAGAAAAACTTCAGTTATTAACACTTGTAAAAGGAGGTATTGCCCTCCAGCCCATAACTTAAGTGTCCTACTCTGAGAGGAGAAGCATTTCCCCATAACTCTTCCAGATGGCTATGCCAGCTGATATAGCATCTTGATCAGCAAGCTGGTAGTAGTTCTCCTGTTATTGTATATAAGATTTATTCCAGGCACTGTGTAGGAAGGCGGGGAACCTAATTCAGAATGACAGATTTCACTTCATTCCCATTATATCCTTTTGATATCCCATAAGCCTGTACCATTTGGTCAGATCTGGGGCCCAGACGTTATCCACATCTGTGGCAGCAACAGAGTGCAACTATGTTTTCTGTATTGTTAGTGACGAGGCCATCTTCCCTCTCTCAGCTCTGGTATTTATATATCCACATTTCTTACTCTGTGGTATGACTATGTGGTAGTTTACAAGTAAGTAATGGAAAATAACCACAGCTCAGTTCCTCAGATCAGAAATCTCTGCTATTTAAAGCATGCCTGCACTCAGCAAGAGTTGTAAAGGGGAAAAAAGCAGCGCAGATCAGGGAAATCACAGCAAGGCAGTGTAAGGCTGCACACATTTTGTCAAGTCACCTTTGTCTGGAGAAGCTTGTCACTGTACATTCTGATTTTTTATTTTATATGCACCAGAGTCCTGTAAGGTAGGACTCAGCACAGAGACATATTAGTGCAGAAAAAAATGGCATTACTCATTTATTCACCTCAAGGAAGGTCATCTGCTTCTCTGCAGCCCTTCCATTAGTAGCTTAGTCTTTTATATTTAGACTGAAAAAAATAGTAATATCAGTGGACTGTTTTGTTTTACAGAATATTTAGGAATTGTAAGGGACCTCAAAAGATCATCTAGTCCAACCCCCCTGCCAGCACAGTTTCAATTTCTTTGATCCCATCAGACTCAGAAGGAATATGCAGCATGTAGGGAATGTGTTATGCTTTGACTAGTGCAGCATGTGTCACTAGATGGAAGGAAGGGTTTTGTGTGAAGTTCTCTACTTTACAGAGCTCAGTGCACTTCTGTGCTGGGACCGCACACTTCCACAGCCCAGCTTTGGCGTGCTATGCAGTAAAACACCATTGTGCTTTATAAATACCACATTAATAGCAATTCAGAAAACTTAATGCTATGTTAAAGACTGAGCATGAAGTTATTTGCACTGCTTTCTTTCCAGGACGCATTGTTTTTATGTCCAGCATTATTGCCTATTTTGCTCTGGGAAATGGCATTTATTCTATGACCAAGGCAGCTATTGAAAAATTTTGTGATGCTCTAAGACTGGAAATGAAGAAGTTCGGCGTCCAGGTAAGTGACGTAACAAGCATGTGAAACTCCCTACTATTTCTAATTTCATATTTTCATATGAGAAAGAGAGAGATTCCACTCCTGCAACTTCCACCAGAGCTGAAATGCATCTTTTTACAAGGAAAGAATCAAATGAATTGCACAAAGAATACCAGACAAAACACGGGGGTGGAAATTTTGGCTAAGGGAACCGAACAGGCATATGCAAAATAATACTGAATCTTGTGCAAAGTAAGGCCGTGCATCCAAATAACAAGGATAAAAATTGGAGATGAATCTGTGGGTGCAGCTTCCCCTTGGAAAGAGATGGTTTCTCCGTGGCTAATCAGTTAGCTGGATATCTCTGGGTAATGTTTGCAGCTCTGCAAAGCTGTGGGATAGTGCTCCTCATTCTGCCAACACTCGCACTGCTACCCTTTGCCTACATCCACTGCAGCAGAGAAACTTTTTGGGACAAGCTTGCCTGAGCAGCGCCACATTCTTGGAAGAGCTTGTAAGAGTATCAAGTAACTGCAACTTTCTCTGAGGTGGCTGTGGGAGCAAAGTGCCAGGACCTGGAGTGCTGTACAGCGAAAAGGAAGGCTTGTCACCCACTGGAGGGGTTCTTTTGTTTCCTCCCATATCAGTGCTTAAAAGCTCTTTCCTTTTTGTGCTAATAGCTACACTGCAAGAGGTAGTATTGTGCAGAGTAATGATGTTTTTATTCCCTCAACCTAAGAGGCTCTAAGAGTACTCTTAGTGCCTGTCTAAGCAACACTGATAGTCAAACCTGAAGCTTAGATCACTAAGTAGCTTCACTAGGCTTTTTCCTTGGAGCCACTCCACTGCTGAAACAATCACTGAAAGTCTCCCCCAGGGGATTTCCATTGGTGTACTCTTTATGTACAAGATGTACAGCATTGTTCATAAGATTAGTGTTTAAAGAAATTATAGCTATGCACCTATTAACTACCCCTCTGGGATAAACATTAAATGCTATAGAATGCAAGATTTTACACTTCTTAATACCACGCGGCATGATAAGGCTTGGAACCGATTAGCTAAGGATAATCTCAAATGCATGGAAGAGCTTAGTATAACAGGTTAACTGCTCTGGTCGTTCTGGGCTTTTTACTGTCCCCCCACCCCTGGAATAGCCCCAGCACAGAGAGCCAGGCTGACGGGCATTTTCAGAATATCTACGAGAGTTATTTCTCCATTTCTCACTGTATGCAAGACACTGGCTGGCATTTGCCTCAGAACCTACCCTGCAGAGAGCCTGCAAGATATACTGTCCCTCTTCCCTGCACTCCCCTCCACTGCACTTTGTCCTTTCAGGAGAAAGTTGCCCAGAGGTGGCAAGGAACAGTTGGAGCTCTCTCCCATTGAACAGTGGCCAGGCAGGCAGGCTGGCTGCCTACAGGAAACAAAGTATGTGTCTTCTATTAGAAAGAAAGCTATAGAAAAGTCAAGCAGAGAGAAAAAAGCACCATGGCTCCTTCTCCCCTAGCCAATCCCAAAAAGCTCCAAAACATGAAGTTACTAAACCTTTCTTAAAAAATAAAAAAATAAATGCAGGAAGCTTACCATTGTCATTAGTTTGGTTAATACTAAACACTTTAGGTAACAGCACCCAAACAGAGGTCTCCAAAAGATGGCAAACCTGACAGAGGCAGTGTAAGATGCACCCAGCTATGCACTCTCTCTGCTGGAGCTTCCCCACATCCCTTCATGCTCCGTGCGTATAGGACCCCCACCTCATCCCCTCCGGTAAGGGGTGTGCTGGCTGCCATGCAGCCCGAGAGGCAGGTCCGGATGCACAGGTGACAGCCAGGGTAGGTGGGCTGGGTGATGGAGTGCAGATGTTAAAGTTTTACATCACCACAGACTTTGCAGTGAACGCCTGTCAGATCCCCACGCCTCTAACACAGCTCAGCACTGTTTCTCCTTACCTCGTGTTGCAGTCTTTAAAAATAACATCAGCTAAATGCCGCGGAGTTTTTAATATTGCATATCTACAAATAGTTGTAACGAGCCCACTGCTGAGGAAAAGCATGCATACTGTAAGCTCTAAGCCCACTCTGAAATTCCCCAGAAGCCTCAGAAATTAGTGGAATAATAGCAATAGCACACACAAAGAAGCAGAGCAGCCAAGGATTTGTGTGTTTTCAATTTAAGTCTATGTGCACAGAAATCTACAGAAATTTGGTGATGACTTCAATGAGAGCTACACCAGGACCTTTGGTCCCCTCTGTACTTGGCCAACACCATATGCATTTCTATTAATTACACCTATTTGGGGAAAGCAGCAGTTCTTTCCTCTGGACCTTCTAATTTTCTTTAACATATCATTTTGTCCCATCTTGGGGTAAAATAATTACCCATCAGAAGATTCACCACTGAGTGAAAAATCCAAAGTATTCCACTTTGGAGACATCAAAGTCATACTGAAATGCTTTGTCTCAGTATTGTCAAAACATTTATATCATTAAGCATTCTATAAAAATCAAAGATGCACTACTGCATTCTGTGAAGGTATGCTGAGTAGTCAAAACAAGAATATTAACATCAGAACTAAATGAGGAAGTCAGAATAAAGCACCTCTGCAATCTAAAACATTTCACGGGAATATATTTGATTTCAGTCAAGTTTTCAAAGTTAAAATTTCAACAAAGCAGCATTTTCTGGAAGAAATCTGTCTGCAGAAAGCTTTTGATCTGTTTTACCAACTGTAGTATTTAATTGAATTCAGAATGACTGATTGCATCTTGATAAGTTTTACATCTTGCTTTTAGGTCTGTATTATTCAGCCAGGAAATTATGCACGCTCTACAAAAATTCAGCCACCAGTCAGTGCCGAAGAGATCTGGAACGAACTCAGTGAAGAGGAAAAGGCAGTTTACAATAAGGAGTATGTTCAAGAGCGAGCAAACTTTTTCAACCGCATTCTCAGTGAAGGAAGCACTAATGGCAACGAGGTGGTAGATGCTATGGTAGATGCTTTGACATCTCCCACACCCAAGGCACGTTACATGGTAGCGAAGCTGAAGGAAAAAGCCCTGGTGTTTGTGTGTGCTTTATTCCCCACTGTTGTGATGGATTGTGTCTTGTCTTATGCACTGAGTAAAGTGAAACTCGCATAGCTTACGCTGGTACTGTTCTGTGACTCGGGCAGGGCACTTAAAGTGAAAGCCAGGGCTGAAACTAATGCTCCCCTGAAGTCAGTGTAATGACACCAGGTAACCAGTACAAACTTTATACTGGTTACTTTGGAGGATCTCCCTAGTCAGAACTGTCACTTTCATAACAAAAAAGTAGAGGACCCCATATAAGATTAACAGGTAACTTTATTTCTCCGCGTGGGAAAAAAAGAAAGAAAAAGAAAAACACTGTCCCTTATGCTGCTTTAGGTGTTGCCTCAAAAAATTAATGCAACTTTTTCCCAAAGCAATACCAAGTTACTGTGTTACTGCCTTGACAGAGATAAAATGCAACATATCCTGAAGGGAAAATGCACACCTGGAATCATTACTGCAGGTCTGAAAACACCTTTTGGTAGGAACCCAACTAGTAATTTATCAGGGTGATGGGACGAGGTTAATGGAAAAGCTAAAAGTGAGCAATACACCACAAATACTTTTAATGGAGTTAAATGGCTGCAGAAAGTTAGGAAGAGTGGAATAATAAAGTTGCAATATGGAAACAGCATCTTGGCTAACTAGATTTCAGCACTTGTTCAAGTCCTCCAGATAAATACATAACAAAATCAGTATGTCATGGACTTTGGAAAACAAGTAGCATATTTTATTTACAAATGGGTATTCAATCCTAAATAAACTCTTTTATCTTTTATCTAATGTCTGGTTTAATCAATGCAGTAACCTCAAAGTGTAGTCAGAGCACTAAATACCCAGGTGACAAATACAATATCAACCAGTAGCTCAAGAAGAACTTATTCAGCCTGGAGGTCTGGTTTTGCTACTAGTATAGGGAATAAGGTACAATGAAAAAAAAATAGCTATTAACATGAATCACATAATGGTTTGGGTTGGAAGGGACCCCAAGGATCAGAGTTAAACATGAACAGGAAAACTTCAGTACATGTATCTATGACAGTGATTAAGCACAGTGACTTCACTGGCAGTCACCTACTACTGTCTGCTGTGGGAAAGGTTGCTGTTTACACACACAGAGCTTTAAATTAGGATTGAATATGGCATGGCACAAAACCCAGGAACTCCAGGACCAAAAGATCCTTGAATAGTTGGGATCAGCTACGGTGACACTGATAGATCCAGGGTGGCAGGTGAGACTGTTAGCCTCCACCATGCCAAGTTTCCCATTTCAAATGCTAGGCTCTGCTGTAAGTTCACCTAGTTAACATTTTGATCTGAATGAAAAGTTACTTTCTGTAGCTGAGAATTATATTTAATTATCAAGAAAAGTTACTCTGTTACTCCTGGGTGGGTTAACTGGGCAGTCTGATTGAGGAACATAGACAAACTGTGGTAACAGACTATTTCAGGTCATCTCCTGATGCACTCAGTAGTGGAACAACCATCTCACTGCATCTGTTTTAGATTGGGGAATATCTTACTTCTCTGTCCAAATACTGGACCCATCCCCAGAGCTGGTATTGTCCAGAGGACAAGCCTGGGCTCCCACCTGCTCCACAGTCTGTCAACAGCAAGATAATCAGATGATTATCATCTGTTCTCCTCATTTAACCACAACTGAGCAAGGCCAAGCAAGGGAATAGGAACAAGGCTTATTCAACTGAACCAATTGATTTCTTGTACAGGAATTTCCCTGGCTTGACCTCAGGGATTTCAGCAGTCTTACATTACTTTGGAAGAGTTGCTTTCATGCTCTTAGCTGTTCTTTGTGCAGATTACCTTTCCTTACAGTAAGCAGGCACTGAACTCAACAAGCAGCTTTTGAAACTCGGATGTTTCTCCATCAGGGTCAGAATACACGTGCTTCTCTGCCACAAAGACAATGGCGCTTTCCATTACATGGTCTCCCATTGGCATTTCTGAAAGCTACTGCCATAAATTGTTGCTGACAGCCAGCACCACCAGAAGAGCTGTCTCCCAGGTACAGATAATATTAAATACTTCTACCTGAATATTCCTCCTTTATTTGCTGTTCATGTGCTTCACCACACATATGCTATTTCAGTAGTCTCATGTAATACCAGATGAGCAACTCTCCAGAATACTTATTCCTTTGTCTTGGAAACTACGAACTTGCAGTGCGTAGTATCTTGAGGAGGGTACAGTGACAGGCCGGATGAGAACAGATGGGACAAAAGAAGGCAATTTGTATTTTCATTGCTGTCTAACCTGACAGTGTGGAAGTTATCTGAAAAACAGCTACAAAATAATTATCTTTTGTCTTCCCCCTCAGCTTTTTAATATTATGATCTGCATATAAAGAACTAATCAAGAGATAGTCAGAGCTTCAGTTATTAACAGGCCTGATGCACTCCCACCGAAAGTCATCTGGAGTCCTCCCACTGAGTTATATGTGTTCCAAGGCACAGCGTTAGACAAGTGTGCATTAAAAAATAAGTACCAGGGATGATTTCAGAGTCCCTGGCCTTAATAGGAAAAAGAGCCTCACAAGAAACGGTGACAAGAGGCACACAGTACTCCCTCCTCCACAGGTCTCATAGGGTACAGAAGTCACAAGACTAGTAACAGAAGCTTTTAGTACACAAACATCACTAACCAAGTCAGTGGCAAACCCTGAGACAGCTCAGAGCTGTCAGCTCTTCATCTGAAATCCTGCCCACCTACATGCCACTGGAAAGCTCACCCAACTCTAGGGATCCCAGACCTCATGCCAACTCACAGTACCTATGAGCAAATGCTGGGATGTGCACAATCACTGGACTGCCCCACATCCCTTTGGTACTGCTACATCGTTGGGTGAGGAGTGCCATCCTCTTGACCAGCAACCCCAAAATCCCTTTTATCTCAAGTCTAGTTAAAGTGGCATGTGTAGACAAGAATTCTGTCTTTGCAACATCCAAAACAAACAACAGTTACAGCTTTTTGTGAAAAAAAGAAAAAAAAAACTTAGGTGGCAAAACTACAGGAGAAAAAACCCATAATTCATCAACAGTACTCTTAAATCTGAACTGCTTCTCTCACAACACTTAGCCGCATTCCTGGAATTGTTTTTCTATACAGCACTCATCTCAGGTAATACTTGAGAATTTCTTGGCAGAACATTAGCTTTTATCAATAATTGTCTTTTACAAGCCCTGTTGACTGTTTGGGAAAAAAAAAAAGTCTTAATTTTCCCTTGAAGGCAACCACTGAAAAGAGCTACAGCTCTCCTCCCAAGTCTTTTGCAGGGACACAATACCAGAGGCCTAACAAAGTACGGGAGCAGACAGGATGCCACTGTGGGACTGTTTGCACTCCACTGACTGCATGAATGTGCACATCAAGGTTTGGTGCATGGAAGCAAACTGAAGCCTTCATGGGGCTTCCTTACTAAGCACTTACATGAGTTATTTCATAGGTTTTCTGTTCTATGCAAGGGCTTATTCCTTAGAGCACACATTAATTTGCAGAAAGAATGCACATTTTTGGTAGGAATTGAAGAGTATAAAGAGCAAAAATGTTAAGCTAAATCAGTTTAGCAAGTTGTGCATGGATCTGACTGATAGTACATCATACAGCATCATCACAAAAGAAGCAGAGCGGAGCCCAGGAAATACTTGTATAGTACATGGAGTAGCAGGGTATTTACCTATGAGCACAGTTTTGAAGTAGTCATGACCACTGTGTGGAACAAAGACCATAGCCAGAAGTTCACTGTTCCTTCCAGATGGAGACTATTTCCCTCACTTGAGAGGACACAGTTTGAGAAATCCCCCACAATGACTCCTCAGCACAGGCTGCTGGCTGCTCTGGCAGGTAGAAGAGCTGTAGCTCTGCACTCATGATCAGTGTTGCTGTGGGTATCACCACCAGTTGCACACACCTGCCACGAGCAGCTGCAGCAGCACTTTGCTCCCACTTCAGGGTTAGGGGTGGGCTAGGCAGAGAGTTTTAGTGACACTCAGCAATATTAACACCTGATCTGATCTCATGCTTCCTCAGTGTAACTCACAGCTAACCAAAACAGTCCAGATGACCTTCAGAATTAGACAGATGTGTAAGTTTGTGTCATTCTCCCATGCCAGCAAATGTGAACAATGAGATTTTGGGTGTAATGCACCATACAGCTGATTTTTTTTGCAGTAACATCAGAATCTGGAGAGATTACTAACTAATAATAACTTGCACAGTAAAAGGCTGAAGCAAAAGTCATGCTATCCCCAAGCACATCTTCCAGCTGAAGTCAGACTACCACCTAGTCCAGCCCCCTCTCATGACAGCAGGACTTTAGTGCCAACCAGCACGAGAGTCCATACAGTGCACAGCCTCCTTCCAGAGGTTGGCCGTGGGATGTTTGTAGCATTCGAGAGTTTATGCACTGAGATATAAAAGCCAGCACAACACAAAGACAGCCAGTGATACCGAGAATGATGGCTGGTGTCAGATATTGACACGGTAGGCAAAGCCTATCTGCTATGGGCTCCACAGATTGCAGTCATCCAGGTAGCCATGTGGGACAGCCCTGGCATTGTCCCAAGAGCAGACATTGCTCCTTCCTGACTGTGGGCCCCAGAGACATCCCTTTGCAAGAGCACAGGATATGTGCTTAGAGCATCCAGGATAGACTGTCTCGCTTTGCGCTGTAATGATTTTCCCAGGCTCGGCTCTGGAAACTGCATGCTCCAGCTACAAAGCTGTTGGGTATGTTCAAAGCTCTGGACAGCTTACACCTTTCACTTTTTAGTGCATTTACATTTATAACACCACCATCACACTTGTATTCCTGCATTAGCTTGGCACTCCTCCAAAACTGAGCTGTACACCCAGAATTGCCCAACAACTTGAGGCTTCAGACTTGGGATAACTTTCTCCAGGGAGTTTTATTTATCTCTAAAGACAGGCAATACTGTAAATTTCTCTAGCAGGAATCTGATCCCATTTGTTTTGGAGTTGCTGCTGTTCCCTAATACCAGAGCAGCAGCCAGCAAGGAAGACAAGCTCTGCTCTTGAAACAGCCAGTATGATGTTCAGCTGTTGAAAAAAAGGATGCTTTGCTTCTTGAATCATGAGTCCTTGTTATCATTCAAAAAAGCTCATGGAAACATCATCACCATGAGAGTTTAAATCAAGCATAAAAATCTAAATTTCTCCCCCAAACACATGCATTTATACACACATCCGCATTTTTCATGAAATAAGTACCCACACTTTTATAGTCTGGTTCCAGAGTTTCCAGTTTCAAGAGTCGATTAACAAAGGTGTTCCAGACAGGCACTTCAGTTATTTTTGTACTGGACTAGCTTTTCTAATGAGCATTTAATGTGTGCTACTCTACAAAGTGAAAAAGAAAGAATTCACCTGGGTCTTGGGCCAAGACATATGTGTGTTCTTCTTTGTGATAACAGCAAAGCAAAAGGTCTCGCACAGAACAGGCAGGGAAACATCTTCCACTATACCATGTCTACAACACTGATTTAGTGTGACCCCAGAGAATGAGAAGAGTCTGGGCAATATATTTTCTGAAGAGGAAGGCAACCAACCAAAGCAGAACAGTGTAAGACTAATAATTACTTCCCAAAAAAGGAAAGCAATCAACCAAGGCAGAACAGTGCAAGACTAACAATCCATGCAACTCATACTAAAACGTGCTAGAATGAAATAGCTACTGTAAAAATGGCACTCCTTGCAGGGCAAATAATGAAGTGGTTTATTCTAAAATAATGTTACTTAGCATTGTGACTCACCACACAGTCCCATGCCTCACACCACCAGCGTTTCCCAACTTGTTGGACATGTACCCAGCTGTGTGTCTCCACTTCCCTGACAAAAGAGATTTCATGTCAAAAAACCCAACAACAAAACTTTGTTGAACTTCCTAATGCTAGAGGTGTTTTCCGAGTAATTCAACAGCCAATCTTGCCTAGGCACCAGATTGGCTCACTGGAGCAGCCAGCCTCTCTCCTGTTATCCCATATGAGACTAGGGAGCCCAAGGGCCTTTTGGTTTGCACGCCCTGGTGCTGAAGTTAGTTGGACACTGAAGGAAACTGACAGAAAACTGACAGAAAAGAAGCACAGAGACTCACTGTTGGTGCTGATTGCCTTATTCTTCAATGACTTATGCTTCGGCCTGAGTTTTGAGGCCCATTTGTTGGTGCTAACTTGTTCCCCTGGTAATAATCGCCTTTAAGTCAGACCTGGGAGCAATCACATTTCCACTCCAGGCTACCAGGCCTTATTTCCATTGCAGCGCCACACAAACCCTCTGGGAACTCCTATGAAGGTGGGTTTACACATAGATCTTGTCGTGCCGTTTTTGTATCTGCGGATTCTAGTGAAATTTAGAGGTGAAACAGCTGCACTGCACTGGAGTGGAAGGAATCTATGGCAGCGCAGCCGGCTGACGGTATGGAAACGCCCGAGGCCGTGGAACCGGACTCCTACCCCTCAGCACCACAGAGGCGGTCACCCCGCAGGAAGGCGGGGGGTAACACGGGGAAAGCCGGCTCACTCAGCGGGGCACAGGCTCAGGGGATCGCTGTAGCGAGCCCGGCGGGCGCTCTCCCGTCATCGATCGCCCCCTTCCCGTGAGGCGGCGGCCTGGCCAGGGCGCTGAGGGGAGCTGCCGCCTCACGCGTCCTCCCCGCCCGCCGGCGCGTTGCCAGGGCCGGCGCACAGCGGAGCCCGGTCGCCAGGAGGCGGCGAGCGGCCGCGGCGCTGAGGCGGGCGGGACCACCGGCAGCCGCCGCCGGGTTCTCGGAGGCCCGCGGCTCTTCAGGTGGGTGGCCGGCGAGGAGCGGAGAGGTGGCCTGGCGGGCCCGGGGCCGCTCGGCCGCTAGGAGTGAAGGAGGCCGGGCGGCGCCACGCCAGCCGCTCACGGAGGGCTGGGGCAGAGCCGGCGGGCTGTGGAGGCCCAGTACCGCGAACGAAAGGCAAGCGCAGGGCACTGCGTGGGATGCGGGCCCACCTAGGGGCACAGCACACCCACTTTCCCGAAAGAAACACCCACACCGGACACGGGCACCCCGGTACGGCTGACACCCCTCAGGGGAGCCGGCTGGAGGTGACCTCGGCCTGTCTGCATCTTCAGAATCCCAAGCACAGTGCAGGCATGGCCAGCTCTGCTAGCGTCTCCGTTTCTGGCAGTTTCTTTCCCATTCCAGCCACTCTCCTCTACAGACCACCCATTCCTCTAAGTTGCACCCCACAGAAAATCCACTGACACCGGTTTTATTCCTTATCTGGCTTACACTGAACCCTCAGCACTCCAGGCTCTGTGGGAATGGTTGCATGACCTGCCCCTTGCTCCTAAGTACAGCAGCACCTTATCACCAGCTCTCCCACAACCCAAAAAGTTGCAAAACACTGACTATCCCACCTACCAAAACCCCACCTTCTCAACCCCAACAAGTGTTGCTCATATAGCTGATTGCCAGGTGCTGGCCACATTGGCTCTGGTACCTTCCAGTTTAGATGAATGCCAAAGTGACTGGACATTTCAAAGCAAAAGAACATGCATCTCTTGATTTAATCCAGCCATAACCTTGGGACTCTCTCTTCAGCACTCGGGACTGGTCCCAGTTTCCCAGAGGGCTGCATCTGGGCTGAGATCTCAATGAAAGTTTGTAAACCTGCTCAGTTCAGACAGGAAACACCAGGGAAGTGACTGTAACTCATCACTGAACTATGCCTCAGCCCAAGGCAAAGCATTTATTGAGAGTGAACACCAAGAAAAGCTCAGAGAAAACCCAGCATTCTAGGCTATTCATTATGCTGGAATTCAGTTTGAGGAGGATTTTGCTGCCTCACTCCTATTAAGCATTAGTCACAGACAAAAATCCATCACAATTATTTGTATAGAGCTTTAAATAGAGTGTGGCACTGTTTCCATATTGGTTTCTTTTATACAGGCACATACGACTCATGCTTATCTCAATGGCCACCATGCAAATGGATTAAATTTAGAAAGTGCTAAGCTATTTTCTCTCACTAAATATAAAACACATGAAAATTTTATTTACTGGTTTGTGAATAGTAATAATTAAAGGGATGTTTTCAACTTGAAATGTTGAAACTGAAAAATGCTGAAAATTTTAAAAAATCAGCAGTCGGCAGAGAGAGTCAGCAAGTGAGAGCACTGCCCACCAGACATTCCTTCTCCATCGATGTACCTTGATCACAGCTTGGAAAGCTTTGTGAGAAAACAATAATCTGATTAAAATTATTTTCTTAATACTAGGCGTACTGGGAAAAAGATTAATCTGAATTTGAAATGAGTTCATGCTCTCAACCAAAACGATGATACAAGCTGGCAGAAAGAAGGTAGCAATTATGTTGATGTTTGTCCACAGATAAAATCATTGCTAAGCAGATTTATGATTATAGTTTCATGAAGCCTCCCCAGAGCATGACAGTTTCAAAGCCATGCTACCAATCTCTCATTTTCCATTAAAACATCTGCTACAGGTTAAGAGATTAAAAACTCCATGATGTACGTAAGGTTGGTATTATTTTCGTAATGAAAATTTTCAAGGTGCCATAATTGCACTTTCATTATAGAAGCCTGTTTTGCTACCTGACTCTGGTAGTTCTCTATCCCACCTGACTTTTTTTGATTCTGTTACTGTAATAGACAACTTGATTCAATCACTTTTCAGAAATACTGCAAAAGAATATTAACTGTCACAGTTAAAAAGTTACAGTTGTTTTAATGTAAAGTGTTGGCTCTTTGCACTTTGAAGCAAAGCCTTTAAACTGGGTATGATCTTGCTGTTAGTTGAACTGTGATAACAACATACTTCACCATTGTGATAAAATAATTAATGTATGTTTACAGAAATAATTTACTGTATGTGAAGGATTAAAAGAATAGTAAGATAGGCAACTGAAAAGCACCATGAAAAAATGATCAGGCTGAATTGGGGCTAAAATTGTTATGGAGTGTAACACCTTACCCTGCAAGCAAAAAAGGAAAGCGTGCAGCAAGCATAACGTCGAACTCATGTCCTGAACAAGGCAAAAGTTGTAGGGAGCAAGTAATACCTAATTGTGTACTTCAGTTTCAGGCTTGTTTGGCAAGTGTGCCATCTCACTTGCTGGAAAACATGGAACTCTGAGACATGCTTGTACTTCAGAGACTGAGTGTAATGTTTGTCCAAGATGCAGCACTAGCACTCTTCTGACCCTGCAGGATACTCCATAAAATAAATAAAAATCTGTATGCATTGACTACTGTATACACTTGTGCCATCGTCAAATTTTGATAACAGATTTTATCAACTGCTATACTGCTTGTGTTCTGTAGCATTACTAACATATTTCCAACAAGAATGTAATTTTTTCAGTGTTTACAGCTTCGGGGGGAGAAAGAAGGGAAGAAAAGCAAGCTTTGATCCTAAATCAGTTCCTGGGGAAAAAAAAAAAGCAGCTGGGCAGAATCTGGGGCAAATAATGAATTACACTGGGTAAGAAAGGATCCCATTTTTGGAACCCAAGTTCCTTACCTGCTGCAGGGTGGAAACGGAAACAAGAATATGAGTGAACATTTAAGCATGTTGGCTCCAGCTAAGTATCTTTAAAAACATTTCTTTTGCTGAATTTCAGTGGTGTTAAGTACTGTAAGAGCCTTCCCTGCAGTACCTTCCTGCTGTTCCATGCCACAGCCCCTGCCGAGTTTACACTGCTTCTTTCCCTGTGCTCAGAAGCAAGGAAAAAGCTTCCTGTATTGAGGCTTTGCTTAGAAATTAATTCCTAATGTTTCAGACTCTAAAAGCCAGACTCCATAGGGGACTCTGGTTTTTGCTTCTACTAGGACATTAACCAGAAGCTGCCTTCTTCCTCAACTCTGAATTTCAGACCTAGAGTGCTGCTATAGTTGTAAATCCTGTCAGTAGGAAAAAAATCTTCCCATTTATTCCCTTTCACAGGACAATATGCTCCAAGATGCAGAGCATGCTAAGGGGGAGAATAAACAAGCTACAGGCAGCCTATTTAAGTTATTGCTACTTAATGATTTAACCGTGCAGTGTAAGAGTATACTTTGTATATGTCCAGAATGAGGGTTGTGTAAGACCTACACAGAAAAGAATTCAGCATTTAGGCCGTTACATACTGAGATAAATTCATTCAAAGCTTAGTGCTCCATCAAGTTCAGGTGAGTATTTCTGTGTCTTGAGCATAGTTTGATTTCTGTTCTTGCTGGCATGTAATTATAATCATATCCCTGTGTTTACATGGTTTCTTCTTTCCCCATGCAGGCATTACTTCCTTGAAAGAAGACATTTTTTTCCAGGATGTTGCCTGTAGATAACAGACTTAAAAGCTTAGAGATTTACAAAGTTCTTCAGTGTGTTCACGAGAAAGACAAGAAACAAATTGAGAAGTTGGTCCAGAATGGACTCCCAAATCTCATTAATTTCACAGAGCCAGTGGAAGGATATAGTGCCCTCCATTTAGCCTGCATTAAAAATGACATTGACATGTGCAGCTTCTTGCTGGAAAAGGGAGCTCATCCAGATGTCCAGGACAAAATGGGACGTACTCCTGCAATGAAGGCAGCTGATTTGGGCCATGTACTGGTTTTGGAGTTATTAGCAAAAGCTAAAGCAGACCTGACTGCTAAAGATAATGAAGGGAAAAGTAAGTAAAAGGGAACCTCATCAGAACCAGAAATAACATAAAATTACTCTTTACCGTGATATACAGATGCTACATATGTTGTGTCCAGTCTGTAGAGAGGAACTGTGGTAGAGGTTAAACTTTACAGCTCAACAGAAGCTACTGGACATAAGAGCTTTGATGAAAATGAAAATAATTCTCCCTGAACAGTTTAGGCCTTTAAATCTAAGTCCCTCCAGTACATAGCTGAAAGGTAACTTGTGATCAAGAAGTGTGTTCCTCCCATGACCTATCACATATTAAATTCTGGTTTACTCCCCAAGTTCAGAGGCCCTAAACTAGAAGTTTGTTCCATAGAATGTCCTGAGTTTGAAGGGACCTGTAAAGATCATTGAGTCCAGCTCCTGGCTCCACACAGGGGCAGACAAGTCAGAACATGTGGCTGAGTGTATCATCCAGATGCTTCTTGAACTCAGTCCCCACCAGAAGTTCCTAAGTCCCAAGTAAAGGAGTTTGTCGTTTCATCTGTGACACTTAAAGCCTGAGTAACCTTCTTGCCATTTAGTATTACACCTGAATCCCTGCTGGTTTCCTTTGCAGGTGTTTTGTTTTACTGCATTTTACCTACAAGGCGGCACTACCACTGCATGCAAATTGCCTTGGATCATGGTGCAGATGTTAACAACTGTACTACCGATGGGAAGCCTGTATTTCTACAAGCCTGTGAGGAAGCTCATGATATTAAAGAAATATGTCTGAATTTAATGGAAAGAGGAGCAAATCCCAATGGAAGAAACCCAGTATGAATATTTCCATAATTAAGGAGTTACCAGATGACTAGATTATATGCCCTTAAATCCTCACTTTGAAATAATAAAGCAGTGACAAGTCCTTAACTCAGTGCTATTCTGTATGGTACATATTTTTGCAGGAGCTAGGGTTGCAGTGTTCTGCTGGAATCAAGTATCCCAATTGAGATTTTTGTAAGATTAGAGTGCAGATATTTTATAAACCCAAAATGTAACTTGGCCAGCTCTTAGGAGTTGCAGTGCACTGTACTTCAGTGAGGCAGTGCTGATTTTCACTTCACCTTGATGTGCCCTAAGGTCTACAGAGTTAAAATAATATTCACTAAAGGCAAGTCCAGCACAAAAAACCTGATGGTGAATCAAAGCAGGGATGAGGCATAAGAAACTCTTTCCTCTCTTATGTATGTCTACTCATTTATTTGTTTACTTCCTTACCTTAACAAAGACCTGAGGAACTGAAGCTCCGTGCTGCTGATCAATTCAAAGAGCTGAAGCTTTCCTTTAAAGCTACCATTGGCTTTTGCTTAGGTCCTAGTTTTGTAGTATCCTTCCTAGCTTGTAGCTACAACAAAACCAATGTTTAGACAACCTTAGCTCATCCTCTCATGCACATGTCCACTTCATACTCTCACTGTACCTGCAATATGAGAAACCTGTTTTTTTGTTTTATTTTGGTTTTGTTTTTTTTTTTTTTTTATAATATGGTGAGCACATAACTGGTAACCTGAGGGGAATGGTTTGCTTGGCTCAAAGAAAAAAGATACCAGGGAAGGATGTGTGGTTCAGTGAAACACATCCATGGCTCACTGCTCTCTTTGCCTCTCAGTAGAGCGGCAAGTCAGATATTCCAAGTGTTGCAATGGACAACAGATTAATATCAGGCAATCCCTGATCCAAGATGCTGTTCTTGGGAAGGTCACCAGATCTACCAAAGTCATTCATTACAAAGAAAATATGTACCTGCTAATCACATACATACAGTTACCTAGAAAAAAATAGACAGCACTAATGTATTAGGGTGTGAACTTTGCCTCTCAGACGGATCAGTAGCGAAACCCCCCAGTTTCACCGCCTTCCCTGTAGTATCTCATGCCCTTTCACAGTGGAGGTGATACTTTGTGTTAAGATCTATAAACGTGTGAGAGCACAAACACCGAATAAAGACTTCCTTAACTAAGGAATTGACTTTCATGGGGACTATTCAAGGGACTGAAGTTATTACCCGAGTCACTGGGATTTGACTACTCATATTTTAGCACCATTATGACTAGATTCTTGAGGTTTACTACAGGTATCTTTAAAACTATTTGGCTTGTCTTCTTTTTTTGGTAACACTTAGAAGGAAACCTTCATTTTTACACCACCTTTCAAAAATTAGATTGCATTGTTCCAACCTAACTTGGCATACAAAACAAATTCTGAACTGGTTTTTTTTTGCTACCTTGCAGGCTACAGGTCGCACAGCCTTAATGGAAGCCGCAAGAGAAGGTGTTCTCGAGTTGGTGCGTGGTCTGCTGGAGAGAGGAGCCGATGTTAACCTATTTGACCTTGAAAGACACAGTGCAGCACATTTTGCAGCCAAAGGTGGCTTTTTTGAGGTATCATCATTTGTGGTGTTAAGGACTGCTGCAAAGCCAAACCTGCTCTTGTTGTTGGTTTAGGTTTTTTGGGTTTGTTTCATTTTTTTAATCCAGTATCTCAGCTGATCAAAGCATAATAATCAGCACTCAGTAACAGCTTCTTTTCTAGGATCAAAGGGAATCCTGCAGTGATAGTCTCTCTTATAATTGCAGAGCCTTTTTTGCCAAGGCACCGCTGAGCGTGTGTGCGATTGTGGCTGTCTGGTGTGCACAGCTTTTCTCTCGATGTGTAGCATGTCACAGCTGTGTAACATGGAAGAAACACTACCCTTGTACAAGAAGGGCAGATGCAAATAACTGCAGGCAGGCCCTTTCTTCCTTACCCCCCTATAGCAACTTCAAAGGATATAAAATCACGCCGTTTAGCGCATGCAGTGAGAGTTACTTTGGGACAGTGGCTTGCAGTAGGCTGGCAGGAGCGAAGGGTGGCCTTGATGCCTGCAACTGAACAAGGTTTCTATTTCTTGAGTTAAGCAAGCACAGTATATATAAAACTTGGATGCTCAGTGAACATTGATCAGCTGGGCCTGGGACAGAGGTTCTCTATATAAACTGGGAATGTATGACATCACATTTATTTTTAAATTATTCTCATACTTCCCTGTCTTAAGATGACAAGATTTTTGGTGGTAAAGACTTTTTCTTAAAATTTATTTCTAGATTTTGAGGATTATTTCAGCTTATAATGGAGACTTGGGCCTCATTGCTATGAATGGTAACACACCGCTTCATTATGCTGCAGAGGGAGGATTTGCAAATTGCTGCAAGTTCATAGGACAAAGAGGTATCTTAAAAAATAAGTTACTTTGCAACTAGCATGTGTATTCTTTTCCTGTGCTAAGGGGGAGATTTCACTTGGGCATTTGTGAAAAGATTTGATTCTTAGGTATTACGTGGCATGTGTAATTCCCATGAAGATGTCCTTAACACAAGCTTTCTACTAGAGGTGAATGAGCTATAATATACTCTAAAGAAAGCAGCAGAAACATACAGGTTTGTATAATTTAGTGCTGGACTGTGTTAAGTGGTCAGGTTTTAGTTGGTTTTAGAAGTATCGTATGGAATCTTCCAATAGAAAATCTAGTTTGGTTTGCTGGTCATTTAAAAAAAATTATCTCAGTGTAGTCATGGAGAAAACTTGGCACCCATGGGCACTGAAACATACTCCAAAGAAGCTATGATAATTTCCTAATTTAATCAGATAATTTTATCACTTCATGCCTTGATTCAAGAGCACCATGTGAAATCCTACATTCTGTTCTGTGATTCAAACATTTAACTAGTGGTCCATCGCCAGATTGCAAGGTTGGGATATAGAACAGTAAGTAACATTTTAATCTCAGCTTGTTTCTTCTTAATGTTGCTCACCACTTTAAGTAAAAATGGAAAATTTTCACTGAACCTCTGCCTTTCTGTATGAGCTGATGGATAATCAGGGCATGAGTTGACTAGTGAACCTCCTTTTGGGGAACAAATATGGGCATGTGGCTAACCTTGGAGTCTGAGATCAATGATGTGGTGCCATTACTAGTGCTCTTTATAGTTACAATGGTGTAAAATTACCATAGACCTGTGGCAATCAGTTACATGTTACAGGTCTTTTCCATTATGTAATCAGCAGTTACTAATTCCACTGCATTACTAGTGAAATTATGCCCGTATTTTTAGGCTGTGATCCTACATGGACAAACTTGTTAAGAAAAACCGCCAGAGCTGTTGCCAAGGAAGGGGGTTTTGGAGCAGCAGCCGCAGAATTGCGTCGAATTGAAAACACCTTTATCAAACAGTCCAAGCCTGGAGCGAAGGAGGACAACCCGTGCTGGGCACTGAAGCTTTACGACTGGTCCTTAGAGCACCAGACTGTTCTCCGCAAGGCACTCGAGGCCGTCAGCCAAGGAGACGGGACAGTAGCTAAAGAGGATTTTACATCAGTCATTCTGAAGCAGTGTGCTTTTGTGGACACTGAACAAATACAAACTATCGCTGAAATGCATGAAGGACCTCACCCTGAGGGAATCAACATAGAAGAATTTTTTAAAGGCACTAGATACTTGCAGAAAAACTATCTTATAACATCCTTTGCACCCAAAGGGAAGAAGGGGAAGAAAAGGAAGGAACGAAGAGGCAAAAGAGGCATTGCGGTCCCTGTGCCCATTTGTGTCATTCCAAAGAGCGCGTGCCCACGTAGGGAAGATGGCTTCCCTGTGTACATGATTGAGGCTACTCAGAGCATTGCTGATAGCTTCCATTGTAACCGAGACCACCCGTCTGACCATCCTGTGCATGATGACCAGGCCTGGTATATAGATGAGCCAAGGAAAATGTACATGAATATTAACTACCTTGTCAGAGCAGGAGACATTCTGTCTCTGCAGAAAGCATTTGAGGAGGGTGTGCCAGTAGACGTTCAAGATAAATATTACAAAACACCTTTGATGGCTGCATGTGCAAGTGGGAACATAGATGTTGTGCGGTATCTTCTGGAAAAGGGGTAAGGTCATTTCAGAGATTATTTTTTTTTTCATTTGCTATTTTGAAAGGGCTTTCAAAAGCATAAATTTTCAGTAAACATCGGGATGCAACTGACTGTGGTTTGTTTTCTATTTACATAATGTTTCTGAGTTACAGAGGGTGAGTTTGTTATTTTTCACATTTTAGTAACAGGGAAACAGAAACATCCAAGTGGGAAGTTCCCACGGCCTGAAATTTTTGGTGTCTGGGCTGTGGAGAATTTGGTTACACACAGAGTGCTTACAAATCCAGCCTCTTGGAACTGCAGTTAGATCATACCCATGCCTCAAATAGCAAACCCTCAAAATTCAGCTCGCAACAATGAGATGAATGATTTTGGGGAAATCTGGCTCAACTGACCTTCCTGAAAATCATCAAGGTGGTCTTAGCTGAATCATGAAGGTAATCCTGGACTTCTCTGTTCCACATGCCAAGCCCTTTGCATGCCTATGTTTTAAGGGGTCAAACTTTATAATGACTTTCTTCTGTGGCCTAGGCAGGCTGAGACAGCAGGATTTACAGCTGCTATTCTTCTCCTCACTTTAAAAGTGCTTCAACAATTTTGCAGCATACAGACACACTTGTGAAAAATCTCAACGACAGTTTAAAAATTAAAACAATTTTTAAAAAATTCAGCATACTTGTGTAATAGCATGATCTTTTTTATGGTCAGACTGCTGTGGTTCTACACCCATTCACATGAACACTTAAATGAACATTTTTCAAAGATATTTGCATTATCTTTGTTCTGTGCCGATAACTATAATTCATTTTAACATTCATTTCTCAGGATAAGTGGCTGTTGTCATGGCCTTAGTTCCTGCAAAGCACATGGGTGTTTACAGACCCTGGTAATTACACTGACATTCCTGGGGCATAGGGAAAGTTGTGTCAATGTGTATGTTCAGTTCTTCCAAAGATAAGCATGCAAGAGTTAGCAAATTAATCTAGTAGATTAATCTCCACTGCTTTCATTCCTTTTCCCTAACTTTGCTAGACAGCACTGGAGTCACATCTCATTGTAACTGTTAGACCTGGAATTGTAATGACTTAGTTTAACAAATGACTACCAATTTTGAGATTCTAAAATTGACAGAAATCAGAAAATGGAGAGGGAAGTTATCAGGACAGTGTTTAGCTTTGCATCTCTCAACAGTGTGGCTTTTACATACTGTCAGTTTGCATGGGAGTTCATATACCAACCTTTTCAGTGTGGTGTCACATATCCATATTGAATAGAAAACATTAGAATTAAGTTAGCAAGAAGGACTCAGAGGTAGAGTGAATATCAGTACAGGCATGGAGGTTGGGTTGAGAGAGAAAGTGGAGTAACTGGAACCACTTATTTTAAAGAGAGACATAAAGGAAATGAAAACTGCATACAAATAAACCATAACAGCTAAGCAACTGATAGATTAAAAAAGTTAATACTGGTAGGTCGGTGGAATTCCCTGTGATAAGATCTCACCAATGTTAGAATTCTGAAAAATAATAAAATTTAAGCAAGAAAAGATGGACAGAAAAAAATACTTCTGATCTTGAGTTAAGTATTAACTATGCAATCAAAAGAGAAAAAAAAATCAGATGCTAAAACAGTTTCAGAGCAGCACTATCGATATGAAGATATTTATTTACATTGAATATGCCATTGTAGCAGCAGTTAGCATTGACTGCACTTGGGGCTGTGGATGTTACTGTGTCTAGTAGTTTCATCTGCCACTGTTCCTCTTATCCTTTTGCAGGGCTGATGTAAACACAACAGACAATTTCATGTGGACTCCCCTCCATCATGCCTGCTATAATGGACACCTAGATATTGCTGAACTGATAGTGAAGGCTGGAGCTGCAGTGGATGCACCTGCAATCAGCAATGCAACCCCACTAATGAGAGCCATTGAGATCTGCAGACTGGATATAGTTTATTTTTTAATCAATGCTGGTGCTGACATCCAAATGACAAACAGCAATGGTAAATATAATTCTTTTCCCACAAGGCCCCTTTTCTTATGTGTATACATGCTTTATTAAAAAATCCCAAGGTTCTTGGAACACTTTGAGAAGTGTTCTAAATTTACAATTGCTGTCAGGATCGGGATAAAGGTAAGAGTTGGGTTCAGTCAGTTCTCTACAATATGAAGCCACTGTTCTAAGTAGTCAGCTCTCCTGGGTTTTTATGTATTTAGAAAATAAAGTAACGAGATTAATTACATGATTAATCTTGTTACTTTGAGACTCCTCATAGTATATATACAGAGTTGTAAGTGGCTTTAATAAAAAAAATTATAGTTAGTTCTTAATATTATTTGATGGAAAATCAGATTTTATTTGTGGCCAGTATGTACTCTGCCACCCATTTAAATAACTTATTTTTATGCACAGGCAGTGTTGGTTAAAAAACAATTTCTCACTGCTTAACATGTAAATTATATTCCCTGAGAAAAAAGAATACTTAGAAAACCAAATCTGAGCTGACACTGCAGTGTTAGCTCCTCATACCAGATTTCGCATTCAGTATTATTTCCTCTATTTTCAGAGTAATTTAAACAGTTAACATCACTTTTTAAGCCCTTGCTCTAACATGGGAAGAAATATTGCTCTCCTTCCCAAAATGCCTTGTAGGTGAAACAATACTTGTAAAAGGTATGTCTGTTGTCCATTTGTTACCATGGGAAGTTCCAATTCAATGGCACTGTAGTCTCACAGCTATTTTACAGCCACGGTCTCTTATCTCGTAATATCCAGGAGAGTTTTTCCTCTCTTTGGCACTGAATGTGTTCAGCACTGTTTAAACCATGGCTCTTTCCCTTGACTCTTTGCCTGCCACAGAGCAAGCACTGGAAGAGGTAGATACCTGCAACAACCTGGCCTACATTCCTAACCATGTACTACACCAGCCATCTCCTAGTGCTAAATGCTCTCAAAAATTAAAATTACAACTTGCAGGACCAGTAAATTAAACTGCAAATATCAGGACATTAAAAGCAAACTCATTTTTGCAAGCTCTTATTTCTGCAAGCCATGCTGATGACCACCAGTCCTGACACCAACATCAGGCATGCTGCTGGCACATGAATGGTTAATAAAATAGAGGCCTAATTAAAATCAGTTAACTGTAGCACCATTATCCAGATGCAATAACAAGCATCAAAGTTTATTTTCATGGCTCATACAGGTATTTGTTGGTTTGAGTTTTTGTTTGGGTTTTTTTTTTTTTCAATACAGGCAAGAATGCTCTTGATATTGCTAAAGAATTTGCAGATTCTAGAATAATTGATCTGCTCCAAAATAAGCTGGAAAATTTGCCAAAAGTACCAGAGAAAAAAGCAGCAGGGAAAGAAAAAGTTGTGAAGCCAAAGTCACCCTCTACACCGATGCCTGCAGTGGTACAAGCTGCAAGAAAAGAGGTATGAGAGATGGTAACAGAGGACTGATTTGCCAGTAGTAGAGTGCTTCTTTCTTCCATTTATTTGCCATCCATCTCTCTACAAAGCTATAAACCAGGCAGGCTGGTTAAGGTGAATATTTTCAGAAGTCTCTACTTGTTCTTGTCAGCGCTTGTTCGTTGATTGAAATCTGACTGGTTAAGCATACAAACTTCATGTGTTCCCCAGTCCCAATTGAGAATTATGTCCTATCTCACTGACAGGACACTGAAAAAATATTTCCTGTTCTTTTTCCCCTACTCCTGAAGTTTATGATCATCCAGAGCTGTTGTGGTAAATATTGAACAACTGGTAACATAATTTCTTAAAGGGGGTGCCTGTTTCTTCACAGAATAAGATTAAGACCCTTCCAACTAGACAGAAGTCTTTTTATTCTGCTAACCAAACTCAATGAGGTGGTATCAGGTTTGCTGACTTCTCAGTTCTCAGTCTGTCTCACATCTTTCCTCTTCTACTGTTGACCCAAGTCCTGTTCCTAAACCTCACACTGATGTTGGCTGCTGTACCTCTGAACTCCATTCCACGCTCCCCCCACAGAAGCCTTGATTACCTTACCATTTCCCTCATTCCCAAGATGACATCAGCATCCCTGGCCACATCCTGGTTGTCTTACTCTGGATGAGATCTTCCTGTTTTACCAGCGGTACTAGTTAGTCAGACTGGGGATACTATTTAGAAAGAAAATCTGTTTTATCTGCATTGCTGGAAGTGTCCTTCAGCAGTCCTGCAGTGGATGCTGTAGTAAATGTATACCAGCAGCCAAATGTTTATTTCCCCCTTTTAAAAATATTTTGAATGTCAGGGATAGTGTAAGACTTTCATAGGCAGGAACACGACAACCTCAGGTGCTTACTTATTCATCACCCAGCACAGCATGGGATCACCAGTGGTACTATGTGATTGTCTTGTGAGTCTTAAAAAGCAGTCAGTGTTTTAGTGTCCAAGAAGGAGAGTCATCCTCAAAACTTTTAAAAGGTTCCCCCTAACTATTTTTGGTTATTAAAGATATATGAGCTCTAAGAAAAACAGATTCTGAATGGATTAAGAAAAATATACCCACGGTAACTAGATAGCAAGAGAATCATAGAATCATAGAATCATAGAATCATGGAATGATTAGGGTTAGAAGCGACTCCCAGAGGTCATCTAGTCCAACCCTCCTGCAAGAAGCAGGGACACCCCCAACTACATCAGGTTGCTCAGGGCCTCATCCAACCTGGCCTTGAACTTCTCCAGGGATGGGGCATCCACCACCTCCTTGGGCAACCTGTTCCAGTGCTCCACCACTCTTACAGTAAAGAACTTTTTTCTAATATCCAATCTAAATCTCCTTCCCTCTATTTTAAAACCATTACCCCTNATGCAGGATGTGTGCCTTGCTTCCAAACGTGATGTATTTGTGTGACTGGTAACTCCTCTTCCAGCCTTCACAGGTATCTCTGCCAACTGTAGAAAAAGCCATTCTTGAAAAGACAGCGCGTTCCCTTGATGACAGCGTTATTTATCCGAACTCTTTGATAACCAGTGGTGCTACCAAGAAAGATGACATCACATTCAAACCCAGAAAAGTACGTACACTAACAAAACACGAGTGCAATCTGACTTTAATTTGAAGGTAGGCTGTGCTGCAGATCAAAACCCAGAACAATCTGATTAAATGACTTCACAATTCAGATAACTTTAAAGTGACATAGGCTGGAGGGATTGCCACAAAAGAACAGTAAACTGAAGCGTTCATCTATATGTGTGCATACATTATATTATATACTCAGAAACCAAAAATTCTCATGGAAATCAAGCTCTTTTCAGGTTTTAAAATAGTATTGAAGTGGACTCTCAGTAGAATAGAAATACAGCTACGTTACTGGTAGGGATGTTTACATTCCTTAAAGGAAAGGAGTCCTTGTGCATGGGACCAACAGCAACTTCTAACTTGCCCTCTCAATTAGTTACCACACGATTACTTATGTCAGAGACAGCTTCTGACTGGATCACAGTACACTGAATATTTACTTAGAGTGACAATACTGGAAATGCAGTTTTGTATCAGGGGCTTGTTAATACTCATTAACAAATAATCAAGAAACAGAAAAAGATGTTCACAAAGAAGTAAATCTTTTCATCTTTTTTTTCTCCTTTAAAAGGAAAAGACCGTTGCTGACTGTGAAGTTTTGTTTGGAGTTTGTTTACCATTTTCCTGACCCTGATTTGTGCTAGTTTCTGCAAAGCTCCCTGGGGAATAAGGCTAAGCTGCCAGTGACTCTACAGCTAATTACTGTTTTCCACCCTGAGGAGCTTGGGCCTGAGTCAGGCATTCTGAACAATTAGCTTTGGCTCTTCTTTCCCACATTATCCCATATCTGAGCATGTTATAGATTGGAAGTGACAAGAGAGGGCTCTGCTTATATATACACAAGTCGTGGCATCTTCCACTGAGAGGCCGCACTGGTTGTCTTCTGTGTCTCAGGATGGAAAGGAGTGCTACAACATGACTGCTGGCTAACAGTATCTTTTTAGTGCCTTGGTTGCAGAAGTCATGTCTAAATGAACTACAATTACCTTTATTTTCCAGATTTGGCCCCAGAAGCAGCAACAGAGGAGCTAGTAAGGAAGCAAGAATTGCTCTGTGAACGCTTTGCAGTTGGTGACCACTCACAAAGCTTCACGACTCCCTTTAATAGAAAAGTTAAGGAATAAACACACCAACTGGAAGAAGCTACATCAACATGTATTTTGAGGGGACAGGAGTCTTAAAAGCAGCTACTCCATACATAAAGAATCATGCAGCGCTCAGGAAATGTATCTCAGATAAGATTAAAAAGCAACAAAAAGAGGAAACAGCAAGCTTTTTTCTCTGTAGATTGTGTTGCTTACACATGATCTTTGTTGAGGGCTTAGACTGGGGAGAGGCTTATCCTCATGTGATTCCAAGTCTTGGAGCAGGCTGAGTGTACCTCATGAAATGGCCACTGCTGTGTCACACACACTTCTGTTTTTCTTTGTAAAGGTATGGCTTTATGAGGCTATTTTTCACCCTAATGAAACAATTTAGTAATAAAAGTGTTACCTTTCTACTGAAAGGCTGTTAAATATAAAGATGAAGAGAGCCTTCAGAAATTATTTAAGACACAAATGTTCTTGGCTGTCTGAAGACAGAACAGGAAGTGCAGAATTTACAGCTGGGACTACTGGCTAGCTTACTGCTTTCAAGGTCTCTCTCATACACTTGCACGGGTGCACAAGCTTTTCTTCTGACTCACCAAGGATGTATTCCCCAACTGCAGTGTTGCAAAGCTGCTATCGAGACCTTTATTTTTGGCAAACTTGAAAAACATTCAGAGATTTTGAGAATGCATGTTCTTGTATTAAGAGCTACACCTACAGCTAATCCATATCGGTGCTTGCCCCACAACAGCAAAGCCAAGAGATATTCGAAGTTCTTCAAAGAACTGACCCAGGCTGTGGTAATTTAGGATGAAGAAAAGGTAGTGAAAGTTCACTATAGGAAGCGTATTACATCAGGATTTGTGTGATAGGACCAGGAAAAACCAGCCTGTGTTCTGCTGAGAGATTGGCATCTCTTGAGTTCTGTTAATTATCTCTGCAAAATGGTTGGCAGCAGAGAGGCGAACCCAATTTGGAGCTTCAAAGGCAGTAACAGGTGATAGCTTCTGGGTAAGCAGAGGCTGGAAGTGCTGGGAATGTTTAGCTTAATGAGGAAAGAAGTGGGTGGGAATGCCATAAAATAAAAGAGGCAGAAAGTGTGGAGAAGTGAACTGAAGTCTCCTATCTATTATTTCATGGGATACAAGAACATTCAGACTGCAGAAAAATTAGATACCATGTGCAAATAGCCTGTGGAACCCTCCAGCCCAATTATCCTTGGAAACTTTAAAAAAAGAAAAGATTACATAGTGAGGCTAGTTAGCAAACACATAAGGCATAAAAATCCCTTGTGTTTCAGGACCTCAGATAATTACTGTTGGCATGGGACAGAGAAAGGTTTCTAGCCATGCAGTTTGCTCCCCGACTGGCCAGTGAGGGGATGCCTGTGGCCCTTAGGAGAGAAGGTGACACTGGCCTAGACAGACACTGTAAATGAAATCCGCTGCTGGGTTGATCATAGCTATTCCCCACATTTATTTTAACATTGTGAGACTTCCTGGCTCAAGAGTACAGCTACTTTGGAAAATTTGTTTTCAAGCATCTCCTCTTTTTTTTGAACTGCAACTCTGTAATCTGAGATCAATCTGTGTTCTTTCCTTCTGGTTTGTTATTTCCTATAAGAAAAACCACAACTTATGCCCTTGATGATGTGTGTGGTGGAGCATTTCCATGCCTGGATCTGCCTAGGTAGGAAGGGGCAGAGTGGAAGACTGTTGGGGAAAGCCTGTGCAGTCACATTCTTAGAAACCACCACTGCTGCAAGCAGTGATGCTTTTTAACTCTAGCTGCACATCCACCTGGAAATGGGATATTTAGTAAATAACTAAGACCAGTGCAAAGCAAGAAGCTATATCTAGTGGGAAGCTATTTTCAAACACAGCTACTGAACATATTGTTTGTGAGGATGCGGTTGTGCACAATAGTTGCTTACATGGAGAAATGTCTCAATACATTGAGCATTTTAATAGTTAAATGTAAAGAAAGACTTTACAGACAAGTGTGATACCACTTCATATATCAGCATATCATCTCTGCCTGTCAGCATAAAACTTCTGCTGCCTGCATATGGTTGTAAATAACAAAAATAATAGCATTGGAATCAGTCATAGAAGGCAGCGCAGGCAAGGAGCAGGGTGCCCATGAACAGAAGTAATTTAGGTAACAGTAGTAAACAAAAGCAAAATAATTAAGTAAATAAAACTGCATCTCTAAGAGAAGAGAAGGCATGGGGTCAATTTGCTAAACAGTGGCCATCAAAGTAAAATCAAACAGCAAAACCTCCTCACTTGTTCTGGGAGGTAAAACAGAGTAAAACTCTGGTAGAGTTATGTCATGGAGAGAGAGTTCTCTGCTGCTAGAGCCAAGTGCTCTCCACTTGGGTAAGTAGTGCCTCGGGAAGGTACGGGCCATTCTGGCTGTGTTCACGAGCGTGGGTGTAAGCAAAGGGAAGACAGACTTTTGCATTCATACAAAGGGAACAAGCTAACCTGGCCAGCAGACAGGGCCATCTCTTGCATCAGTCAGATTGTGTTGGAGAATGAGACTTGTTGGGAAGTAGCCTCTGAAAATGGTTCTGAGAAGGGAGCGTTGAGAGTATTTGCTGTTCCTGTAGGAAATTCTTCTAGTATTGTCCTTGTGCTTTTTGATACCAGCCAGAATGGGCAGCAGACTCTCCCTGTCTTTACATTGTCCCACACAAAGGAAAGCTGAAGAGCTGCACATCAGCTGTACACGGTGCGATGGCTGAGTACAAAATATTTGTGCTCCTTTGGCCTGCTGGTCTCTCTGTACCTCCCTGGTCTTCTCCACAGCAGGCTGCCCAAAGAGTTGGCAGACTTGCCTCAGAGGCTGCCACGGCACGTCTCATCTAGCCCCCAGCCTGGGACCAGCTATCTGCGGGAGCACAGTGCAAACTGGCAGAAGAGGCAAGATGAAGTGTCACCACTGGTGACAGGTTAGCCACTCCATTGTGTGCAGTTGTGAAGACAGCTTGGTTTGTGCAAGAGAAGAAGCAGGATTCCCTGTCCCAGAGATCTGTCCCCACCCCCAATTGTTTTGTCGGGCTTTTTACTGCTATTACAGGGCTATAGTATTGTTTAGGGCTCAGAGTCTGTCAGACATTAAGAACTTCTCAACTGAGTGGCCTCAGTGATGTCTGTTGAACGTATCAAACAATAAATGGTGTCACTCTTGTATGTCTGCAGTTCCTGCATTTGTTTTAATGTGTTTGTTTGCATATTGCATAAGTTGGTACCTTGTGGCATTTCCAGAGAATTGAGTATAGTAAGCGCCTGACACTGACTTGAAGGATGTTTTGATATCTAACACTATTCAAAAGAGAGTCCAGTGCTCAGGAAACATTTTTCCATGAGTAGCCAACTCGGGTCCCCATGGCACAGAATCAGATATCAGGAGGACAGACTGGGTTGGATAGAGTCAAGAAGCACCTTTCAAGATTGTCCTCCTCAAGTGTGGTGACAAGTACGTGTTTAGAGGATCCCCACTTGTACACTGGAAGTGGAGTAGGAGAGTCTGCTGCATGAAGCAGTGATAGCAGCGTAGGAAGTTTTTAGGGATGTGAAAGCAGATGTCACAAGGAGTGTTGAGGGATAAAGCTACAGAGCTTAAAATTGGCATCAGCAGAAGCAAGTGTATTGAGTACAGAGCTGGCACTGAGCTGTGGGCGAGGGAGAGAGTCTGTGCTGATGGACTGGTCACAGAAAAGCTGCTCAATATGGAGTGGACGGTGTTAGAGGCTAGGAGTGACAGAGAGACCTTGGAAATAGCAAAGCCCCACTCCTACATGAGAGAGCTTTCTGGAAAGCTGAATCAGCTGTGTATTGTAAAATGTACCCAGAACAAGGAAATTTGCAGGTGGGAGTTCAAAGAGATTATGAATGTGACTCAATCTCTTAGGACAAGTAGCACAAGTGAAAAATAAATCAAAGGGGGAAACCAGTGCAGAAAAACTAAGCAGACAGAAGGCAGCAAGACAGAAAGGGAAGATGAACACATCTACATGGTGTGAGACTAGACGAGCTACATACTGGTTTTGGTTCACACTCAGGCTGTAACTTGGCTTTAGTAACCCTTTGCTGTTTGCCTGCAGTTCAAGACACCTGAGAGAGCTTCAAGTTTTGGTTCAGAGTAACGTGGGCACTTCAGGCTGGCTCCTGTTGTCCCATAAGTGTTTCTCGTACCACTTCCCTGCAGGACACGTGGCCCAAGTTCCTACTTGTGCTGTTTTAATTTTAAGTTTACCCACGAAACAGACAAGATGAGTTAGGGCTGGGTATTGTGGTTGTGTCTACCACTGACACACATTTATCTGCTGAAAGCTCAGGTCAGTGTCTTTCAAAAGCTCCTCATTATGCAGGAAGCCTCAGTGCCGAGTAACAGACTCAAAATTAATCAAATAGAAGAAAACACAGGAGTAACTGCACCAAGAGGTATTTCAGGGAAAATACATCAGAAAGTGATTGGCTGCTTCAGGCCTATATTGAACTGATTTCATTTTCTAATTTTTAAAAACAAAACACTTCACCACTGGGCTCCTTTCTTCTCACATACAGGCTCAGCTGGATCGCACACACCTAATTCCCCATTTCATCCATGCCCCCCACCCCAGCAACCCACATATGTCTACCCACCCTGGACAATGTGTCCCTTTGTGCAGTTCCTCTGCCCCCAAGACACTATATGTTTTCACCAGCCTGCCCCTACGATCACTGCAATCTAGGAGGAGGACATGATCAGTGTTCTCTTATGCTAAGCAAACAGCAAGTCCTCACTTCAGTATGATGACAGCTTCAGTAAAGGCACAAAATAAAATCCTTGTGACAAGAAATCCTCTCACCTTTGTCCTCAAATTATCTTACTGCCTTCCTACATCCAGTGTTTTCTCCCAATTTACCATAGGTTTCATGAAATACACATTTATGGACAAAATATAAGAGCATGCTTTTTCTCCTCATTTTTAATGCCTTTACCAAACACAACTGGGTTTTGGAAGACAAATTGCAACACAAATATTCTTCTGGTCACAGTAACCTACACTCTTATGCTGACGCAAACCAGACACTACAAAGTGGAACTGTTGAGCTGCTGTGAGTGCAGTGGAGGTGATAAAAATGGTTACAGTACAGGACCTTTGAAGGGCTCCTCAACAGCCCAGCTTGTCAATTGTTTGAGATTGAAGCCCAGGAAATTCAATTTAGCCTTACTACTGCTAGAAATCCCTTGCCATAGCTCCAAGGAACATCTCATTTGTGATAATGAATCAGGAAAAACTGAATTAGCTTTGAAGGGCTGGAGGAAGGAGGATTGTCTCCTGCCAAGTAAAGGTTCCACTTCCTCCCACTCCTAAAGAGACTTGACTGGGACGAAGCTAAGTCATGGTATGTTGTCATTATAAGTCTCAGAGACCCCCAGAAGGAAGAAAAGTAAAAGAGTTAAACAGAACCACAGAGTCTTGGTGTGATCTTATTGAAAGGGCCAGCTAAGTCATCCTTGCTGCCAGCAGTGCTTGTACAACCCCACAACAAATGCTATGGCAATGCTGCACCTGCCCAATTACTACATGCTGCTTACTGTAGAAACGAAGTCCAGGTACCCCAAAAGGGAAAGATGGGAGAGCTGTAGAAAGACAGACAGCAAACTGCAAAAAAAAAGGGAACCCCAAAAAAAAGGGAATTTTGTGAAATCCAGCTCCTCCTACCTGGTGACGCGAGATGATGACAGAAGCCTAGTACGTCACAGGGAATTGCTGCTGAGCTGTAGTACCATTACAGAGGAAGAGCCAGAAACACATGAGCCAAAAGTAGCTTCAAATTGCCTATTAATTTTGAATGTCTGTCAGCAGTTATTATCTGATGGGCCAGAGTGACTTGGCATTTACCAAAGAAAAAAGACAAGAAATCAAATATAACCACTACTTAAAAGAAATAGCTGAAGCATCATTTCATCACAACTTTCATCCCCCCTTCGCAATACCTTATTCCTCCTGGCAGCACTTTCCCTGACTTGTTTATTGCTTCCAGGCAAATTTCTGTCGTCAGTACCCCAGTCAGAAACCCCAGTGAAAAAGCACTTCCCCTCCCAGCCAGCCAGAGCTGCCTATCTTTTTGCCTCGCACCAGTTTCCCTTGCCCCAGCCAAGGGGATGGCATTTATCAAGGTGCATGGCCCTCCCACTCCCAGATGACATGGACTGGCTGTTAACTGCCCAGAGTTGGGGTCTTTGCCACCCTGATACATCATTCAGTGCTTTCTTGCAGCCACCATGAGACTGAAAGCCTACCCAGTGAAACAGATTTTCTCAGTAAACAAGGAGAATCCACCCTCTAACTGTCAAACCTCTGCATCCTGACAGGCACCAGCCGCGTTTGAAATGCTGATTTGCATCCTTTCAAAAATGGATTTGCTGTGGCCATGCTGCTAGCCCTGTGCGGTGTGCTTCTGGTGAGCAACTTGGAGGGGGGGGAGCAGGGGGGTGGGAACTGTTGTTGAATATAAAAGACATGCAGCAAAAATAAATTTCAGTGATTCCTGTTGCTTTGCTTACAGAAACCAATTTTAAAATAAGCCCGGAGCATTCGGAGCAAGATCTTCCGGAGCAACACTGAAAAATGGTGAAATATTTTTCTCTTAAATAAAATGTTGATGAAACTTGTAATGAAACTTCAAAACTGACTGTTTTCCTTCAAGCTACAGATAGGGTTGTAAATAAAAAATAAAAGGAGAAGAAACCCCATCCATAGTGTTTCCAACACATTTCAGAACTGTCCTTAACATTTTCCACTAAAGTAAAGAACAAAAAGTCTGTGGGCTTTGGACAGTTCTGTTTACTTGACTGTATTCTCATACCCATCCAGTCAGTGAAAATAAACAATTGCTTGGGACATGTCTGACCCATCGCACGCCTCAGGTGCAAAGCTGAGTGTTAACTCCTGAGTATTTACAGCGAGTGTCTGGAAGAGCTCCAGGAGCTTGGGAGAGGTTGAATCACTCCAAGCAATGACTGAGCCCTCAGCAGGAGAGTGGGTTGGTGTAATGCCATGCTGAGAAGGTCTGTTTCTTTGGTCCTGGTCCTAGCTGGAGATCCTCGGTGTACATGTACACCGCTTCCCTGTGCTGGAAGAGGTATAAAGCAAGATCCTTGCTAGACTCCTAAATTTAACAACCTGGCCCAAACCTTCAGAAATTTTTCTAAGCTGTGAGTAAGCACCATTCAAAACCTTGTGCCTCCCTGCCTAGCAGAGCAGGTCATTTATCTCACGCTCTTCACCTTGGTATCACTAATTCATACAGATAAGGATTTGGACCTCAGATTAGCACCACATCAAATCACCTGATTTTCCTTTACACTCTGGCAGGCTGTCTGTTCCTTCCCCACATAAAGTATGTACTCCTCTAGCCAGGACCAGTGTGAAGGCCTCCTGGTGAGCATGGGAGGGGAAAGGGCGCTACCCTGGTATACACCATCACAGTGCAGCAAGGCAAGAAGCACCCTGCTCCGTCCTCTTTCAGTAAAAAATGCCTTGTAAGTTAGAAAGGCTGCTGACACATCAGTGCTTTTACACTGGGTTTTCTGCCTGGGGTACTGACAACAATCTGAAATTTGCATGGAAGCAATAAACTAAGCCAAAAAAATTAAGCATAAGTGAAAGTCACATCTGAATGGGCAAGACACCGTGCCAAAGCAGTCAGCAGCCTGCTGGATATTTTAGACTGTTTAATCCTTCAAATACATACCTGCAAGTCCTCTACAGACAGCTCAGCTTCAGTGTGCAGCTCACTCCAAAGAAGAGCAAATGTCAATGCCTTCCTTCTGCTGAAGCTTCTAAAACCAGGAAGTTATAATTGTTTAAGTTAATAGCAATGATTGGAATGCCACCCAAATGATTGAATCTCTGATAAACCTGTTCTGGGGAGCCACAGTCCAGCACATTTCCTTCCCATCAGTGAAGCTGAACTCACGAGTTCATCCCCTGTGTTGGTGGTTGCAGGCAACTAACAGAGCAGAACTGGGGGCAACTTCTACCCAGCCCCTACTGTTTTAGTTTCTGGTAAAACTAAACTGGTTTGCTGGGCAAAGCCCCCAGAAAGCAATGCACAGAGTCTTACTCTCCTCAGGACCCTGAGAAACGGGATGATGATGATGTGCTTCGGCACTGGCTGGTGCTACTTGTTTAACCCAGCTCTGAAACATTGCCCCTGAACTGCCAGTTTGCCCGAGATCGATCTGGTGGCAGCATCTCGACCAGGCACTCGCTGCTGATGTTGATCCCTGGGTGGGCAGGAGAGCACAGGGGCAGGGTTTGGCAGGAACCTGGTGTGTGAGTGGGCTCAGACTGTCCATTTGCTGCCTTTATAACCCATGGGCTTTAGGCATGAAGATTCATAGCGAGGGGAGCGGCGAGGGAGCTGCTGGTACTGTCAGAGCCAGAAAGACCAGTCTGATGGTGTGAGGGAAGCAAAGTCTGTGCCAGGGGACTGGGGGCATGCTGGTGGCTGCGGCAGACTGAGGGAAAGGGGCAGCTCGCTGACAGGCTGTGCATAAAAGTCACTGTCTGGGGAATGGTCCCTTCACGAGGTTTTAGCCTCGGCTGGCCAGGAGGGACAGAACATTCTGCATGCTCTATTTTCTTCGCAGCCTGGAGCAAGACCTAGGGCTCAGATGCCATTCTGAGATGCTTTTTGCCTTCCTTGCAGATATTTAACCGCTCTGTTTTCCTTCTGCCAGCCAGCTGACAGGAGCGAGATGATCCTGGCGCACAGTACAGGACAGAAGGACATGTTACACACCCTCCAAGCACATCAGCGGTGCAGGAGCGAGCCCTTGGCAAGTCCTCGCCTGCACTTCTGGGCTGGCCAGGGAGACTTGCAACCCACTTCTGCCCTCTCCCCACCCCACACACGTTGCTGATGCTAATACACGGGGGTATTTTTCTCTCTCCTTCTGGCCAGTGCTGCAGGATGGTCGTGGCAGTATTTTCTCCCAATCTCTGCTGCCCTCTGCTGATGCAGAGCCAAGGCAGAGAGGAAATTCCCTGCGAGGAACCAAAGCATCTTTTTTTTTTTTTGATACAAAAACTCACCCTCAACCTCATCAAAACGTGAGCACAGTCCCAGCCTGTGGAAGGTTTCCTTCTCTTTGTCCCCAACACAAACTCTGAAGCCGTAAGGCACGTCACTCAGGGAATGGTCTCTGGTGTAATCACACCACAGTGACTTAGGAAGACTTAATTTGCCCTCATTACCTCACATCAAGTAAAAGCAAACATTGGTTTAACTCATTTACAGACTTCAATATTAAAAATAAAAAATAAAAATTGAGGAGTAAAGGCTCTGGCTTGAAACTGGATCCCTGCATGTAAGGTTTTCTGCTTGTGTTTCTCCCTGCACCAGAAGCCATTCTGGGAAAGAGCCCTGGACCAGCCGCTGCTGCTCACAGCCCCGCATTTAGATCAGGCATCTGCTCCCCATCAGTAACCCTGGGAAGAGGCTGAGGGGCTCAGTCAGACCCTGGGCAGGGCTCTGGGGGAAGAGTGGAGGGGGCAATATTATCTAATCCCTACCTGATGTGCTTTTTAAATAAGTTAAGACAAAACCTGCCTTTTGAATTGAGCTAAACACCGTGACAAACAAGCAGGAACAGAGTCAGACTGCTGCGTGTCTGTAACAGGCGTCGCTTTTTCCCCAGCTCCACTGTTCCCATCACCTGCTGCAAAACAGATCTTCAAACAGCCCTGCTTGTCCCACATGCCCAGAGACTGGTTTAGAGGAGACAAAACCCATTAGGCAAGCTCCTGGCTGAAGAGGCTGACCACGAGCCCTGTGTGCTCAGGTGCTGCTCAGCATCATCCTGGCTGGCCTCCACAGCCCAGGGCTGGTCAGCCAGGCCCAGGGGGAAACGCTTCCCTAAGGCACCCTCCAGAGCACTGAACATTGCCAGCAGGCTGTTCCCACGTGGATTCGTGGGAGGGAGACAATGTTGCCCTGTAGGCAACACACCAAGCCAGAAATCCAGACCCTTTTTTCCTTCCTAGGAACAATCGCTCCATTCCTTGATGCTTGAATTTCCACCTCTGTACAGTGAGGGCATCACTTCCACCAGAAAGCAGCTTGCAAACTGCTAGTAAGAAGATTTATGATTATCGAGAAGTTATTTAGTGCAGCTTTTAGATCCTGCTCCATTGATTTTGCTTTGCAGACGCTGTGGCTCCTGCTGCTATTACCGGTTAACTAACACCAGCTCTTCAGTAGCTTCTGGACATTGCGTTTCTTGAGGAGGACCCCAGCGCTATGCAGAGAGAGGAGCATCGGCCACGATCACCAGAGGATTTACAGTCTAAATTAAATCTTGACCATAAGCTTGTTTCTTTTCATACTGCCCCCTCGGACCAAGTGCTAGCAACAAGTGCAAAACACAACCACCAATGCCATAGTTACCTCCTGTGGTACTTAAGGGGATGAAACAGCCTTCTTGGTCGAGCTCTGCGAGAAGGAACCGGTGCTGGTAGCCCCTAAAGCAGGACAGTCCACATCAGACCTGTCGCTTGTGCCACTCGCAGTCAGCTCAACGCTCCTTGCCAAGCTCTGCTCTCTTGGGCTTCTCTACCATATGAACAATGGGGCAAGGCCTATGGGTCATACAAGAGAGGGTTTCTCCAGGGAAGTTTTGATCCTTATAGAGCAATTTCAATTCTGTGAGCTGCAGGGCAAAGATAGATGTCTTGTTCAGGTTACAGTGATTTGCTTTAGGGGAGGAGGCCCGCTAACAGATGGTAAATGCACCTTCTGGCTCAGAGATGTTATTTGGGTAGCAAAAAGTGATTTTTTTTCTCTTTAGTAGAATTTACACTATTGGGGTTAGTGGAATTAATAACAAATAAAAATAACTTTAAAAGCAAGTTTGCCATAAGTAGATTGCCTAAACATCCTCTGCATATGTGCATCCATCCAGGAGTGTGAAGGACAAGAGCCTGAGTCACTGAAGAGAAAGGTCTCAGGAAGCCCAGCTAAAGCATCACACCGCTGAGCTGCATTTCTGCTTTGTTTATGCAGTTACCATTTGGCCACAGTCACAAAACCAAGTCTCCCTTTAAGTAGCCAAGCTGTCTGTCCACAATCAGTATGAAACAACTTGAGCTCAGGGCCAGCCCCTGCCCTTCCCTCCCCTGGTCCCCCATATCTGAATTAAGTTGGGTAGGCTGGGAGGCAGTGCTGCAGGATTCTCCATTTCCTAATCCCAGCAGAGCCAGCAGGCTGCCCCCAAACACATCATCACACCCTTTGGTTGCTTTCAGACCCAAACCAAATCCCAAACAGGAGCTCAGTGCTCCACTTCCAGACCCAAAAGCTGTGTTTCCCTTCAAGCACGTTTTGTTTCACTCCAAATCCCATTTGCAAAGCAACACTGGACAGAAGGTGCCTGCAGACAGGAGACATCACAGCAGGAGACATGAAAACGCCCTTTCCATGGTGCGAGTTTGTGTATGCTGGAGCATCTCAGCAGCAGCGCTGAGCCCTTTGCTCTTCAGGATGCAAGAAATCATCATTGAACTTCACTGACAGACTTTGCTTTTCATGTACTGGGAGAAAATGGTCAGTTCTTAATAAGGTAATTAAAGTTCCTCTTTAATAAACCAGCACAAAAGATTTTATGGCTCCTGGCTAGTGCCCAGTGTAACTGAAGTTCAGATAAACACACCAACAAAGAAACATCCATTTCACCTAATGCTTATTGACCAGATTTAAAAGGCAGGAGGCTGGCGGAGGAATTCTCCAGAGAGCTTGCTGCTGCTGCTCTGCTGGGGGATGTCTCCACGCTTGGACTGGCTCCCCTCACCGGCCCGCAGAGAACACCTTCAGAGCCTCCTGTCTATCTATGTCTCCAGTTTTCCACTGCCCACTTCCACCTCTTATTGTGACAGCCCCTGCAAGCTCAATACAAGGCAGCCCACCTTGAAACAAACAGAAAGGCTCAAGGCTCAGTTCAGCTGCCGGAACATGATGCTCCCCGTGTTCCTTGTTAGGGTGCAACAGTAATTAATTTCTCAGAGGGGGCTGTTGGGAGCTCACACTGATCCACTGCGAGCCCAGCAGAGAAGGGCTGGGTGGAAGGGTGACACTGGAGCTGGTTTCTTGCTTTAACTCCAGATTTCTTTGCCTCGCTACAGCAGCAGCTTTCTGACTGTACTTCTCCATCTCTCTCTGCCACAGCCCCAGGCATCACAACAACTTTGATTTCTTAAGGAGAGACATAGCTATATTTGTACTGTATTATTTTTACCCACATCACAGATGTGAAGACAATACAAGAAGTGAGAGCGCCTTCACAACACCAAGCCCTCACACTCAGCCCTGATGTTTCAAGATGCTTCTGAATAATCTGGAGATTTCAGTCAATGAAAGGCTGTTCAACTACACCCATGAAAATCTCTTTCTGAATTTCCTGGCAGAGTTGAATGGTGAAAGCAGTCCACTGTGCTTTCACAGTGGCCTACAGATTTTCTCAGTTTCTACCTGCTTTTATCCTTCCTTTGGCATTGCTCTATCCCTTACGCTCTCCTGCCTCATTGTAACAGCTGAAAGCCACTGGGCTTGCCTGGCTTCACCTCGCTGCTCCACCCATTCATCTCCCCATCTTCTGGGCTGCACCACGTGCTGGCTTCCCATTTCCTTCCCAGCACAGGCCCCATTCCGTTTCTCCTCTGCTCTCAGAGGTATTTCTGCTACATCACTTTCCAGCAGCATATGCTTCTCCCTCTTGCATCTGCCCCTTCCTTTCCCACAGCTGTCTTCTTCTCTTGCCCCCCCTCACTAAAACAGGCAGCAGTTGGTATCCCCACACTGGAGGAAGAGCACTCAGCGCCATTCTCAGGGATGGTTTCGAATTCCCATTGCTAACAGCCAGTCTCCTTCGGTTACCCAAAAGGGAGCTCAGCAGACAAGTTCTCAGCTGCCAGCTCGCAAGCATCCTCAGGAGTATTCTCTATTTCTGTCGATAGCTCCTCCATTGCTACCACCACATACCGAGATCACATATCCTAGTATTTTTCCATGGGAAAAGACAAATCAGCCAGAATCTTGTGACTTTCAAAAAGCAGTAACTGATCATCTCGTGGTTGCACCCCAGGAATGCCTTGAGGAAACTTGTACCAGGGTGCATATGAAGACTTGTCTCATTGGCAGGGTTTCAGTTGGCATTTGTGCTGCCAAAATGCAGATGCCGCCGTAGGCCAGCTGAAAACACACCCACAACTCTGACTCTTTAAGCCATCCAGACGTGTGATTGACTGGTGTTGACCACTTTGTACATTCTAATGGGAGGACGTGGGGTTCAGATCTTCTGACCAGACCAGCAGGATGTACCTGGGCATTTTGCCAACACCAGCCAACCCAAAGTCACCAAATCCCCCTGGGCTGGTTTCAGGGAGCACTGCCTGGGTTGGCCAATGCTTTGCTGAGGTGGTGAGGGCAGCAAAGTGGGGGACAGGCAGCACAAAACACCCTGCAGACACAGAGGGTGTCCCTACCAGAGCTTCCACCCCTTTTCTCACCCTCCTTCCTCCGCCCTGGGTACAGACACTTCCATGCCCCATCCACAGGCCCTGACTCGAGGTTGGAGGACAGACCTGGCCGCTCATCTCCAGCTTTGCTGAGACCTGCCCACGGCACTCTGCAGCATTCAGCTGCTCTCCAGTGCTCGCTTTCTGCTTCACCATCTGCTTCTAAATATATTCTGTTAACATGTTGTTTTGCAGGGGCTGTTGGTGCATGAAAGGAAGCAGGTCTAACAATTGCCACCACACTGTACTTCTGAAAAGTCAAATGCTGCATACATTTCCTTTAGAGGGTTTAAACAGTCTGACCTTCACAACTCCACAAAGTGTTGGGAGGCAGGGAAGTGAAAGCATGGAGAGGAAAAAAACCCACCCATCACTGCTTGTGCCACCCCAGACAGCTCCTTTCTCCTGCTCTGAGTTTGACCATGCTCTGCAGATGTACTAGATGCACCACACTCCAAGGACAAACCCCAGGGCTGTACCCTCTGGGGTACTGAAGCAATCAGTACAATAATGAGATGATCATGATCTTCTGCTTCCAAGGAAGCTCAATACTCACCCCATAATGGGGGTGTTGGCTCCCCAAGGTCCATGGTCCTCAGGGTGAGGCCAGTTCCATCACAGGATTCAGACCTGGCTAGATTTGGCCCCGCTCACTCTCAGCAAGTGGCATTACCAAGGTTTGTCCACACTGTCCCCATCCAGGAGGACACAGTTCTGGGAGCCCAAGTGAACCCCATGGCTGCCACAGTGCAGGTGAGAAGCTGAGGCAAACATATCCCTTTGCCATGTGGCACTGAGAAAGCAGATTATGACAAACTGCACATAAGGACTTGGCAAGCCACAAAACCACAATAATTTCAGCTAGAAATTGCAATATTCCCTTCCAATGGAAAACACACGCCACAGGCATTTACCAGTCCTAGATCTACATATTCTTCTTCACTAACAGCCCATCCAGTACGCACTACAAAGTGTTATCATAGATGAAGATGCACCTCTGCAATCACCATCCGTAGGCCAGAGCTTCACCTCCCTTTGGTGAAGGTGTGATCCATAGGATGACAAAGATAACAGACATCTCAAAACTGCCGGGGTTAGATCAGGCTGTGTTTGCCCAATTGCTCGTCATGAAAAGGTGAAGAGAAAACACTTTCTCAAGATCAGCTCTGACATATACATTGACTACATTTATGTAAACCTAAGTTTCTTTTATATATATATAAAAGCTATATTTACATACTTACATATGTTAAAACCTTTGGTAGGGTTGAGTGATCCCTACAGACTGAGCTATTTGAATCTCTCAAGCTAAGACTTAGGCACTTAATTTTATTCGCTGCACTGGGGACATTAATCTAAGATATTGATATGAAAAAACTCCATTTTTTCAATAGTTGAGATTCTTAAGGCCTTAATCAGGTTAGAGGGATTTAGAAGCTAGACTGAGATCTGCGTCACACGGGGGAAAGAATCAGTTTTTTCCAACTGCCTGCAATGATGATTTTAAAAGGGAAGAAAAGCCTTCTATTTCAGCAGACTTCTCCAAGACCACACAAGACACACTCCAGCAGCCGGTGCCACCCTTCTGGTTTCCAAGAGCTCTGTAGCATCTCGAAGTCTTAGTGCAGAAAACAGATGTATTTTTCTGGTAATCATTTTAACACCTTTGGCATTGTTTTGTAACTACCCTGGATCCTGTTACACTTCACAAAGCTGCAGAGATGAGGGCTGACAAGTCTGAATTTAAGGAGCGGGAGGAGACTTGACTCACTATCTGGCACTGCCGCCAGCTCCCTGCGTGAGCAGGTAAATCACTCGGTGTCTGTGCAACATCTCAGCCTCACCCAGGAGCCCTTCTTACTTCCCCCTTGTGTTTCAGGAGCAAGCACTGGCATTCAGGCATGTCTCCATCACACGCAGCAGTGCGGCACGGCATCGGCGCCCACCTCCTGCAGCCATGTGAGAAGCTATAGGCGATAGGGCTAATAGAAGCTCAGTATGGCAAGAAGTCGTGTGGGCAGGCCAAGCCTCAACTTTGTGCTTTGCTTTGGGCGACTGTTTCTAAATATAATGAAAACTAACCCTTCAAATTAAACAAATGGGCTTTCAAGACAGAATTAAAAGCCTGGTGGCATTTTTAGATTCTGTTCCAAGAATTCTGCATTTCCAATGGCAAACAAGGAAGAGGAATGAGCTGATAAAGATACCTGGATTTTGGTAAAAGATATTTCATTTTCAGGGATCCACGTGCTGTTTGGTGAGCTCTGGGAACGTGTTGCTGTAGACAACAGAAACATTTTGATGACAGTATTTTGGCAAAAGAATAATGAAAAGGCCTTGAGAAATCTAGAGTGAGATATTCTTCCAGCCCAGCACCCAACTGGGACAGTTGCTGCCAATAACCACCTCCAACTCTATGCTGGCCCACGGAGGCTGCAGGCCGTCACTGCAGGCAGCTGCAAAACCCTCGGGGTCACTGTGCACCTCAAGGGCAGCGTTTGCATTTGAAAAACTCCCCTTTATGAGATGCACATATTACATGTCTCTTGCTCTCACTACAGGCATTAATCAGAGAAGGAAATCGATGGCAAATCAAGGGTAACATCTGCAACAGGATTTTGCTGCTGTTTCTGCACTGTGACTTCTGCCACATCTGATGTCAGCAGTGGTCCTTGGAGACAGTCTCCCCCAGAGCCACCTCACGTGCCTCGGAGAAAACAAGCAGAAATCCACTCCTGGCACCCTTCCCCCGTCCAACCACCCGGAGCCAATAAAGGCTAAGCCGAGCTAAGGAAATAAATATCACCAAAGCCTCACTCCCCTGAAACAGAAGGTAAATATCTCTAGTATTTACAGTTCCAAAGTTATATTGGAGAACGGTCCCGCAGAGACACTGACTCAAAGGGAAGCGTTACTGGGATTCTGGCTAGCGCATGGAGTGAAGTCTCAGCTGCAGAGCCTGCTGCCATCTCCTAAGGACAGGGAGGCCTGGGATAGCCAGGGTCACACAGCCTCTGGCCACCTAGGTGAGAAACAGCAGAGCATTACTAAGACCCAGTGAAAAGAATAAAAAAGGAATACTCAACCTCCATTTTCCCTTTTGGCCCAAGGGCCAGGTTATAATTCAGGTCTCCATCAACCCCATCTCTCTCCCACTCCTCCCACTGCCAAATCTCTCATGCTGCAATAGGGCCCAGCCACACTGGCACATGGACTTCCTGGGAACATCAGCAGCTTTGCTCCAGACAGAGCGAGAGGAATCCGGTTCAGATTCACACATCCCTTGCTGAGGGGAAGCCAGGTCTGCCCCATGGCTTGGCTGGAGGTAGGACCTGGCAGCAGGAAAAATCTGAGGCTGAGCAACTGATGCTACAGGAAGCAGAAGGGAAGGGAAGGATTTCTAGCTTCCTAGGGAAAGCAGCTCGCAGAGATGGGCACGTCAGCTTCTGTCTGCTGCATGCTGCGCCCTGAGACTGTCAGGAGCACACTGGGAAATCCTGCTCTGATGCTGAGGCGAGTGCTGCAGCTCCGTGGTAGCCCACGGGGATTAAAGCCATCAGAGGGGCTGAGGCGGTGGTGAAACATGGTAACAGGGGACTGAGGGTATAGGTAGCTGCTTTCCCTAGGAAGCTTTTCCTAAACGACGCAATTCCTGAATCCCTTCAAACGACAACATTTCAGGAAGAAGGCGAGAAGAAGAAATGCCTTACAGGATTCACTTTGTTTCTGAGGAAATCTGAGACTGTGAGGCACCAACAAGATAAATATCCTTAGTGGGAGCCTAGAGCAGCTGCTTTGCACGCAGCACCCTCTCCATAACGCTGCTTATCCTCAGTGAATTGCACTGAGCAACGGAGGATGTGCAACCCATCCCCGAGAGTCTGGTCTCTCTCTCACAGAAAAAACATCCTGCACTCCCCAGCGCAATCCTTCTTTCATCCTCTTACCATGTACCTGGGTGGATTTAGTTGCTTCTTTCATTGCAGTCCTCCAAAATTCCTCCTTTAAATCAAGAGGTCCATCTTCCTCTAGGAAGAAATATCCCACTGCTGCCAGTGCCACTCTGGATCTTAGCTTTGGAAGACACCCAGGACAGTCTGAGCAGTGACACAGGGGATCCCCCCACAAAAAACTGGGAACAGCAGCAAACCCCAAACCCTACTTGTAGCCCCAGTTTCCATCCCTGGAGCTTGGAGAGCCAGCCCACCTCCATTTTGCCCTGGGTGATGCTGGCCAAGGGAACAGGGCTGCAGTAAAGTAGCACAGTGAGGAGGGGTCCTCGGGACAGTCACCAAAACAGCATTCCCACCAGCACAGGCAGAAAAAGAAAGGAAAATAATCTATTTTCACTCTCACATAAAAGCAAAACCTTCCTAGGTTTAGAGATTCTTGAGTCGTGTCACTCCTCAGACCCACTCTGGTGCTTTCAGCCTGTATTTGAGAGCTGGAGCCCAGCTACACCCATCTTCAATATCCCTCATTTTTTATGGCTTCTAATCATGTCCCAAAGACCAGTTTATCTCCCATCTTACAGAAATCAATAGACCCCTTGACATATTCCTGCACTCTGCCTTCCCCTTCTACTACTCAACACATCTGGTCAGCAAAGGAACCCCTTGAGTTTCCACAGTAGATGAGAAAGCATTTGATTTGTGTCTCGTTTTGCTGCAGAGCTGAGTGTAGGTGTTTTCTCATTGCCAGCCACCCCCTCAGCCCTCCTGGGGGGACATTTCTGTCCCTTGAGCTCTCTCTGCACAGTAAATCCTCAGATGCTACCAACAAGCTGAGCATTTATTACTAACAACACGATTTCCTGGGAAATAGGGAAGGTAACGCAGACCACCGTTATGAATAAACACCGATCCAAAATGATGATTCAGAAAAACATTAAATACGTCAGACTTCATGGAAACAACCTCCTTCAAAATAAAACAAAAACAACCCAAGCACCCTGCCACTCCTGGAGTCTATGCCCGACATTCTTCTCCATCCACAGAGAGCAGAAGAGCCTACAAATACTGACTAGGGATCGATTCAGTGGAGCTGTAGGATTTGCCCTACAAGATGCAGCTTTTGTGGTTCTCAGTTATATTTTTGCCTACAGTATTTTGGTCCACAGCTGGCTGCACACCAAGACTGCTGCAGTGTCTGAAGGCAAGCTCCCTTTCCCAGGCTGCACACACGTATCCTGCAGACAGAGATGCTGAGGGGACAGAAGCTGCAGCAAAAAGGTTGCACTGCTAGAAATGCATCTGACTTACAAAACCTAACTTATGAAAAGCAGCCAGCCCAAGGCCTGAAGAGTTCTTCTCCCTTGCTCTTCCACACATATAACAGTTAATAGCTGCATTTGATTATTTTTTTTTAATTGCACCCAATTTGAAACTCCTCTTTCCATTTTCCAGCCCAGGAAGAACTTCCACTGCCAAGTTATGAACCCTGAAATCAGACAATGAGACATCAGCGACCGCAGTAGAAACCTTGGCACCGCCTTAGCTCAAAAGGGACAGGATCACAGCTTATAAATATCTTCAAGGTGACAGTATGTGAGAAGGCTGGAAACTATTCGTAATTTTAACAGATTGTCTGAGAGAGCACATTCCCTTACAGGTAGTAAGGGAGGGAAGTGCCTACAGCTGGGGGAAGTTCTCAGCAGGAAAGCTACAAGGCTGGGAAGAGCTCAGCAATGACAGAAACTCATTCCTAGCAGCGCTCCGCTCAGCCCAGATATGGCACCACCCTCCCAGGCCTGTTTCCCTTCACTCAGGTGAAAGCCTGCCCATGGGCAGCGAGTTTGGGTTCCTCATGGCCACACCACAGCTCAGACCTATAACCCAGCAGGTCTAAAGTACAAGAGAACAGGTCACAACCTGCCAAACTGATGGCACCAATGCCATTAACTTTGTTCTGACAAAAGGCATCCAATATGTGCAAAATCTTGCCTTTTCTCCTCCACACAGAGCGGAAAGAGGCACCTCTGGCCATTTCCAACACATGAAGGCACTGAAGGCGTCTCTCTGCCACTCATTTATTAAATCAGGCAAACAAACAGCATCCCGAGTCAATCTGCCATTGCATTTGCGAGCTGATGAAAGAATACCAAAGTAAGAGGACTGACTTTGGGGTGAGGGTTGTCACATGTTTCCTTGATCAGCTTTGCAACGCCTCACTGCCAATGCTGAATATTCTGACCTATGCAAATCTTCTGACACGTATTCCTCTTTGGTGCGCGCTTGCACAGGCGTGTGACCAACACTTCCGCGCGTTGCGTAAGCGGCAGACCGCTGGTGCCTCCCCGTCTCTAGGAAAACATTATCAAAGATCACATTTTCTTCTAGTGAATTAACAGGTTCCTTGTATTTCCTTTTGCAGCTTTTCCAGCTTACAGATGCAACGACAGCCTCTGGGCCCAGTCCAAATCTATGATTTCCTTCACATTTTTTCCAGGGCAATGCTTCGCGCTGTCAGTTTAAGTCTGCGTCCGCATCGTGATGCAACGGGCAGGGGGAATGGCTGAGTTAATATTTCTATCCGCCCTCGGCTTTCCAAGCAGTTCCGAGACTGCTTATTTCACTACTGCTTCAACGTTTCTCTCCTGTTTGAGAGTCTCAGCACATGATGCTCTACTTTGGCTAATTAATTTTTAAAGAAGCTGTGTATATTAATGCAAATTCTATTAGCGATGCCTCTTGGCAGCCCACGTATTAAATACAATGCCAGTAGCATGACAACACTTGACAGTCTCCACAGTGGTAAATTACATATATTATTATTTTATGCCCCTTTTAATCCTTTTAAGACACATCCTTAAAATAAGCTGGAATTGTTAGTATGCTTGTACTAAAGCACAAAAATATTCCTTCTTAATTTAGAAAATTTAGCATATGTTCCGATTAGAGCCATAGGTGCCAGATAAAGACTGGCACACACCATGTGTGGTGTGAAACAGAGTTGGGTTGTCTTCAGTGGGATTGCAGAGACCAGTATCAACAGAGACCCTGACTCTATTCCTTTGCAGCCATAACTTGATGTCCCACTTTGGATGGTTATCATCAAGGGGTAACACAACATTTGTTAGCAAACCCATCTACTCTGAAAACTGCTTTGGGGACAGAAGTTCTCACGTACCAGCCACTAGGGAAGGACAAAGGGAGATAGATACTCTGCAAGTACAAGGCACTGCTTAGGAAAGTTTACAGAGCAAAATTTAGCATATGTACTGCCTGTGTTACATTCTGCCTTTTCATGTTAAAGGAGAAAAATCTGCCAAGGTGTATTTCACAGCAAATAAACTGTACTGACTGCTCATGGTCAGGAGTCAGACACAGGATGGACACTGCAAGATCAGAGTGTAGATGTGCAGAAGCATGAGGTATTACAGAGAAAACTGAACAGGGACAGAGTGCAAATGCAGGGAACATTTTCAGGGCCACCTATGTGGGGCCACCAGGACCAAAAGCCTGGGATGGGACAAACAACAAGAGGGCAAAGGAAAAGTAGGAGGAAAAGGAGGCAGTTCTGGAACAGACAGGGATGCACCTGGCCCTGGAAGGATCAGATATGAACGACCCTTTAGCCTGCAGAATCACTTTAGACACTGATGTGAAAATAGGGACTGGCAAAAATCACCCTGTAACCACAAAACCCATTGATAAAGACTGTCACACCTGGCCCAGGTATTCAGTAGTTTACTGCTCTGATAGTCCACAAAAACTAAGCAAAGCTCATCAAAAGATCTGAGCCCCCTTGGGGATGCTAAATGCAATGCGGCTTATTGATTTCTAGTGTCCTCCCATCATTTTTTTTTATTTTAAAGAACAACACAGAAAACATGGAAACTTAGCAGTTAAGCTCAGAATCGTGGCTACACAGATAACCTTAACTCAGGCCTCTTTTTATAACAAGACCTCAAGTTATACAGTTGCACCCTTGTCTTTGTTGCACCTCCTTGCTTTCACTTCACTGCACAGGAGCAGCAAGGTGGCAGGAGGTGATGTTTTCCTCCAGTAAATGCCGCTCGCTATGTCCTATCTCTGACTTGGTAACCTTAGCATCCTTCAAATAAAAGGGGCAGATCCACTGATAAGGTCAGGCTGCTCTCTGCCCCTGAGGGTTTTACTACTGCTCAGATGAGTTCACTTGGGTAGACTGCTTAGCAGATAGGAAAAGGGCTGGCTGACAAAACCCAGTCAAAAGGCATTGAGGGCCTTTCTAAAATAATTCATGACTGGATAGCATTTTGCCTGCATCAGGAACCAGCAAGGTAAAATAGGTCAGCTCAGCTTTATGTCCGAGTCCTACTACAGATGGGACCTTCAGAAGGTTTTGCTGCTTGCAGACATCCTGGGTTTTAAACATATCTCTGCTTGCCTCGCAGTTCATCAGCTGTAAGGAATAATGTTTGCAAACACCATGGTGCACCAGCTAGGGCATGTATCCCGTGCCATCATGGAGGTAGCTGATCTTCTGCAGGCAAGATACTAGAAATAGCCATTTCTGCCCATCTTCACCTGCACCTCCTCCATTCCCTTCTTCCCTGAGAAGGCAGCACACATCCTTGGACACGTAGCTACAGAGCAGCACAGCATGTCTGCAGGGAAGTCTCACAGAAGATGAACACCAAGAGGCCTAGTGTCTGGCCGGTGTATCACATCCTTGAGAAGCCCTAATACTGCCCACAAGTCATGCCAGCGACAACTCTCGTATGAGCTATGCCAGAGGTATAGCTTCACATCCGTTGGAAACAATCAGACAGCACCCTCAGCTATGGTGACATTGGAAGAGGCCCATGGCCTCAGGCAGCTGCCTGTCTTCACCTTAAATAAGGGTATTTCTATTGACTACAGGCTCAAAGCAGCTCAGGTATAAGTGGGGTGTAAGCACAGGGTAAGAAGTGTCCAGAGAAGCCAGTCATCTCGTAGGGCTTGTGAACGGCTCTCCCAATTTCTTTAGGCCTCTATTCCCAATTCAATGAATGCAGAGACTGTATTTCAGAACAGATATCCTGTTCAAGCCCAAACAGATTTTCTCTAACCCTCCCTCACCCATGCTTCTGTCCATCCAGAAAACAGGAGAGAGGGGGAAAAAATTGCATTGGCCCAGCTCTGTATCAGGCAACCATATGCTAAGCTAAGCAATTGCCTCCTCTCTCACCCTCTGAATGAACAATTTGTGTTCTCTGCTTTCTCACGTGTGGTGATCAAAGTGCTGGAGGAAAATGTCCGTAATTCTCTCAGCTCTAACACCTGACATTTCAAACAGCCTCACCCTGCCCCTCGCTCACCCTGCCAGCTTTGAAGCAGACCCCAGTTCTTTCCCACTCACTGGGATGTGATTGGTGGCAAGAGAGACTTTGGCAAAATTTCCTGTTTTGAAGCATGTAGCACATCCGAGATACCAATGGCAATCATCCCATCCATAATGTCAGAACCTAAAGAGAGATTTAATCATATGATATTTGAAGACTTCACAAGAACAAGTTTCCTTTTTTTAATTTGACTTTGGGATTTCCTGTAACCAAAATAACAGTCTTCAACTTATGCTTTCCTGTTGGAAGGAAATTTTTTCTGTACAAAACATACAATCATGCCTCAAAGCAGTTCTTATCTACCTCCCAGGAACAAAAGGTCACCACAAGAAAAAGCACAGGAAGCAGGACTTGCATGTCACAAGGGAAAATGTAGGTCAAGCCTAGCCTGCTTTGAATTTATTTTTTTTTTCCTCTGCACTGAGCAAAGAGGTTAATTCCACCTCAGGCCAGCCCACGCTGGGAGGGAGAGCAGCTCTCTTCCACTTCTATGCTCCTTCCTAGACTGCAGTTTAAACCAGGTCCAAGAACCTGCAGTGAGCACTGTAACACAAGTATCAGAATGATCTCTGCCTAAACTGGGTTTGCCTCATCCAAGGGAGTTTAAGATGCAGAGTAGACCCATCCTAGATAACAGCACTGCCACACTCACGCATTAACTGGAGATAACTGGGACGAAACACCTTACGCTGCAAGGTGGTGGCAAATAGCAACTCCCCCTGGGTCCCAGCAAAGCCAGCTCTAACCTCAGTTCAATGGCCTTTCCTTCTGCTGACTCTGCTCTGTTCCTGTGATGAACCAACTTTTTGACACAGCAGAAATGGACTTTAGGGACTCACTAAAGGCAACTCCTGCACCTCCACACAGAGAGGGAAGCTCTAGCAGCTGCAGTCAGGAATACTTGCTAACAGCTCATTCACAAAGACTGAGAAGTAAGGGGAGAGAAGTAAGGGCAAATGCATCAGTATTGAAGCAAACTCAAGTCTTGGAGGTGGTGTATGGGGCTAAGGGGGGTGAGGGTGGCATGTGTTGTCTTCACAAGATCTGAGTCAATCTTCCAGTCCCTGAAAGCCCTGTACAGAGAGAACACAGCAAGCTACAGCTCCAGTGGTGCAAGGGAAAGAGGTTCATAAAACTTAACAAACCCAGATTTAAATCCCAAGAGAGTCACAGGAAACCGCTTCGATACAGAAGCAAAGGAAGAAGCAACTTTCCTGGATGGCAGCTGTGACTTCAGGGCAGGACAACTCATTATTTTTACAGGAAGAAAAGGATTTTGCCCAGGAGGGACAGATCTAAGGGCAAACCACACCAGCTCACCCTGCCATCAGTTGCAGGTGTCTAACATCATCTTTGTAGTTAACCTTGGGGCCAAGTCACTCCAGGGGTATGATCCTATTGCTGGCAACAATTTTATCAACAGCACAAAGGTCTCCATGTTCATCAACAGAGATTATACAAAAGGCAGAGAAAGGAAGAAACTTATTCTCCAGGTCAAACCTTGAGTCTTTTGAGGAAAAATTATCTCCTAACTCATAAAATGAGCAAATTTGGAACAGGACTCACTAAAAAAAACCTCACACCCAAGCAAGTGAATTTTGGGTAGTCTGTATCACCAAGTTACTTTTCAAGGTGCTGACACTCCATTTCATGCACTTCATCAGGTTGTGTTGGCATGTGTCTGCCATGGGCACCTGTTCAGCCTGCAAGGCCCTTTCCTCAGTCCCCTTACATTCACTTTTGTGGCTCACACACTAAAAATGAACCATGGAGAACAGCAGCTCAGTACAACAGCAGAACCCTTCACTCTCCAAGTGCCAACAGGGACAGCCCATTTCCATTAGACCCCTCCTGCAGGTGCTTTGAATTTACTGCATCCATGGAAACGGGGCAAGTTTCCTCATTTTCTGCCCATACCTCTTTGCTCATCTCTCTCTGAGCCTTCTTGCCAGCAGTGTCTGCCAGCAGATGAGGAAACGTGTCTTGAAGCACACCTTGCACATTGCTGCACAAAAATAGTTTATTTGCTTACGGTGCCAGGGACGCAGCATTAGGGATGCTTTCAAGTCACTACAATACAAGTTACTGGAGCAGAAAGCCTGAAAGGGGGAAGGGAGACAAAGGGAAAAAATATTTTTCAGGCTGCCTTTAATGCTATAAAGCTTTACTTTATTTCCTAATGTGACACAGTAAGCTGCTTAGGAGCATGGAGTAACAAATGGTTCCTGCATGGATCACTTTATTAATGAAGTATTGATAAAGACAAAATTAAAACTGCATTGGTAATGCTGAAATAACAAATGCTACTCTGCATTTTTAGAGAAATCTTAAGCCCAAAGATCTTTCATGATTGTCTTAGTCACTTGCAAAATGGTTTCGAAGGAAGGTTCTGGATACCATGAAACCCCAGAAGATCACGAATTAGGGCTGCCTACATTACAAAATTATGCTCATCAACTGAGTCAGCACTAGAATAAGATTAGCATTAACAAGACTTGATAGACAATAAAAATACAAATTTAAGGTACTGCAAAAAGTTTATTACACTGCAGATGTACCATGCAACAGTTGCCACCAGAAAAATTGCTACAGTGTGCAGTTCATAGCTAATTTCCAAAAATACGTTTTGCAGCAACTTCAAGCACTCAAATGAGAGGTAGGTGTTGTGAAAGTGAAAGGGTTTTGAGCCACATTTTACTCTTAGATGTGCTGTTACTGCAGCCCCTAAAGAGATTTGGTCTCCTGGCTGAGAATCAAAGCAGTAGCATGCAATCATTTTTTTTTTAACTGAAATAATTTTGATACAGACCTTGACATAGAATTTAGTTACATAAAGGATTCTACACTTCATTTCTTTCACCTGTAACTTCGCAGCTGTCAGGCTTCCATAAAGTAAAACTCAGAAGTCAAATTCAGTGGTACCTCCTTTCCTAAGCAACCCCACATCACTTCCTCCTGCACTTCCTCTTCAGTCTCCCTTCTCCAAAGCTGTTATGTGCTTTTGGTAGTGGTTTACTCCAATTTAAGAAAGATCCTACATGGCCACTGAGAATAAGTTCCCCAGACTTCCCCTGGCAGAGCTAAATATGTTGGTGCTATAGGAAAAAACAGCACCATATGGTAGTTGTTTGATCTCTATGCAGAAGCTGGAGTTTTTTTGAAAACTGATGAGCTCCACCTGTCTGGAAAGTTTCTTTCCCAGACACTGCAGACTTGTTTGCACATCTCATGTCCCCAGCATCCAGCATCAGGATCATAAGGAAGCTTTGGCAAGCTGTTCTACACTGTCGCTAACTCCCTATGTATGATCCAGAATCTGTGGTGTTGCTGTTGTCTTGAAAGATGATCAGTGATTGATTCCCCCCACCCCCCTCATCAGACATGTCCAATCTTTGGTACTCAGACATCAGTAGTGGATGGGATTTTCCCATCCTTTTCCTGAAGTATTGACCCCAGCTGCAGCCCCTACATATCTGCACATAGCCTGAGGTACACATCCATTTATGAGCCTGGTATATCACCTTAACAGTCTGCATTTGAACATCTCTGGCATTATCTTACACTAATTCTGCAGGCCAGGAATTCTTTCTCAGGGTATTTATGATGTATCTCTACATGATCAGTTAATGACACAATGAGGGTTCAGCCTTTCATGAGACACACCAAAACCATTCCCTCTGACCTGCCACATGGTGCCAAGATACCAGCTAATTGCTGATTTGGTATGCTGTGTGCACAGCTCCATGATGCCAACTGAATGCACCTGTAGCACTAAGAGGGCTAAAGAGAGGCAAGAGGAGAGTGAGAGTAAGCATCATTTCCCTGTGCAGGACACTGGCTCTGCATCCCTCCTTCATGCTGTGCAACTATTTGCTCAAGGATAGAATTTCATGGAGATGCTCCACTTCCTTCATGAAATCACTCTTTACAAGAAGAGTCTCCATCTGGTGCACAACTTCAGATTAAGATATTTAGGGATTTAGCTCCCAACAATTTCAAATAGATGTCTGACATGTTTTAAAAATTAAATTCCTTTGTCTTTACATGTAAGAATGCAGGAGTTTAATCCTTAATTTTCAGGCTGGGAGAAAAGCATAAGAGTAATCAGAGATATTTAAGAAAAACAGATTGACCTTGAAACAAAAGGGAAATCTTGATGTGAAAGGGACATCACTGACCACATTTGTGTCACACATGACAATGAAAATGACAAAGTGCTTACTGGCTCATAACAGGCTCTCAAATGTGAAGGCAAGCAAAAGCTGAAGTTTCCTCCCGTCACATGAGTTTCAGTAAAGGGCTTTATCTAAATGAACTTGTCACTAACCACTGGCTGACAGGAAGCCCTACAAGAGTTGCCTTTTTCCACATCATCTAAACAATGCCTGCTTTATTGAGTGGAGATGGAAGACAACCACAGTAAGGATTTTTTTCCTATAGGGACCTGCCTGTCAGAGCTCCAGAGACACAACTATGGCATCATGGGGATCAGGCATAACACAAGGCTAGGGCAGACAGGGCTATGTAGACTAACACAGGCAGCACACTCTGATCCTCACCAAGACTCCTAGACCTCTACCACTCATCATCACCCTCATTTCAGTCCCCTCACAAGTCTTCAAGTCACAGATTAAAAAGATGCCATGACAATAAATAGTCCCCTTGATAAGGCTGAGCTGTTGGCTGCTTGCACATTTTCTCCTTGTTGATAACTTGAAAATACTGCACCTTTTCTGTAGGAACAGAGTTCAGTTTTCCTGTACTTAAATTTTAAATTGGCCTTCTTATCCACACATTTTCATACTTACCATATTTATACACACATTCACATTTTTATAGAATCCTCCAGATTCTGTAATTCTAAGGAAGTTATTTTAAAGACACTTTTAAAAAGGAAACATTTCTTGAGTCATCTATCCATAAAGTCAAGTGCTTTCACTACCATGAGTCTACCCACTGAGGAGACCAAACCCAAAATGAATAGCTATCCTAAAAAGCTTTTGAGATAAGCAATAATTGAAGGCCAACCTGTAAAACTATTTCAGGGCAAAGAAGTAATACTGTATGACTTATTTGAAATGTGAACCAGTCTCCCAACAGGCAAAGGTCCCAAACAGCTTTCACAGTTTTTAAATAGAACCTAAACTCAGACATCGTGTCAAAGACACTTAATGCATTTAACACAAAACATGTGACAAATCACTTTAATTCAGTCATATATTCTACTGATCTGTCATCGTAAGATCTTCCAGAAAATTGGAATCTTGCTGAAAACCTTGCTTCATCTTTCATTTCTCATTGCAGTTCCAACAAATTGCCATGGAGCTTCTATCTGGCTGTTGTAAATTCTCTAAGTCAATGGCATCACACCAACTCAAGGCAACTGTAATTCAAGCCCAACTTTCACCTTCTGTTTAAAAATTAAGGTTGAGGATGCTGCCAAATTTTGTTCTTGGATATGGATAGGTCTAAAAAGTTTGCGTCAAGAAACAATTAGCTGTTCCATTCATCCTATGATCTGTTCATTCAGAAACCAAATGGTTGCTCTCCTTCATATTACCCAAGCATTTGTGCTCTCTCATATCTCAGGATAGCACTCTGTAGCAGAGTGAAGAACCACTTAAAATTATGCATTAATTATTCATTTCCAGACTTCATTAAATAAGCATCTTTTGTATTTGTTTTCTTCATAGCTTTGTATTTTTGCTACAGCTGGGTGCAAATAAGAAAACTTCTGGGTCTCTGTAGAGAAAAATCAAGGATGTTGATTACTTCAACATAGAACCTATGTCTGCTGGACTTCAGAGAACAATATTTCTGCTCCTGAAAGTCCCACAAAAAGCCCAGTATGTGCAGCAGTCACTGCCTGCAGTCCACACCAGCAGACAGCTTGGGAACTGGGAAGAATGGAGCATAACCCAGCTATTCCCCTTTGAAACATGCATGCAGGGAAAAAAACAAGCAGCAGGTAAAGGTCATCCTTAGGAAAGCCAGGAAGTCAATGCACCACCCCAGGGGAAACCATCCTCAGAGAACAAAGAGTACAACTTTCATGATTAGCATCAGGAAGATTCCTTCTTCCAGAATACAAGGTTGCAGTAGAGAACCAATCAGTGGATAAATCTTGGTAAGGAAGAACCCACTTCTATGGGGAGTAGCTGGAGACCTAGCTTAAAGCTGTATCCCTTCATCTGAAAGGGATCCTGAAAACTTCTGGTTTTCCTTCAGAAAGAAGGAAAGAAAGATGTCAAAGAAAGATGTGCTTCTTCCAACCTTTCCTGGTTTGCAACATTCATCTCTTCTACACTTGCATTTGATGCAGGACCAGAGAGTTTCCAATAAAACCAAAGCCTGTTGACCACCATTCCATTGCTGACCTGGGTCCTTTATACAGCAATTTTATCTGATCCCTTAGACCTTCGGGTAGGGATACGCACAAGTGACAGCCTGAGGGACTACCACAGTTATTTTGCAGATATTCAGACTTATAAGAGTCTTACATCCTCAGATGATACTCAGGTCACATCAAGCAGTAGAAGTCCACAGTTATCAGCAGGGTATCACTGCAGGAAAAGCAACCTTGACTTTCACGTGGGGGAAAGGCAAGAGAGCTCTGAGGCTTGGTGAGCCAAGCTGCACTGCTGGCCTCTAAACACAACCAACACACATCTGTGCTCACAGCCCTTGATGTCTGCCAGGATCAATGCCTTCCTGAGAAATTGCTGCACTTTGGAGAGGGTAAGGAAAACCCTAAGGACAGGTAGAAATCCTTCAGGGTCTATCCCAGAAGGACCACACCTCACCACATATCTGGTGTCCAAGGCAAGCTCTTGCTCCTGCTCCAGCTTATTTCCCCCAGCACTAGCAGGGAAAGAATCAAGTGCCCTCTGCTGAATGGGAGCAAAGGCAAGGCAGTGAGCACTGGCACACATACCAAGCCAGGGCTGCATCAAACCAATGATATCCCATGGCAGCAATGTGTAGCTCCCAGTGCTGAGCAGGTTACCCATCCACGTAGTACCAGCCATGCTGAAATGCACCCTGTCTTTCCACAGGTCTCTGGCTAGCACACCTTTAAATGTATTTCTTCCTTCTTAACATGGTTGCACAGATTGAGGCAGCTGAAAGGAAATGCAGAGGTCTTGGATATATTGATTCAGATGAGTTATTTTGTTAGCAGGGTACATTGCTCCTCTCATCAGCTGCCTCCCACCTCTTCCTTCCCTCACACAACATCCCCTGTTGTTCAGGCATTAATGAAGACAGCAAAAGTTACAGGCCTCTCAGGATCACTTATCAGAAATTCTTTATCTATTTTAAAGGCCCATTTCATTCATGAATATAAGAATTTCTCTCCTAAGGATACTCCTCGGTAACCAATTCATTGGAGAGAAGGGATGCAATTCAGGTGAAAAGTAGAGAAACATCTCTCTGCCAAGTTACTACAAAGAAAGAGATGATCAGTGTTTACCTGCATGCTTTCTCACCACCCTACAGGACAACTGCTCCAACACAAGTCAAGAGATGAGAAAAGGTGCAAAAGCAGGGAAAAAAATTGTGTATTTCCTCCACCCCCTTTACAGGGTGAACTATTAAAAAGGCAAAAGAGAATGGTAAATGCACTTGTAGCCTGGTGTCTTCACTTTCACTTGTGATTTACTGATGCCCAGGTGAGCAGCACAAGGGGCACTGCTGAGCATCACCTTCAAACCATTGCTTACTTGGAACAGGATGAAGCTGCTTTTGTTAAGGCAGGACAGTTCAGCCTGGAACAGTTCATCCCAGCACTCTACACAGCACAGGGGTTTTCAACATTGCTTCTCACAGAGAAGAAGCCAATCCACTGAGCCCCTTCCCCAGAGGGCACAATATAACACACCTCTAATGCCACCTGCAGCTTCTCTTAAACCAGGGGAACAACTCTCCTAGTCACTTTATTCTTTTTCTTTAGTAGGATACCTCTAATATGGTGTGCTCTGTACAGGAGACAGTTGTTTAGGAAGTTGATAACTGGACTGGGATCTTTCACCCATGATAGCACTTCAGTCTCTCCAAGGTCATTGATGTCCATTCAGTAACTGATGGAATTATTGTGAGATGATTGAAAGATCCTGACACCACAGAAACATTAATTACCAGCCTTGGCTGTTTATGGGAGAGGCAGAACACTAAATGGATGTAAGCAGTGAGCTCTCCTCACTTCATGGATTGAGGAGAGCAAGATGATGTTGGCAGAGAAGATGACAAAGGAACCAGCATCACATCCCTCTCTCTGAAGGGATGGATTATTCCCTTCCGGGGCATCTTTCTCCCAGTCTGTCCATATGCTCCAAATCTCATCAATACTGTGTGCTTTGGAGCATCTTTTACAGGATTAAAGGACTTCTCTTGCTCTGAGGGGGAACAAAGCAATAGGCTTGTTCAAAACCTGCTGCTTTTGAGGACTCTGCAAGTAAAATAATCTGTGCTATCAGCTCTACTGAACCGCAGGGAACAAACGCATTGCCATCAGCTAGACAGAGCACTTCAGAGGTGAACATAAGGAAACACTAAATTGCCAAAACCAGGGGAAAATAGGTGCTGTCATGATGGATTTTCCCCAAAAAGTAAGATGAACAGTAACCCTGCCCCAACACCAGTTAGTAACTGCCAGTGGTTTTTCCTGAAAGCTCCTTTAAATAAAAAAAGGGAGACGTATATATGGAGCATTCCATATAGTCTACTAAAGCCAGCCCAACAGACACAGCTGGGTTTGCACACAGCAGCAGCCGCCTGCCCCTCACAAAAAGGCCTACTCTTCCTGGGGAAACTAGCTGTCACCATTGCAAAGAACTGACACAATGATGTGTTTTTCTCCTCCTGGTTGAACAACAGCAGTCCACTTCAGACTAGGTTGAAACCAGCAATTCAGATCTCCAATTGGCTTCTCCCAGGGAAAGGGGAGGCTCAGAAACATGTTGTGTACATGGAGAACCAAGCAGGACTCCAGAAAATGATGCTGTGGGAAGAGTTATTTGGGTCCTTTCCTGTTGAGGCAGGAAGTGCAAGGGAAGAAAAAGAGGAAAAAAATGCACTGCCATGAGAGTATAGTATCTTAAAGGCTTTTCTCCTAATATTGACTGGTTTAGCTTTTTGAAATTGTTGTCTTTTCCTCTGAATACTTGCAAGACTTAATAAAAATAGGCTTTAAGTAGCAGCTGCCTGCTCTCTCCCCCACACCTATACAAAAGCAATACAGAGTGGGCTAAAAGTTGCTGCAGCATATTCTCTTGCTTTGGTGGGGTTTAGTTTTTTTATTTTATTTTTAGCTTTGTCTTCCTCCAGTTCTCAGAACCACTCCTGCACACCCCTGTTGTTTCAGACTCATTTCCCCCATTGGTTTTCAGACCCTTGTATTTCAAGGAACCTTAGATTAAAATCTCAGCACCTCTTTTAATTATGTATTTTCACCAGGCTTCTGAAAATCACTTTCTTCTGAGCAAAAGGACGAGGACAGCACAGCCACATAGTACCTACAGCCCTACTTCTTCTGACCAGAATTTTGATGCCGGTTAGGCTGTGCTGCTACGGCAAAGGTTACACCAAAGGCAATCCCTTCATTCAGCACAAGCCTTGGACCATGTGAACAGCAAACCTAATGCACTGGGACTGCTTCTACCAGCTAAGTAACACCTTTAAAGTGAAGACAATTGTGTCAAGATTTTGTTTAGCTCATTTCCACCTCAGACCACCATTGTATCTTATGAAGAAATCTGCATGTTGCCTGCAGTGGGATTTAGGCTATTTTAAATATGGTATTCCTAGTTCATTATGACTCAAGGAAGAGCCAACTACACCACCTGAAAGCACAAAAAGAAGTAGCCACCAAGCAATCTCTGGTCTTGTAACCATCACTGATGTCTCAGTTTTGACTGAAGCACAGTAGGAAATACGCTACAATCCCTATGAAACACTATGCAGTATTTTGATCTTCAGCCATACCGTGTCTCACAGTAGAAGAGTGGCTGTAACAACTCACCAGAAATACACCCTTGTGAATCCTTCCAGCCTCCCATCAAGGTGAGACAACTACTATCCTACAATGTCTCCTTTGGAAGGAGTACCTTGAAACCTCTGCCTAAGTGAGACAGTCCCTATCACTGTGTGGCCTGCTAGGGCAGCTCTGACAACTCCCAGGTATCTTGCTGGTTTCTCAGTCTCAAAACTTCATTGACCTCCTGCAAGATGAAGACTCAAGTTAATCTCAGGTTTTACTCAAATTAAGTACTAGTCCAGATGTCAAAAAGCCACCCTAATGTGTTATTGCCTTCCTCTGTAGGCCACAGCCATGATGTTGCATACTTTCTGATGGACCATTGTATTACCATTACCTCTCCTAGCTGGCCTCTACTTCTACCTTTGATGGATGACATTTGAGTATTCCTCCAACCCCCAAAAGTCTTTCATTCCATGCATCCTTGCTGATTTATTTCCTTAGATCTGGAGATGATTCCACAACATACTTTTTCTTGATGAAGACTAACCAGATGAAATTGTGTGTTTTCCAATTTCACCTGTTCCTCCCCTACCCCCATATTTTCCTGAACAAAAATAACCATTGAGGAGAGTATCCAGCATCATACATGTAAAAACCAGAGGATAGCTTGTGACAGATACGAGTACCTCCCCATCAAAAATTCCATTTAACATTTAGCCTTCCACAACACACTTTTCTACCCCTTGCTTAACCCTGCCTAACATTTTGGGGTATCTTCAAGAGCCTGCACCTTTTATTTCGCAAAATGGAAACTGAACAAGCAGAGAAACTAGCTCAATCCTTTTAAAAGTTAAAGACAAAATAATTACTGTGGCTACTGAATCCTGACCCGTAGTCCTGGGAGAACACAAGTGGGAACTTTGCAGTACATAGGCGGATTCCCCAAAACAGAGCTCTGCATTTCACTTGCACACAGCAATCGGGTATTTAATCTTCCAGCCAAGATGTGCAGAACGATGAAATCAAAGGCTTGAGATCTCAAGAGAAATCTAATCCCCATTTCACAGACAACAAAAGGTAATTCACAGGTAGACAGATTTACCTGCAAAGCTTATTGCAGCAGAACAGGAATATCGCCATCTTCTTCCTCCTATTTTCTCACAGCTTCCACGGATAATGAAAATAGTTTTGAACCCAGTCTTGGCCTGATGCACTGCCCCTGGAAGTGAAAGACAATTTCCACTTTGTTGGCCTCAATAAGCATTGACAAGTCAGGGTTTCATTGACATTGTTTGAATACCAGTACCTACATACGCTCATGTGAAAAACGTCAAGCCAAGCATAATGAAAAATACCGTAAGATTAGAATTTTATATTATTTATGGCTTTATCTTGAAAAACCAGGTTCCCACAAATAGTTGGAGAACTGTCAGTAAAGCTCATGTTTTTATGAGCATGTACTTCTCCCATATAAACAGCTCCTGTATTTTGCATATTGGTTTTCTTTCCTTTCCACCACCTAAAATAAGCTATTGATACTTCACTTGTACATACGAATCTACAGAGCTCCAAAACCCAATGATCCATGTAAACATCCTTTTGTAGCACCAAAGTTAATAGAAAAAATGATGACTCTTTAAGCAGGTTTCCAAGCTTGCCCATTGGCTCCAAGTTGCCACAGCAAAGTACTGGCACCCCAAAGGTTCAGGTCCTGAAGCTGTTCACTCAGCTTTCCTTGAATCTGACATTTTAGGTTCAGTGGCCATCAGGAGTCTACCCAGTGTTTCCAACCACTTTCCAAAGGAGTCCTCAGACACAATGATGAGGTTTGAACTGATGTCCACCACAAAACTTATACCATAAGCAAGTTCCATTATTTGGATTCTTACACTGCAACTTGCATAGAACATACAGCTTGTGATGAGATTCTAGAAGCCTTCAGAATAATAGGCAAGCATCTTCACCCAATGGGCTGCTCTGTCTCTGCTTTGTGTTTGCATGGCCGCTCAGCAGTGCAATGACTGCACTACCAAGCGTTCCTGCCATGGGACACACTCTGCACGGTCTGCATGGAACGGCACGCATGCACAGGAAAGAGGTGCTGTACCTGAGCAGTGCCAGTCTAGCTTAACACATCAAGTAGAAACTGGTTTATCATCTCACCATCTCCCCATTTAGGCAGTTACAAGACTATCTCTAGAAAAAACACATCAGGAAACAATTTCTTCCACAGAGAGAGGCTGAAGCATAACAGTTTAAATACCTTCCAGATCTCCTGTTAAAAATAACCATTACCTCGCACAACCTTTGATTTCTTATCGTACAGGGAAATTCTACTGAAAACAGAAAACCATAGACCAGAAATGGCTATTTTCTACTGCCCTTTGCTAGACACACCTATTTTTAGTCTAAACATTTTTGGGACACAGAATATCTCAGTCATTATATTTGCATATGGCACAATAGAATATGTGCTCAGTCTTACTTTAAGCACTACTATAATATTCTTTATAACAACATTATATTCAAATTATGATGCACCCACCCCTCCAAAAAGCCACAGTGCTACCCCTCTTGGGAAGTCCTATATACCAAGAAAAAAAAAACCAACAGGATTTCAAGAGAGTGCCTTTTTTTTTTAAATCAATTTATAAACTCCACAGCTAAACTGTAACTCAGAGAGATTCAGATTATGGCCTGATCAATGCTCCTGCACCAGAAGAGGCAACTGCTTCACACTATTTTCACATGTTGGCCCATAAGCATTTGCTGAAACAAAGCTACAGTTTAGCTCTATAGGATGATTTGCAACAAAAAAGGTACACTGGAAGCTACTTGTTTTTCCCTGCACTCAGATTTTTGGTGCAGGCAGGTGGAGCTGAGGGCTCCAGCCAGCACACAGCAGTTTGCTGGCTAAGGATGCAGCAGTGTGCAGTGATTGCTCAGAGTGCACAGAGAGGATTGCTAGCAGATTGGTTTTGAAAGATCTTTAATACAACTGAAAGGATAGAATTCATTTACCCAGATAAGATAGAAGAGACCTTTTGCGATAACATCAGTAAAATATCTTTCAATCTCTACCCCCAAATCCCCACTGCAAATTTGGCCATGATTTATTATTCGCTGGCTGAGATGAGCAATTAAAATAGAATATTAGAAGATTCTTAGGTGAATTCAGTACCTTGCATGGATATGTGGCAATAAATCTGTTCTCTGGCAGTGTGTGGGAGAATTCCTCCCTACTGTGGATTCATACCCAGTATCAGGCAAGGCTTCTCTAGTTTATTGCCAAATAAGCAGTGGGACTGGTGCATAGGATGGCAGCAATCCCAATCTCTATGCAGGAAGAAAATTGTGCCAGTGTTAATTCTTCATACAGGTAAATTAGAGGCATCTCCTTTTCTACAAGGAAATGTCATGCAAGATATTAATACTGTTCTCCCTTCAGCCTATACTATTTTGTTTTCTGTTTATTTGGGGGTGGGGTTGGGGGATGATAAACCCAGAAATTTACATAGTCTTAACCCAATCCTCCCCCTGCAGCAAAAACAATCAATAACATTGAGCAGATCAATTTACACCTTTGCTCACACCCAGAAGTTTCTCCAGCTTTTAATATGAACAAGGCTGTCCAAGACATGATGACCTATGCAATAAAGTAGTGACAGTTGGATACTCTGGACAGACCCAGTGCCAATGCAAGCAGGCACAACAATATTCCCCATCCATGTGGGGTCACATCCTGACTCCTATTGGAAGCATGGTTATGTGGAGAGTAGGGAAAGAAAAGGAGAAGCCAAGGAAAAACTCCTGGGAGGAGCCCATAAAGCCTGTCAGGCAGAGAGTCTAGCATATGATCCACCTCCCCCAGCATGGGCAGGGCAGCTCCCACTCTGGCAAGCTCTGTACTGCTGCAATCTTTGGTCCACTTTCTACCTGCTGTGGCTGGAGGGGTAAATGCTGGAAGCCCAGCTTTTCAATAGCTGAAAGCTAGAAAGCAAACAGCATGCTCCAAAGGGATCATTTTAATTTCCTTGAGTACTGCGTGTTAGGGGCTGGACTCCCAATGAATTCAAATAGCTGAGATTACTAACAAGCTCAGTGCTGCTAAAATCTCCCAAATGAATGATTCCTTCCTTAAAGGGACCTTGGCTCCAGTGCAAAGTTCCTTCTACCTTAGCATGATCGATTCTGCAAAGCTGCTGGGTTTTTTGGAAGAGCTTGGATCGGGCTGAAGGGTACGTTCTGCAGAGACTCCAGTGCAGAGACAGAAAGCAATGCACATAGCAAGGCACCAGGGCCATGTGCCAGGTGACTCACAGGAACAAGGGGACACTCAGAAACCAAATAAAAAGAGCTTAACGACTCTGCCTGGGCCTTCCCTGCAGCCCTTTCCTGCTCAGTGCTGCCTTCAAAGGGTCCTGCCCACTGGGAACAAGAGCGGCTCAGCTCCCTCGTGCAACGGAACAGCCGCAGTCCTGCTGCCCACATGGGCTCTGCTCCACATTGGGGCATGGCTGAAAAGGCTGGAGAAATGTCCTGGGCTAAGAGGGGAGAAAAATCAAGCTGCAATGAGGCTGTTCTCCTAATCAGCCTCTTGCAGGAAAGCAGAGAGATAACTTTGATTACTGCTCAGCCCAAGGTCTCACCAGCTTTGGGGACATGCATAAGCTTGTCCTGTTCTTCACAAACTATTACATGAGTCACATATAAACCTCATCACATCATAATCATGTTTGCATGGGTGCTGTGTGATTGAAAACCCCACAGGAATACATCCCACAAACTACTCTGCTGTCTATGCTAGAACCCCAGTGGGTCAGTGCTCACAAAGTTTGAGGTAAGGACAGGACAAAAGCCAGCACTGAGGCATGTTAGGTGCTGAGTGACAGTCCCATGGTGGTTTGGGGGCAGAGCTGAGAAGCTGAGGCAGCCTTAGCACACCAGGGTTAAGCCCCTGTGCAGACAAGTCCCCCAACCCAACCACTGTGCCATTGCAAAGGTCATAACAAGCCTAGCTGTCCTTTCACAAGCAGACAGGTCTCACAGCTTCTTGTTTAAGGTTCTGCCATCCTCTACTCTTCTTCTCTTCATGCCTTTCCTTAAATGCCACCCCTGCACACCAAATCTCAACCCTCAGCCTGTTACATCTAGCAGACAAGTCAGACAGAAGCAGAGAGGCAGTCTATATATTCAACCCTTCATTTTTTGCCTTCCTTTATGAGAAGGGAAAAAAATAACTGAACAGACATATGGCAAAGGCAGAACCTCCATCCACTGGATGTAGGGGGGGGTGAAAGCAAACCACAAATCTATATCATGACTTGGTCAGGTGTGGGAAAGAAGCTGCTCTGCAGCTCACTGTGCCTTGACAGTGTTCCAAGGTCCACAATACTACTCTTACTTCCTGAGTGGCCAAAGGGCCATGGTCCATTTGCTAAGCAAACTACCACAGAGGGGATATCTGATATCTTGCACCTTTTCTTCCACCAAGACTCGTGCTTCTCTGTAGAGAAGCACATGAGGACTCCCCATCTCCTCTACTATGTTGCAGAGTCAAAGAGCCTAGATCCAAACAGAGGAATCCCCAGCCTGCAGCATCTCTTGAGCTCATAACAAAAAGTAAAGTGCCAGAGACAATGGCCTGTTTTGATCTCCCAGTTATCTGGATCAATCTGGTCACAGGGACCATATTCCTGATGAGCCATGGTGTAGGAGCCATACAGCATTCAGCTGCAGTAGCAACACTAACATAACGAAGTAAATACATAATTAAAATCCATTATTTATCTCTCTAGTCCCCTTTTAGCTCTCTCCCTTTGCTTTGGAAGGGTGTCAGGACATGAGAGAGGAAGCTCAAGTACCTGGACATCTTTCACAAGCATTTTTGACACAAGTCAGGGACAGAAATGCCACAGGCCAGCTCCAAGGCCACCAGCAAGAGAGACAGCACTGCTGTAGGCACTGATGGGAGCTGGGAAGGCAGATGAGCCTGATAAGGGCTGTAATGGGCTTAACAGTGCTCAAATGGTAGGCATCATGTTCACCTGCAGTGTTCATTTTTGGTCTGTGCAGGCTCCAAGAGACTCTTCTTAATAAAGGGTGTCTTTTTTTGCCAAGTGGGAGAGCTGCAGTCTGACTTGTGTGTGGTTGCTCAGACAGTCTTCAAGTAGTAATGAGGATTTTTCCTGCTCAGGAAAATCACCAAGGAACTATTTTTAAGTGATCCGACAGCAATCCATATCATTCCTCAGTTCAAAGCTGTCCACAGACCTGCGCTGAAGTCCACAGGAAAACTCCTTTGGATTTTGGATCAGGCCTCCACTTTCTCCAGTGCTTTCTTCTGGTTTTCAACCCATGAATCTCAATGAGACACCACAAAGACTTTCCCCTCATGCACCCAGGCCTGAACTTTAACACCTCCTGCCAAGCCAGAACTGGGCTTCACAATAGTGCAGTTGTCAGGGGCTATCACACTCAGGTGTTCAGTACTCAGGTGAAAAATGTAGATGAGGCAGTAAGCTGATGTCCTCCGATTCAGCTTCCTATCATCCATACAGCTCATGTGAGCACAAGGCTTATCATTACTTGAGTCCATATCATGCACATTCCAGAAAAAGATGGAACAAAGAACACTCTGCAAAACACCTTAAAAAAGCACGGGGCAAGAATAAGACAGAGAAGTAGAGTTTTCCTCAGCCGAGCTCTGGTTCCTCAGAATATTATGAATGTCTATTAGATTTTCAGGAGAGGAAAAAGAACTAATACTCCACATTCAGAAGTTGGGGAGTTCTTGACAGATTACCTTCCCTCGCTTGCAATTTCCAGCAAGTTTCTCCATTAAAAAAAAAATCAATTATTTGCAGAGCACTAAGAGGAAAGAGAGGAAATTGAAATAACTCTGAGGAAGTTTCCAGGACAGTTTTCACTGCTATTTAAGAGATATATTAGGACATTGACCCATAAATCCACAGAGATAGCCTTTCTGTTGGACTGATGAGATCTTTTTGCCTCAAATCAAGCAGAGGAATACTTCCAGGAGTAATTTTAAACCTACTGCTGTGTATATAGAAGCTGAGGAACACAAGGGTTAACTCCTCAGGATAAATATCTTTCTTGCCCATCTGAAAACTCAGCCCCTCTATGTATAGAAAAGCCCAGCCCTCTCTGAGTCACCTGAATTATTCCAGATGCACATCCACGTGAGGGAAAGTTGACATCATGGCCCAGAGGAGCAGTTGCCATTTCCCCTCGAGTAGGTTTCCTGTCTGATGTAGTCCTCTCTTGGGCAGAGATTAAACAGATACATCAAGCTTTCCCAAGAGCCCTGAGTGACAGAAAGAAGTCTCCAAACGGATCAGCAAGCCTCTACCTTCCGTTCACTTAACAAATGTAAACCTCCTGTCTAGGCAGTTGCCCTGGTGCTTTCCAGGCTCTCTTTGGAGAGGTAAATAATAGAGGCTGCACCACGTCCCACAGTGCTGAGCAGATGTATAGTAAACAACAGGTAAGAGTGAAAATATTTGCAACCTTAGTAAGAGGCAAAAAAGGAAGAGGAACAGAGGCAGAGACTAGTTCAGCCCTAATACGAGTAGGGGGAGAGAAAAATGTAGCTGCACCAGTGGAGCATGTTCTGTAAGAATGCCAAGGACCTGCCAGCCCCTGCTCACAGGGAGGCTGACACTTTTGCACCTCAGCCCACAGCACTGGTTTTCATGGTGGAAATGATACTTTCCAGAACAGTAAAACTATTTGACAGCCAGACCAGGAGTAAAGCCCAGGTCAGTCTTCAAGAGCTTCGTCTCCTCCATTGCTTCACAGAGCAAATAGCAGAACAATTTGCCAAAGAGAAAGGACAGTGAAAACCAGAGCGAGAGGAGTTACCCAAAAGTCACAACTGAGTAGGTATAATAAGCTTGTTCTGATGAGCATAAACACTTATTGGCTCTATAAAGAACAGTAGCACACAGCCTGCCTGAGGTATCTAACGGAGCTAATTAACCTAGAGCAACAGCTAATGAGGAGCAGTATGGTCATAGGAGCTATAAAACCTGGATCTCAAAAAACCCAAGCAACCAAAACATCTGTCAAAGCCATCACCTACAGCTTTTGAATCACCCAACCCTGGAAACCCTCTGACACAACTCCTGGAGCCAGACTCCAACTCTCTCATCAGAGAGGGACTCAGCTTAACATCAATCTGAGTCCTTTGCTGAGAGCTGCAGGTGGTGGCTGAGATAGAAAGAGGCCTCAGTCACTCAGTCCTCATGCCACTGAACCCCAAAAATACACAAAGGAGAGGAAAAAAGCATCCAACAACCTCACTTGTAGCTTCTCAAGTCACTTCAGCTCAACTTGACTTTTAGCTACTCAGACAGCAACAGTAGCTGTTACATCAGGGATTTGGAAGCAAAGGGGAAGGAAAAAGTAAAGCAAGCCCAGGAGAAAGCCAAGAGCAAAACATCTTTAAAGCTCCCCTGAACCAGTGACACTCACCTGCTTGCTCTGTTTGTTGCCTCCGGATTTCTCTGAAATAGAGAAGAGTAATTAGTAGATGACCCACTTTCCTCCCATTTATTGTAAGGGGGAAGCGGGGGGAAGGGAAGAAGGTGGAGGGAAAGTTGCAGAACGATAATATCAAAGGGGAGAAAGAAGGGGGAAAAATACAACAAAACTTACAGAAGGTAGGAGGGTAAATTGCGATGACCCAGTTTAAAGGAAGAGCAGGAACTAGACCTACTAGCAGTCAACACCTTCCCACACACTTGAGAGAAAGGAAACAGCAAGGGAAGAAGGAACAAACTCAACACTCACAGCACTTCTTTATGCTGCAGACTCCTTTCTCCAGGACAAAGTCTATGGAGAAAAAGCTCCCCAGCAAAAGAGGAAGGGCTCACCTCATCATCCCTTTTATCTGTGTAAGGGAGAGATGGAGCAGCAAAATGCCTCCTGGTTGGGATAGAGCAAATCAGGGACAGGTGCTAAAAATTAAGGTCACAAGATCTTGGCCAGTTTGCATTAGCTGCGGGGTGGGTGGTGTCTCTTGCAGGTGAGGAGTGGAAGCCATCTTGAGGTTTTGGGGAAGTGTCTAATCTTTCTTCTTGTACACAAGGGGAAAAGACACAACAAGTGGCATCATGTGTACTAGTGTCAGGAGAAACCATTCGACCGGATGGCAAGATCTGATGTGGCAGTCTAGCCTTCATACCAGTCTGGGACAGCATCTTCAGGAGGTCTTTGTTGTGGCTTTCACCATTTGCTGTGACAACTGGTAGCCCTGCACTGATAACTCTGAGACAGAGACCAAGAGCTGTCTGTCTTCTAAACAGAAAACAGAGTCTGGGTGGAAAATGGGTGTTCTGGTTAGTTTTACATTTTTGTCTTTTGCTTCAGGATTGGTGAGGTTTCCATTTCCCTACTTAAGTCATATTTTCCTCCTTAATAAAGGGTGTCCACAACCCAAATCAAGTAACTACTCCTGCACTACTTCACATCGTTCAAAAATGGTGAAATAAATAATGTAATAAATATGTGTATCATGTGTGGGGAGACTATAATCATAAAGGAAGGGCTATCCATACCTTCATCTCCAGGCAGCTTATTTAAATCATGAGACAATTTGTTGAACGCATCACAGCCCCATTGATTTCAGAGCTTGCAAACAGAGAGAATTACACTTCTCGGTTCCCAAAGCCCTCTTGCAGTTGTAAATAGCCCATGTTTCCTGTAAACAAGCAATAATCCCCCAAAAGCATAAACTCATTCTAACTGTGGTTTAAACCAGCACATTAATTTGCACTCACTTAAAGGGTAGTGGTCAGAGTATATGGCCAAAATTATATGGGGAACTGCAAATACATAACATTTTTGCTAATATATTGGTATGCACTACTGTATTTTTGCACTCATAGAAAAGTTAGACAAAATAAACTGAAGGGGAGACTGCAGCACCAAACAAGGTTGGATTTTACTCAGTAAACTGTAAAATTTAAGCGATGGGACATGAAAGAAGCCTTGAAAGCATAAATTTGAAGACACATTTTTCAAACTATTATCCCACATCTTTGTTGGTTGCTATTTCTACTGGCAGAAAATGCCTGCAAAAAAATGCCCGCTCCTTTGTGGAGAGCCCTGTGTACATGAGGCACAACTCACAGTATCTGAGAGGTCCCTGCTCCAGCCACCTCTCTGCCACAAGCAAAGCACAGTCCTAGCTGAGTTTTGAGATTCTGGCTCTTCAGCCCATGGACTGAGCAGTCTGAGCTGGGCTCCAAGGACATGGCATCTCCCTCCTTTCCCCAGGCTTGAATGTAACTCCTGTTTGACAGCAGCTTTACCCAAACAGGCCTTACCCAGGTAGTGCCAACAGCATCTAGAAATGCAGCTGAAGGAGCATTAGTTGTTCTGAGATCAAACAGAAGTGCCTGGTACCTTCAGCTGCCTTTAGGTTTGCACAGCAGCCAGAAGGGGATCTACCCACATTCTGATATTCAGACTTCTCCATTCAACCCGGCCTCTGTTTCCTGGGACTTCTGTCCTTTCTTCAACTCAGCTTATAGACAAGCTTTTGAAATGGTTCCCAAGTGAAGGGCATGTGTGCAGGAGGAGAATTCAAATCTGATGATGGTTTGTTTTACTAAAGCAGAGATGGTTTTCAATAAAAATGGATTTTAACCATTACCTGCTTTCTCTGTCACAGGCACACAGACACTTACTTGTATCTATATCCCTTTCCTCCACAAAATGTAGACCAAAAAGTCCTATTCCACCTTCTTTTGTGTCCAATTCCTTTGTGACTTGCCCTGTGCCTAGTGGGACTTCTGCAGAGCCTTCTTCTCATGGCAGCAGAGTTTGGCCTAAAACTTCCGTTGTCAAGGCTCTTGGAGCCCTCAGACCAGTCACAGATTTACACAGAACTTTAGGAGTTGGAAGGGACATCGAAAGACCTCCTGGTCCAACCCCCCTGCCTGAGCAGGATCACCTAGATTAAATCACACAGAAACACCCAACTCCATGCCAGATTGTAGCCTCTAGAGATTTGATTTTGTTGTGAATACTTCTTCTTGAGTAATAGATGTTAAAATCTGGAAGTGGTGCAGTCAAAATGGACTCTGTAACTGTGGGAAGGCACCCAAACAAGGCAGGGAGAGGTGGGGTCAGCAGTAGGGACCCAGATTCATCGAATATGTCAGTCCTAGTTGTTCTTTAAGCAGCTACTTGGGAATGGGGTACCAAAACACCTTTTGGGATCTGATTCTGCACCTCTAGGAGAGCAATCAGGAAATCAGTGGGGACTCATCTCTGACGGTTTTAGTTAAAATTATATTTTAAATATCTCCTATTTTTGAACGTAAGGCTCAGAGGAATCTTGGCTTGAATTGGGGCACTCCATCGTAGACGGGTCCTTAAAATATCCCACAGCTCAACTGTGTATCTAGAGATCCTGAAAATGCAGAGGAAAAAAAAAAAAAAAGGAAAAGAAACTTGGGCCTATCTATTCCCTCAAATTTAATCAGAAGCAGCCTGGGGCACAGGGATGCAAGTGCTGCTGATGGTCAAAACTCAGTAGTTACATAAACAGCAGTGAATGACACAAAATAATCAGGAGCTCAGCATAAAGGGCTCAATCCTCAAATTCTTCTGATGGCACAGCCCTTGACAGACTGGGGCATGCCTTGGCTTCTAAGCCTGGGAAACTGCAGAAATCAGAGAGGCTGCGAGATGCTCGGTGCCAAGGCAGATACATTTTTTTCCTTTCTCATTTTTGCTCTCTCTGCCCTAGTTCAATTTATTTCCCAGCCACATACTTAAGGCATAGATAAGCAGCCCTTGGATAAACAAGGCATTTCTCTTTCTACTGCAAATAAATAAATAAATAAATAATAAATGGACATATCCGAGGAAGGTGGAGGGAATTGAGACGCTCTTGGTGTTACAACCGGCTCCAGGAAAACCCCAGAATTAAGATGCAGGACCTGGTGGCACTGATCAGCGTTTGGATGTTTCGTTCTCTTAGCTGCTTGCCAGCCCAGCTCTGCAGCATGCAGGCGTGTGTGTTGGAGGCTGAAGGTGATTCCACCAGCAGCCGGAAAGCTTCCGCTGCCCGCGATCAGACCTCAAATCGTGGACAAAACGAGGGCTGTCGTTTCGTCCCTGCTAACCTGCCTCAGGCTCTGCTTGCTCTGCCCTTCCCCAGCTCCTGTCCGGAAACGTGGGAACCCACATCATGCCACTGACATAGAGAAAAGCATGTTCCCTGTCTCATTATTCATGGGCTGTGCCCACAGGTACTGGCTGTTCAGCTTGCTGAATATTTGCCTGAATAATTGGGAGGAAGCTGAATCATTCTTAGACCAAATTCCAGTTTTCTCTCTCCTCCTACTTCATTTTTAGGCTTCACTTCTCACAGCTCTCCTGTACACAGTGGGAAATGAATGTTTAAATACTATCAGATAGAGTCAATAAACTCCACATGCGCTTTATTTTTTTTTCTTTTTTAAAGCATCCTTAAATGAGGTTAGAGAATCAGCTAAAATTGCTTAGTGGCACTTATTGCGACAGAAATCCTAGTGCTGCGGTGCAAGAGACTGCCCCCCCTCCACATCTCCCTGGATAGAGGCATCCGCGTTCCCAAACACCACAAAATAAAACCCTTCCTTTATTCACCTGAAGACTAACTGTAGGAAAGGTGAGCATCCTTACCAAGCTTAATGGGTGATGTTTGTGGTTTATTTCATGATTCTGCCCTATGTTTTTTTACTAAAATACAGGATTTCTGCTGCAGCCGAGCTTGAAAATGAATCTTAAATTGAACCCAGTTTTCTCGCTGGCAATCTGCCTCTCCTCCTCCCGCTCCCTCCTTCCTTTCTCTTCCCTTTGCTGTCCCTTATCCCTCTTTCCCTAAGTTATGCTGCATTTTACTTTGCCTATAAATAAATTTCCTTCAGTGGCTTTCGATACAAGGAGCCAAATTCATCCCTGCTGGTATCCAACGGACTGAAATCCTTCTCAGAGGCGTTACTGGGCTGAATCCAAACCCAGCCAGCATTTTGCAGTGCTGGTGGCTTAGTCAAAACAACAGTTTATAATTCCTCTTTTGCTTCCCTTATCTACCGTTAGTATGAATTATTAATACGTACTAGTACTGCTCTCCTGAAAAGCATACTTCATTTCAAAACCACCTATCAGACAAGCTGTCTGAGGCAGAATTTCTTTTTAACTTTCCGTGCGTGCTAAGAACTTGCAAAGCACACTGTGTGCGCAGGGACAGCCTGGATTTCAGACCAAGGCTCACTCTGGGATCCCTCTTGCCATCTGCAGTGCATACCGAGCTGAAGCGCTGGCTGCAATTAACCCATGCGTGAGCCGGCCAGGAAAGGTTTGTTTTTCCAAACTGCCGTTGCTGACACTAAATCTGTTTCCTAATCAGGCTGCTGTTCCAGATCCCTCACCTGAAGGGGTGGTGGGGAGGCTGTGTCTGTGCAGTGTCAATCTTACACCGTTAGTCTGTACATACAGCCCTTACACCTGACAGGTTCTCTCCTTCCCTGTGGTTTTCATGTGCATAGCTCATTAGATACTCTAATGCAGCAGGGAGCCCCTCTTGCCTGAGAATTCCTTTGTCATATATTTAGAAAACTTTTGACTGCTTCCTTCCAAATGAGACTGAAGGACATATTTTCGTAGGAGAGGGTGAGAATCACAAAGCACGATCTACAGTCACGTTTTTCTGTGGGGAACTACAGAGCAGGGGAGGAGGAATCACCCGCAGTTCTCTCTCCTTCTCCCCCGCGCCTTCCCTCCCCTCTCCTTCCCTCCCCCACCCCCATACAACCACAACACGAGATGAATGTGCTCCAAAATACAGCTGCATATAGTCTTCCCTCTCTTCCGGTTTTCCCTGCCATGGCAAAAGGTGGTGGGGGGAGATGGTGGAAATATGACGAGGATAGAATTATGGCTAATGTGGGACTGATGTTTTGGCTCTGTGTCATCTGCAGACTATCTAGAAAAGCCTGTACGCGTGGTGTCAGAGTTAAACACCGCCAGTGCTCGGTCACTGCTCACAAGAGAGGCTCAGGAAGGGAGGAGGGAGGCATCACAGCTCGTCTGTAGGTCTGGATGGTTCCATAAATGAACGCATGAAGGCTTATGGAATGAAAAGGAAGGGATGACTGAGGTTATGAAAGAGAGCATCGCACTTCAGATGCAATCCCCACCCTTCATTAAAATCCCCATTAAGAGATACCTTTTACAAAAATGCAATATTTTGTGTGTAATGAAAGGATTTCACACTAAAGACAGCTCCATTTGCTCCAAATTAGATATGCTCTGAATGAATATTTTAATTAATCCCTGGTAAATAAGACAGATTCTTTCCTGGAACAGAGCTACCGCTTTCCTACTCGGCAGCAGTGGGATGCGCTCACTCTGCTGTGTATATACACGTACGTGCCCGGGCTTCTGTTTGCTCTTAATTTCTCTCTCTCTTTTTTGAACTCAACTCATCAGTTACAACACATGTCCTTAACTGTGGATTTCCTTGTGTTTGG
>VXBZ01005662.1:599466-623185 GCA_013399135.1 Heliornis fulica | reverse complement strand
GCCAGATTTACGTGCTTGGCTTGAACAATTGCTGCTCGTTTCGTTCCCAGCTGGAAAAAGGGGAGGGGGGGTGTGGGAGAAGGGGGGACGACTGGTCTGCGGCACATCCCGGGGGTGGCAAAGCAGCCTCAGCAACCCATACCTGGATGCTGCCAGCCCCGGCTGCAGCACCCACAAGGACTTGTCTGTCCAGCACCTCCTGCCTGGGGCAGGAGGTGCAGGACAGAGCATGGAGCAGCTGCATGGAGCCATAGAGGCATGGAGCAGCTCTCCCACTGACCATGGCAACAAAAGGACGGTGCGGGGCAGCCAAGGAAAGGGAAGGGGAAGGTGCTTTCCCAGCCCCCCCATGAGGGCTGGGAAAGCACCACTTTCCCGGGCCACCCATCTCCCTGTATGTCCCTGCATCATGAGCAAATACACCAGTGTAGGAAAAAGCAGCAGTGGTTTTCCGTTGCTTCTGCGTAGCGCAGAAGGTGTCGGCCAGGAGGTGACCACTGAAGAGTTTGATACCTAGGATGAGTGCCAAAAAGACAACGGAGGTGACTAAACCAAGGGTGCAAGCAGGCCTGATTTGCAAAAAGAAGAGCTTGAGGATGCCTCTGAAGTCAAGAGGAGTTGCAGAAACTCATCCTCTTATGAAACAAAATGCAGCTGAATAGCAACGCCCAAATAAATACAGAGTCACTTACTTTCTACAACTAATTATAAAATTAGAGTGGCATTTCCAAAAGCTCAGGACCAGGCTCTGTGTCCATTGAACTCAAGAACAGCAGAATCCAGCCAGTACCGAGCCCCCAAAATACATCTAATGTAACGCAGCTCCATCTGCAGATCCCTCCGACTGGAGGTGGGAGCTGCTTTTCAGGTCAATGGAAAGATTTTTGTTTGTCTCTGTATGTCTTAGGTATGCTAAGAAATAGCAAGATAAAGTGCTAAGGCTAATAAAGCAACCTAATGCCTGTACTACTTTAACTGAGCGAGTTAATGAAACAAAATACTTTCCTGTCTGTACGAACAAGTTCAGCAGTTTTATGCTGGTGTGTCACGAGGCTACAGCTTCTGTGTATGTAGCAACCCTCAGGAAAATATGGGAGGTATATGGCCCAGTGTAGGGCTCACTGTGTTAATGATTTTTTTTTCTCAGGAAGGCAGGGAAGCCTAGGAAGAGAAGAAACTGGCTTGCCTTTGCCTTGGCTTGTCACACAACTACTCTTTTTCTGGATTTTTTTCCCAAATGCCTGTCATAACTCTTCATAGTATAAACAAAATACTTTCATCGGTATATATTTATACACACACACTCATTTCAGAGGTTTCTAGGGTTATACAGTAGATAAAACATGACAGATATAGACCAATTTTGCAGCCTTTATTGGGCTTTTTCTGCATTTTCCTATCTGGAAGTTTCATCCGCCACTGCCAACGCAGTCACCTTTTGGGCTGGGCAAGTGCCAGGCAATCTGTAACAATAGACTTGTGCAAGTGTTTCAGATCATCTAACAGAGAGAAGAATAATGCATTGCTTGAGAGCTGCAGTGGGATGCAGATCTCAGGAAGATCACCATTACCTCTAGGAAGCTGGACTTTGGATCAGGCACCAGGGCTCACATATCTACTGCTGGGAGTACTGGATATAGCTTGTCAAGGCCATCAGTTGTCAAAAGAATAGTTTATTTCTTTTTAGTTCATTATTTTGGAGCCCAAAATGATATCTTTGCCCTTAGCTTCAATAAACTCTTGGTTTCTTCCCTAGTGACCTTGCAGATTGAGCTTGCTGCATCGTATTACAATGAGCACTTCTCCAGAACACACAAGTTATAGTCCTAGTTCTTGTCTATCACCCCTTTTTTACTCCCTCCACAAATACTTGGATGCACATCCCTGCCAGAAAAATCTGCCTCTTATCAAATCCTAATTTCCAATATGCTCTCCCACATCCTACTAAATTTTCTAGGACTTTCCACCAAGCACAGAGACCAGTCAACTTCATAGGCTCAAAACTGGTTTTTTTCCTGCTTAACAATGGCCCTATGGCTGACATTGTGAGACACAAAAGTGGATTGGAATGGCCCAGAGGAAGTGTTTGGACTGCTTGACTTGTTGTTTTAGAAGGAAATTTTGCTTTGGCTTTACATCTTTTACTGTGTTCATTTGTGATCTCCTCATCAATTACCTCATCTTCATGCACACCTACAATCCTGACTACTGCTAACGAGCACTGTGGTGAAAGACACATAAACTTGGGCAAAGCACTAGGACCCTGATGTGAAGGGAAATAAGTGCAGATCTCTGTTGTTTTTGTTGTTTTTTTTTATTATTCCAAGGAATCTAATCCAAAATCAGTTGAAATCAAGGAAAATGGAAAGATTTCTCTTCCCAGCAATTGGGCATATCAATTTGCTCTGCAATCCCAGGGGAAACCTTGCACATCCTTATGTGGGACTCATAGCAAAGAGAAAATTGAACAGTTTGGGCTTTTCAGAGTGAAGCAAATGCTGTGTACATGGCCCTTCCAAATAATTTTAGGCAGCATTCAGTCATTGCATTGTAACCTCTTCCTTTTCCTTTTTTTTTAATTAATGAGACATATGGCATCTTCTCTCACCCACTGGAGAAAACCAAATTCTAATACAAGCCTGAGGAGGAGAAGAAGGAAATACCAAGTAACTTTTCATGGCTTTCCCTGGCCTTTGAAAACTGGAAGTGAATGCTGCTCAGTCTGTGTTCTGTCTGGCTACTGAAAATCATTTAAAATCTTAATTTTTTTTTAGAGCTAACAGTGCTCCATTCTGCTTTTAAGATGGGATTTTACTAATTATTGAGCCATATCATCAATTCATGTGAATTAGCACAGCTGAGTACCTATGCCACACTACAGGCTGATGAGCTCCCGAGCTCATCTCTCACGCTTTAACACAGGAATGGGTGTACTTGCTGAAGGAGCAGGTTTTTTTTCTCAAAAGAAGTAACTTGAAATGCCATCCTCCCCAAACCCTAATTTTTACCAGCCTGGTTTCATTGTTGCTGATTCTCCCAGACACCGTTCACCCAGTCAGTCCGCCTCAGAAATGGTGACAGCACGCAATGATGAAGCAGCAGAGGAGGAATCCTGCATGTTATGGCTGTATTTCAGGTTGGGTTTTGCTGCACTCTGCTGGTACGTAACACCAGCAGAACTTCTCCTACGGTGTAAGGCCCGGGAACACAGCTGGGTTTTTCCTAGAGGAACATCTGTGTGCATAAAACGTCAGAACTGTATAAATGGACCTGGATTTAAATGAAACCTGGATTTCCCCGCAGAAGTCATTCATTTTTCTTCCAAATCAGGGAGGAGCTGGAAATTTTCCTGCATTCCAATAAATACACAGGAAAGCTATGTTTCTTCCACCAAGTTTTCCAAGGCAATATTTTTAATATTTGATTACTCAGCCATATGACTGGTAGGGTAGAATTATAAAAGAACAAAGGCAAAGTGAAGTCTCACTGTGCACATTTATAACAAAGGAAGAAAGGAACTGTTCTCATGCTTTTTTACTATAATTTTCATTGTTCCTTTAATATGAAAAAGTTATTGTGCCAGAGTTTACTGGTCAAATCCAGGAGCAAAATGGTAGTTGTCATAATCTGTATCAGTGCTCACAAGTAAAATTTTTATCCTAGACATTACAAAAGGATGGTTCATGTAAGTGATTTTTTAAATTAATGCAAGATTTGGTATTTCTTACTCAAAACCTACCAATTCACGGGGAGGTGCGTGTACAAAGGCCCTGCAGAGTGCTCAGTAGGACACGTTTGTGGTTTTATATTGATCGCTTCCATCTCCGACATCTTCTCAGTAGCAGATCCTTACTAAAACTCCCAGGCAGCAAACCTCCAAAGGCTCTCACAGTCTCTAGCCTGTCAAAGAGACTAGAAGACTGGTGCAGAGTGGGTTGAAAACTAAAGGCTCCTATCACATCACAGCTATGGTGTTTGTCATGATGCATTTATTATAATTACTCTCCACCCGAAGGAGAGGAATTCTGTTTCTGGGTTGCAATACGGTTGTACCAGAAGAAGTAATTTAATTTATTTTTTTTCATATAAACCAGTTATTTAGAAGATGTGCCAACTGTTCCTTTGATTCCTTCCCTTCTCCTGGAAATTATAGCTTACAGTGGAACTGTGTAACTGCCAGTTCATTGATCTGCCCTACAGAGGCAAATATATTTCCTCCAGCTACTCTAAAAACTGTCACGAAACAAAAGTATATTTCTTCAGAAGAGCTGATCTGTCAAAATAGTGTTACTGTTCATTGATTATTTTTTTTAAAAAGGAACAGAAGTCTTCTGTGCATATTTAAGCATCTTTTAAAAGAAAAGGTATTTAAATGAGCTTCACCACACCTTAGATGCAAATTAAAGTTTTCTTTCTCCTCACCACATTAGTGTGATTTGGCTCAGTTTGGCCCTCATTCATGTCCTTAGACACTCACCATTGCCCTCAGAAGGATTTAGACATTTAATTTCTGCAGGCATCAGGGAATTGCTGTTTGGTTCAGCCCAGCGCTGCTCCTGCCTAGTACGGCTCTGCACCACGTTCAGGCACGGACAGACACCTCTCTGAGCCTGGGGTTGCTTGTGCTGCGTGGTGCTGACCCCATAGGTGACTGATATCATTAGGAGAGAAATTTCTGTTCACTCTTTATTAGGCACAAACACCTCTTAGGAATAATTTGTTCTTGCAGAAAGCTGTAAGAAAGCTATTGCAATTTATTGGGCTAGAGATGTTCAGTAACAGTCAGTTTAGCTTCAGATATTGTTGTTTAGTGATAAAGCACAGAGGCTGAGCCCACAATATCTGGACTCGGATGCAAGTATCACACACTAAAGAAATGTAATCTCTGTCAAGTGCCTCAATTACCTCCATCTATAGAACAAAGAACTGAGATGAAAACAACTTTTGTTCTGCCTTCCTCTGCTTCAGATGCAAGACTAGTGTCCCATACATTTGGAAAGGTATTTTTATGTATACTAGGGCATAGCAGTCTCCACTGCCTGGGGTTGGTGGGCTAAGAATTGATATCCCTTAAATGTAGCATCCTCCCCACGTAGGTGATTATCATTTACTTAGAATTCAGGGGAGTGTTACTTACACATGGCTGTCACCTGCAAGCTTGTAAAACTCTTGGCTGGAAGATGCCATATAAACCCTGATTATTAGCATTGCATTCATCATAGCAAGAGAAGAAAGCAAACTCTGACCAGAAGGCAGATGAAACACTCAGGATCATGCTCTCATGGCCAGGTGCTGCACAAGAAGGGGAGTTTGTCAGGGCTGTGTCTTCCCCAGAGCTGCAGTAAGCGGCAAGGGGAGAGTGGGACTGAGCCCACAGCACCAGGTCCAAACCTGCAACCTGACAGCTGAACATACAACCTGGATATGTTTTGTGAATATTTGAGTATTCCAGCCAAACATTTGCTTTGCCAGAGAGTGCTCACCTAAGTGACACTCAAGTGTGTGAAAAGCCCTCAGGAAACAAACTAAGGTATGCGAACCCAATTAAATTGGAATTCACCGCTGACTTCTAACAGCCCTGCTCCCCAGAGAAGCAATTGTTTTATTTGCTCAGCTGTATGGAGACAGGTATTTGTTGCCTAGCTTTTTGAAGGATTTCCTACAGGTTTTTTGCTATTAAAAACATGTTTTTGAGATATGGTACCTGATTTCTCAATTCCTGAAAATATATATGTCTTTTATTATAGTGACAAGAGGAGGGAGAGACAAGGAGGCCAACAGCAGCAAAGGGTTTTAAGATGGCACTTGGTGAATTAATGAAAATGATGTAGCTGTTGATGGTTGCAAGAGACTAGACTTCATAAGGCAGCAAGTCTATTCAAGTTTGATTTTTCTAAGAGGTTTTTCTTATTTAAAAAATAAAAAAGGGGAAAAAAAAGGCCTAGATGGCTCTCTGCAGTGGTGGAGGCCTGTCAGTTTAGTTCATTTTAGAGATGAGCATGTCAAGAAAGAGACAGTGGAAAAAACCCTCGAGGCACCAGGAATGCTCTCAGTATAATTGAAAATGCTCTAGACCACTTTTGCAACACAACAGCAGGGCCATCTGCAGGCCTCGCATTTTCAATATTGGCAAGGCATTTTTAAATCATTGTATCATCTATCTCCTTTTTCTTAATTAACTGTTCTAAATTGTACAATATAACAGTTCCTGGAGCATCTTTTAGGCTCTGAAGATCATTTTCTAAGCCTGGTAAACAAGAACCAGTGAACACTTCTAACAGGTTGACAAATAAGAGAGAGCTGCAGACATCACAAAAATGGTATTAGCTCCTGTAATACCCCAAGCAGCCTGGTTCCTAATAGCCCCATTTGGGACAGGGCTCTGGGTGTGCATGTATGGACAGAGAAGGCATCACATGGCACAGGCTACCCAGAATGCAAAGGAACAAACAGGGAAGGAGTATGAAGACAGAAACACAGTGAAGGTGGAGATGAAGAGCTAACCCTTAGCTCCATGCCACATGAGTACCCTCAGCTACAAGGACCCAGTGCTTCCCTCTCCTTTGAATGGTTCATTGAATGAAACCAGAAGTGGTTACCTATCAGTGAGCTGAAACCCCATAAACCAGAACATCTCACAGGCTGTAGGGCTTCTCTGCATTAACTACTTATCCAGCAGTACAATTATCCAGTCTTGATTTAAAAAATTCCTCACGGTGGAGAATGTGACAATATATGGTTTTTAATTGAACAGTGAAATCCAATAAAGTTTTCATTGTGGAAGCAACCATTTATCTACAAAGTTATTAAACTGCTACTTAGATTGATGAGCAGCTCTGCTGCTGTTCTGTGGTGATTTTCTCATGGTTACTCCTATTATTTATGGAGTAACACTTGCTTTCTTCTTTAACATACATACTTTTGGGAGCACCATTCTTTCCCAACTAGGATTCCACTGTATCTCTGTTCCTTCCTTGCCCAAAGAAAGCCTTCTTTTGCCCTGATGAGATTATGCAAAAAGCTTTTAAAAGATTCTCCAGCCTAGCAGGTGAAGAGATAAGACACTGATCCAATAGCCAGGACATACTCCTTGATGCTGGAGATTAGACCTTCAAGCACAGAATGTAGGAGCTGTTTACAGATTTCCGTTTCTTCACCTTCTTTTTTATGATTTGGCCTGTTTTTGTGGTTTTTAAGAAATGTGTTGTACACTCAACTGTTCTCCAGACAAGAAGCTCTTTCATTCATGCCTGCAGCCAGAATGTATTTCTCAAAACAATATACTTCCTGAATAAACTCAGAGACCCTTCAAAATTTAACCAAGCTTTTCACTATTGTCAATCACAGTAGGCTAAATCTTGGGCTCAGAAGAATCACTTGTATCTTAACTGAACTGTAATCCACTGTACCAATAGGCTGAAGAAGACAAGAGAATAAGAAAGTTATTATAATTAGGGGAATAAAAGGAAAAAAATAATAAAAAACTACCAAAATCCAGGCAGCCTAAAATAAGAGAGAGGGCGAACATTTTGATTAATTCTCTTTCTTGTTGGTCTTTCACTATTAGCATGCCAATGACAATTAACTAGACTTAAAAAGTAAACTTCAATACTCAAGCTTTTGGCAGTAGCATCTTAAAAGTGCCCTGAAGTGTCAGGTTGTAAAACATTTTCACTCCTGGTATCCAGCCTGAATCCTTTTAGAAGACTGAGCCTCTGTTCAATATTTGTGCAGAGGCACACCCTTACTCCTAATTGCAAGTTTGGATTAGTTTATCTTCTATTTTTTTCACTAAGAGAAGAAAACCTATAGTGGCTGGTGGGCACGGACCCTCAAGGAAAGCTTTGCCAATCACTGCTGTAGGCTGGGACAGTAGGTAGCATGCCCCTCACTCACACTCCAGTGCTGCCTTTAACTGTTCTGCTGGCTGTTTTCTTTAAGTGCCAATCTTTCTGGAACCAGATCCCTTCACAAGAAAGCCAGGTCAACAAAAAAGCTCTCTGCTCTGCCAGCTGCACCAAAGGTGGGGAGGGGAAAGACCTGGCTGGAGGTGTCCTCCTCTGTTCTGCTGCTAGAGCCTGGGGAGGGAAGCCAAAGGGTAGGGGTGGTATCCACATGCAGGCCTACAACTTGGCATGACATCTAAGGATAGCACAGAGACATCACCACACTGTTTTGTGCAGGCAATACATACTTTCCATCTATTCAGCTGTACTACTCTTTAGGGCTACAACACATTAATGCCCTGCTAGAAAACGGTGAAGCTAAGAGCCAGACAGAGTTTAGACACACTTAAGTCTTGCAGATGCATATACAGACACCAAGACACCAGGATGGAAGTATTTGTGAGAACTTCAGGGACTGTTTCCCTGTAGCTAGTGTTTTGGAGACAAACAGTTGGGCAAACCAGTAAAGACTATCTACTCACTGTGGGATTTGAGACACAGACTTGTTTTGCAGCACTTAGGTTGAAAATAAAATCAAACCAGTGTTTGTGATATCACAAGACAGAATCCAATTTTTTTTTCTGTTAGCTAGAAAGCCTAAAAAAAGGCACTGTTTTCAAATGTGTTAGAAATAGATGCTTATTTTAGAAGAGACATGGAGTTATCAGTGCAAATTAATAGCGCCAGATGGGGGGTTAAATTACTGCCTCACAGCTGAAAACACGAGAGAGAATGAAAGTGGTAGACTATTAAAAGGGCATCACCAGAAGTGATGAGATCCCACTGCGAGGTGGGATCTGTGAACACTGCGCTTGTGCTTGTAAGCAGTTGCTCAGATGAATGGTTTTGTGGGCTAGGCAGAGGGAGAGGAAGGAAAAATGTCACCATCGTTTGAGGATCAAGTCTCATAGTTTCCTGCTTTGCTCAGGACAAGGTGTCCAGCGGCACAACCTGCAATGAAACATCATAGAACTCTGTCTTCTGCACTGGGTCACAGCCACCAGGACAGGGGAGCTCACCAGAGCAGTCAGATAAATGCAGCTGTTGAGCTGCAACGGCACTAACTGAGTTGGTTTTCAGAGCAAGAGGGAGCTTCATCAGAAAAAATACAGGTTTAAGGATGTTGTTACTGAAAAATGACCGCTCCTACATTACAAAAGCAATTCTTAAATACAGGCATTTCTCAAAACACTTCAGCTATGTTTCACTTGGGTAGGAAGAATATTTCTTCCTATCTCATCCCCGCTTTCAGAGGACGAGGAGAAAGCAAAGAACCACTTGTGCTAATTATGAATAGGGCAAGGGGGAAAAATAGAAAATATTATGGACATATGTTCAAATACCAAGTCCTCAGCAAAAATGGGCCAGCTCAAAAAAACCCAAGTAAGAACATTTTTGCAGTCTTTCAGACTACCACTTGGACTAGTGGTGTCCTGATGGATAAAGGCCTATAGCTATGTGCCAGAAAAAATTGTGCAGACTTTTGGCAACAGGAAGGCTAGAACCTGCCATGGGAAGGCCCTACCAGCCAGAGATAGCCCATCTACTAGATGATCTTTGAGGTCCCTTGCAACTCAAACTGTCTCTAGCTGACACAGCATACCAGTAATACAATATCTTATAGAGCTGAAATTACAAGAACAATAAATACAAGACAAGGAAGTGCTGTCGGTGGTAGGATGTTTCCTATATAAACTGAGTTTAGTCCCAGCTGCTTAGCTGGGGTAAATCAGTACAGCACTATTGCTATCAGAAGAGTAAGCCAGATCGGCACCTTGTGGAGATCCTAAAAACAACTGATGTAAAACACACTTTAAGAGAAAGAGGAAAGTCTTTTTTTGGCAGTAATTAAGCACTTTTAAACTCTCTGGACACAATTACCAATGAGAATATAAAAAAAAATACAAAGGAGAAAACATCTAAAGTGCAAAGACTTTAATAATGCATAGCTGCATTATGCAGAAGACAAGCTGTGGAGCAGCTCCTCCTTTCCAAGGGCAGTGCAGTGTGCCACTGGAGTGCATACTGCAGGATGGAGGCTCAGGAAGTGCTGAATATGCCCTAAGAAAACAGGGACTACACTTGTGGTCTTCTGCACACCACAGAGACACAAACAACAGCACAACCACAGCCTAAATCTCAGAATTAATAATAATTTAATCCTCTGACTGAGAAACTAGGCAGAAAGCAACATATATACAAACACAGTATGGTTTATACAAGTCAGGAACATAGCCTGCTCTATAAAACCCTTAATCAGTGAGGCGTACTAGGAATTTTACTATGAATCACCATATGTCTAAAGGAGAACTTGGTTAGGTCCTCTCTCCATCATGGCAGAGCCCAACTGAGTCACGTCTACTGAATCAGTTTTTTAGGTCCAAAGCAGGGGCAAAGCTGAGTAAGTGGATCATCAGCACCTCAGTAATCACATGGCTGAGATACTTTCAAGGTGTGACTCAGCTGAAGAAGTAAGGGAACAATTTACAGCAAATCAATTATATGGTGAAATCCCCATATTTTTTTCTGGGAAGGCTCATCAAGATTTGTTTTTTCTTTACTTCCTCTTCATTTGAAGTGATTTGATGAACCTTCTCTGAGAAAATAAATTCTACAGACTGTTCTCTCCACCCATTTGAAGCCCAGTCTGTGCTGTACTCCTTCCATTTTGTGTGGAGAGCTTTCTGTTCCCTTACTGAGCATGCAAGGACTGCAGAGGTGGGTAGAGTGAAAAGCTTGGGTTTCAAACCCAGAACTTGCTTAATTAAGCATTTGAAATAGTGAGGCTTTGGCAAGTATTATTTCCAGTGATATTATCCACAGGAGTTTTTATATGAATCTTAACAGAGACACATGAAATAATATTAATTTGAGGCACCAAGATGATGCTGTTAAAAATGCAGAATTGCATCTGGATGTATGATGTTCACATTTCCTCAGCTGAGCAGAAATAGCAACTGTCACTAGCAACAGTCACATGAGATGCAGCCCCCAGAGAATCGCATAGAGCGAAGAAGAGTATCTGGGACAGTGATTTAGCTTGTCTGGATTATAACGTTGCTCATAGATACTTTAACATTGTTAAAAGGCATCCTAAAGGAAGATGACAAGCTATTCAGGTCTACTATGAGCAAAACAGAGGATCAGATAGCAATTGCAGGAAGGGTAATATAGTGTGATGCCATTATATAAAGAATTCTAAGCAAGTTGCTGGGAATTCTGGAACAACAGCGTTCAGCCTGAATTCTAAAAAATCATATGTTGGAATACAGGGAAGAGCCATAAAATTGGCTTTAGAAGTTTTTGTTGTCTGAGTGACAGTCTCATGTTTTTGCAAACTCAAGCTCAATGGTCACTCTGAGGTGGGATGCAGCAGAAAAGATAGACAAGATCAAAAAGGTGTCCACCTCAAGCCAGGGGTTGGTTTACTTTGGCTAGAGATAGAATCACATGAACTACTACTTAAAATTTCTTAACAGAAGTGCCAGAACTTGTCTCTCTTCAAAGGAAAAGAAGATGTGGGCATGAGGACTCGTAAGGGTCAACAGCAATCTGGCATTTTTTGAGCAAATTATACACACTGCAGGACTGCCAAATACAGATGGACCAAAGGGAAATGTCCAGATGTAACTGCAGATGTCACAGGAAATTAAACCATTCACTTGTGCTTGTGATTCCAGAAGTTCCGTTTCTAGGTCAGATGACAGCTTAGTTGGCCATTACTGAAAACATCTCTGACTTTTCTTGAAGTTTTCTGCCTGGAACTCAGAATAAAACCAAAGGACAAATGCCATTGCTATGGGAGACTCATTGTAAAACCACACAAAGAATTAACATTGTAGAGGTTAACAATGAACTAGGGAAAGAAGTTGTTAAAGGGTGAGGTTCTCTAACATTGAATAAAAAAGATAAATTGGAGGAAAGTGTGGCAAGCATTTCCTGACATTGTGAAAACAAATACTGCCAGTTTCATGCATACAAAATCTAATTATTTGTTCTAGTAAATACAATCATTGTTTGTGATGAATTAGATTTTTGAGTAAACTACTGATAAAGTTTATTCATCTGTGCTGTTGCTGTGCCCTGCTGAATGATATCCTGGTATGGGTGGTAACTGTGAGTCACTGAGAGACAAATTGTATGCTTAATAAATCAGACCAGCAAAGAAAACAGAAACATTGTTTAATCTATGCTGTTGAAATTAATTTATTTCAGAATTCAACCACCTCATTCTGTATAAATGTCTGCATTACTCCTTAAACTGCTTAGCTTTGCTCACATGAGAACATTTCAATTATATTGTAAAATCTGAAAGCTCGGAATGTGAAATATTGGGAGAAATTCAGTTTTCTAAATAAGAAAGGTTATTCATTTTCTTCCTACTCCAATACCAAAAAGAGCAGTACTTCCTTCCAGAAGTAATGTAACCTGTTGCATTTATTTAGTAGCTAGTTACCTAAATATAGGTACAGAACATGTGATAAGGTAATCAGGTCCCTAGGCAGTGAAAATGGACCTTTGATTTGGTAGTGGAAAGAAAAGGAATAGTTTTTGTCAAAGCTTTGGAAAGGTTAAAAATTTTTTTTTTTGGACAAAAATACTTGTACCTATTTTCATTTTCTGCAAAGCTTCCCTTTATGTAAGAAATTGAGAGTTCTAATCTTCTTAGTAAGCTTTATGATTTTTATTTGATTACTTTATAAAATCAGTATATTTCACATTTCTAATGAAATGCCAAACTTTTGTTTTTCAGTTTCTTTGCTTATCTGTGAGTCTGGCGGGTGTCTAGTTCAACTCCTGCCAGAGTCTACACTGCTGAATGACATTTGTACGGCTGTTTAGTCCAAAACTTCCTAACATATTTAGACTGATTATAGACCTGAGAGCCAAAAAATAGTGATGTACAATAGGAAATGGAGAAAGAAGGGGACAAAGTTTTTTCGCTTGCGCTTTGGAGATGTTAAAAAAGCTTTACTAGCCTCATAACTTTGGTGACAGAAATGAAGTGAAAGTGGAAAATGTTTACATCAAATTTTTGGATGAGATGAAGCAGATGAAGACTGATTGAGCTTTGCAGGGCTGAGCCATTTCTGGAGACGATGCATCAGATGTCTGGGATAATGTGGAAGCTGTGATTGGCAGCCCCTAACGCAGGTTCCTGTCTATTCTGGAAATAGCATTAAGCATAAAATATATGGCCTTGAAACATATATTTTCTGGAAAAGCAAATGCTATGACATGTTTCAGAAAGAAGCATTTCCTTAAAAACCCCAAATAGCTGGGGAAATCATATTTTAACACCTGTGCCCTACCATATTCTGTACTTGTATCACAGCATCACTTGTGATCGATCCTTTATGGTGCCTTCTGTGGACCTGCTCAAGTCTTAGACTCTCATGGGACTAAATCACTCACCACAATGGCTGGAAAAGCTTAACACAGTTCTCCTTTCCCTCCTTTCCAGATGTTCTGTGCCTCTTTTGCTTGTGGGACTTGGGGTGTCTTAATAACAAGCTGTTAGGCACTGGATGTTAGATGTTAGCTGTGGATGGGGCCAAGGGTCTGAAGTTACACATCAGTCAGGGAAGATTGCCAAGGCACTTGCTGGGAGGTGATTTTGGGAATACCTGAAAGCCTCATATTTTGTGATCTCCCGTCTAGCTTTTGACTTGATCATGTTTAGAGATTGCCCTGACCCTGGGAGTGGGTCAGAGACTGAGAGTCAGAGGACAGGTAACCACTGTCATTCCTGGGTCTCTATGGGCAGCTGTTTACACCATCACCCGGGGATTTGCCTGCAGGCCTTAACTGGGAGGCTGATCCCACTCCTTAGCGGTTATGGTCTTTAAGTTTGGAAGAGTTAAGGCAGTAAATCTTGGTGGTCAAACCTGTACTACATGTTAGAGTAAAAGTGACATGACACTGGTTTGGATTTTGTTTGGATTTGGTAACTTCTTGGGCAGGAACTTCTAAAAGCTCTACTATTAATTTCCTGCACTGGCTCAGGACAGGCCATCGCCACGTCTCACTGACAACATCTGCTAACCAAGGGCAAGTCTTAATCAGCAGTGCAGGGAAGGACCCTTCCCAGCAGCCCAAATGCAGCACAGCCTTACCTAGTCAAGCTTTGCTAGCTCAGTGACATTAATTTGACCTAATGCTCCCAGCACTGCAGTTCAATATGTCTATTAATTCTAGGAATGAGCCTTCACATGAATCTGGTTGTTGTACCGAGACACAATGAGGTGAAGATATGTGGCTTCTACTCTGTTCTCCCTATCTGTGCCATAAAGCATAGCATTTGCTGCGGCTTTAGTATTTGTGAGCTCATATACATGCTTAAAGCCTATAGAAATGGCCTGGAAATACAGAAGCCTCATTAAGCTCTGGGGTAGTTTTTTAATTCTTGTTCTTGTCTGAGGAGGTTTGAGACAGCCAGGCTTGCCAAAGAACTAGGGTTCCCGTGTCCTGAGAAGTTTCACTAACCTAGCTCAGACATGTAAAATATCTAGGAGGAATTTTCTAGTGGATCATCACCTCTGACACTAATCAGCTTCTAACTGAGGACCTATGGGTTGGTCTTTTGTTTTTGATCTCAGAGAATTTGATTCATTACTCAGAAGAAGACAGCACAGTTTGTTATGAAGACCGGTGACTGCACTGAGTGGCCTCACATTGTAATGCACCACAGTGTCACCCTTCAGTAGCAGAGAACTTTGCTTTACCAAAGGGGGGTGTTACCTGATATTGATAAACAGGGAAAATATCTGCTGTAAGGAATGATTATTAAATATGAATAAATAAATATTTTCATTATTAATAATTGTCAATAGTTAGACAAGGTAAACAATATGAGCTACTATAACATTAGCCTTGCGAGCTAGAATTTACTACCACTGGGTTCACCAGAAAGACTTCATTGCTTCAGTTGCAGTGAGATGAACTCTTCTGAGAAAAATTGTGGAGGACTTTCTTTCTCACCTTGGTCTGACAAGAAGAAGGATCTTTATAATGTTTCATTAAAAAGACAGTAACCTGTTCCAGACTCTCTTCTCCTCAGACAAGACAGATTTTAGATCCTTCCTTCAATGAAGCCAGCGATAGTTTAGTCCACCCAGCCCAAGGCACTTCATTGCTTTCCAGCAATGAAGAAAAAGAGGTGTGCAGAGCCCATCCTCACAAGCTGGTGCTTTTTTCTTAAATACAGAATTAATCTAAAATTAATTTCCCACATTTGACAGTTTCAGCCACAGCTATTATTATTTATTTCCATATGCCAGGACAATGATTTAAATCATGGCCTGTATTTTTTGAGTGCCTGAAATTCAGACTGAAGCTAAACTTGCTTCACAGACTGCTGCTAGCCGTCTACTGGGCATTCATGATGGTTCATGTTCATCCAGGCTGTGTCTTAAGTTTCTGACAGTGATTACCATCGATGTCTAACAAAACCTGAGAAAGTAATTAGCCTTTTTTTTTTGTGACTCTACTAGCCTCCATTAATTAGCCAGAATTCTAGCTAGCCTCATGGCAAGGAAGAGGGAATGTAGGGAAAAAGGAAGAAAATAAATAATTTAAATAATTTGTCAGCTTGTCATTGTGCCTCCCTTCATCTGGAGGTTGAACAAAAGCAGGACAGAGCACAGAACCTCACTGACAGTTGCATGGCTCTGTCCACCCCAGGGAAAAGGGCTACTAAACCCGACCCCTCTTGCTGCCCACTGCCCCTGCACCCTCTGCCCCAGCGGCACAGGCTCAGGACTTTCCCTGCCCAGCAAGGCTGTCTGGTTCTCACAGGACTCCAGAGGCAGATCCTGCAGCAGACTGCACATGCTGCGGCAGCTGAGAGCAAATCCCCAAGGCAGAGGGCTTTGGTGCATCAAATATTAAAATGCAGACTGCAGCATGCCCTCCCCACTTTACTTCTGCCCTCATTTAACACCCAGGAAACCTCCTTCTCAGCCTCTTCACTGCAACCCTGGAAGCAGAGTCTCTCCCTGCAGAAACTGCAGTGCCCTCTGGTTTTCAGGAACCAGCAGATGTTGCTGAGTGTGAGCAAGTGAACCCATGGGAAAGAAGGATTTGTGGGTCTGGTTGCAAGAGGGAGAGGGGAGAAAGATATCCCACTGCTGATGGGACTGCTCCAGAGCAGAAGGGCCTGGTGAGGAAAGACAGGTAGTGCAGAAAACATGAAGGCTCATGATGGGTTTGCAGCACATCCCTCTGAGGAGGAGGGCACTCCTTTTGCTCTGGCAGCCACCCAGTTCCAAGAGTGTAATAAACTCCCAAAATGGATTATATTTCTTTAAAAATAGAGCACACCCCTCCCACAAGCTCTTTAAATAAATCCCTTGCCCCTATTTTCTTCAGCTCAAGGTCACCTGGAAGTGCAGCTCTCACTACCAAGTTGGTATTTCACCATATGAGGGAGGAGACCAGAGAGCCTCAGGGCTTTGACCACAGTGGTGTCTTTGCCCATAGCACCTGGGGCATTTCAGATGGTGGTCTGGCTGTCAGTCACAAGGCTCCAGGCTGAAACAGTTACAAAGCTCTCTTAAGCCAATAACTGATTTGAGTGACATAATAATTCCTTCTTTTTTTCCTCAGCAACGTTGGCTGTTTGGGTGGTTAATTGTTGGGTTTTATTTTCTTCCATTTGCTTGAACAAGGGCCTTTTAGTCTACCAGATAGATCTAGGCTACATTTCCTTGAGATGTGCTCTTTAGATGCATTTTCAAAGCTTAAGAGGGTAACTTCATTTCAATCTGTAGTCTTCAATTTACCCTTGGGTTAAGCGTGAAGGCAGCAGCTGCACTACAAGGTCTCTTACATTGCATGGATTTTCTGCTCTAAGTGTCAGTGGGGTTTCATGAAGGAAGGAATCATCTTCCTCTTTTTATTCACTTACGGAGAACTAAGTGTCAGCACCATGAAAGTAGTTCAGCCTGAAATATCTAAACCAAGCAATGTGGCTTACAGAAAACCAATTCTGTACCAGACACAGAATTGTTCCCACGTTATTCTTGGGTCAAGAGTGAAGACTCACTGGTTCTTCATCCAGGAATTAGATTACATAAAATGCACAAGAAAACTGTGATTGCTTTAGATTTAAATTGGATTACATGCAAGCGAAGTTCATGCTCCATCCTGCTGTCTTTGCTTACAGGAGTAGAGTCTATAAATATACAGTGAAGCACGTCAATATTTCTGATTGGAACTTATTTTACTGATGAATGACTTAATTAGCAAGTATTATTCTTGTCTTCACAATGTTCTAATTTCTAAAAATCTTCAAACATACATTTGCAGAAAGGACAGAAGCAAAGGGAGAGGTCTCTGAAACTAAAACTGACTGAAAAAATAAAGGGGTTTTGGCTGATGTGTGAAGACCAGAATGTTTCTACAAAACCCGAAAAGCAGCATGTCCAGTGGTGGGTTTCAGAGGAGAGAGACATTCTCTGTTTCTTGAATAGGTCTGGCAAAACCCTCTGCTGCACCACTGGCTCGAGTCACCTAGCCTTGGCCACTGCCTGGCCACTTGCAAGTCTAAAAGCCCCTTGTAGAGTAGAATTTCCCTATTTTACAATGCCTGATCTCACTCACTCCACAGAGCTCCCACTCCTAACTCCTTGTTTAGGGCCATTCTATGGCTGCTGAATGTGCCTTCAGAAAGGATTCTTGGCTGCCATCCCTCATATCCAGGCGTTCCCTGTGTCATAGACTGTGCTGGACCACATGTGCTCAGCATTAGGGGTTGTACGCCCCAGCGTGGTCTCATCGCAGGCTTTGCCCTGTGGTCCTTGTCATTCTGCAGCTTTGTAAGAAACGGTGCCTCTTGCTCCCGGGCTGCTGGGGGTTGAGTCTGGGTGAGTCATCTCCACGATGCTCTGGAGGCAGCACTGCTGATAGTCGCCTGTCCTTGGGACAAGCTCTGCTCTCATTTAGAGGGCTGGAAAAGCAGGCTGTCTCAGCTGAAAACCAGAATTGCTCTGGATTTATGCTCACGTGAGTGAATGCAGATGTGCCTAAAGAAATGTCAGTCCTGTGAAGGTAGAGGTTGGAAGGAAAATCTTTTTCTTCCTATGCAAACCAAGTACTGTTATAATGTTTAGAAGAATCAGATTGGCTGTCACTATTCATCTACTGCAAAGAGCATTTTATTCCTTCATCTTGGCATGGCTCTTCATAAAGCCTCTGGTCTTAAAGGCCCAAAGTCACCCCATGTAACTCGCAGTGATGGCAGAAAAAGGTTTAGGGATTTCAATGAAAAAATGAATTGGAGCTTTCATGGTCAGGCAGTGAGGCAAAATCCTTCTGCCCTCAGCTGTGTAGCATGCACTCTGGCTCCCCAGTTTAAAATCTGGAGCTGCAGGATATTTACAGTGAGACTGTGGAATATCCAAGCATAGTTCTGGGACAGTCCTCTATTTGCTCAATTCTGCAACTCATTCATGGCCAGCCTGTGATTGCTTTCAAATGCAAGCTATTAATTTATTTTTCTGACCTTATTCTTTCTATTGCTTTTGGTAGCATGTGAATTGCTCTTGTCCCAGCTCTTGTAGTGTTTTGTTGGCCAGCAGCTGAGCGCGTGGATTAGTTCTGTTTCAATACATGCCGCAGCCAAAGAAACCTCTTGGCGATGTACACCTTCACACGTGATCCTCACTCTAGGTAGCCTCAGGTGTGCTTCTGTGCCTGACAACATAAGGCAGTCTCATTTTGTTGAGTGTTTTTTTCTGAGTCTGCTTTGCTCCAGTAAGACCACTCCTGTGCAACAACAGTGAACGTAGCCTCTTGCTGTCCGCAGTATTTACCACCATGCCTCAGGCCAGTGCAGCAAATGCACAGGGTTTCAGTGGGAGTCCCCATATAGCCCTGCACTGCAAAGGAGTGAGTGCATCAGCTAACCGTTGGCTGATGGGGCCAAGAATCAGTCAATAGTTGTTGATTTTATTTATCTGTTTAAATTTAATCCTGTTTTAATATGGCCCACCATGGCTTTCCTGAACCTTTCCCCCGTGGATTCTATCACAGCCTATTTCAATACACCCATCTCCCCTAATGAGAACATGAACTTCAGCAGGAAAAGGGGGAGCTTTTGCAAAATATTTTGAGTTTTGACTTTCCAGAGCCATCATCTGTGGGTTAAATAAAGCTAAATAAAAATCCCCACACAGAGAGAAGGATTTTGATCCTCTGTTAAAACAGTTTGAGCGGAAAGGATTTTGCAGCCTCTGTTAATCTGCCCATCACGTGGTTGATGGCGATGCCCTTGAGGCACTATCTAGCCTGTTGTTGAATTGATTGGTCAACAAAAAAAGAAAGGAAAAAAAAAAAAGAATAGAAGTTGTGCTCTTGTATTAGTATGGTTAAATCCTCCCCTGTAAGTCTGGGTAATCTTCACTGGTGGAGTGTTTAAAAACCCAACTGCTGTGGGGTTTTTTTCATCAGCCTGTGAAGGCTGAAATGGACTCCAAAGGAAAGAGAGGTTTCTAAATCAGCCTCATGAGCCTGTAACAAATATCTAGGAGTTCTCATACCCAGCACCAGGAGAACCAGTGTGCGTGTGTGCCCTTGGCCCCTTCAAATTTATATTACTGATTCCTGGGAAATGAGTAGCAGCCAGGAATTAGTTGTAGGTGTGAATCAGAAAGCAGCAGTGGCCTTTGAAAGTGAGCAAATAAGTTTTGCATCTCTGTGGGGTGCTGTTATGCATTCCTATGGCTAACCTAATTTGTTACTTAGCCTAGAAATGTCAGATGCTTTCACTGTTTGACTTGTACAACTGTAAGCGCATTGTAAGAGTACATTTTAAACAGCCATTCCCAATTTATTGGTTCTGGTAAAAGCATTCACCAGCACTGAACAGTGGACATGACACTAGGATCTTATTCCATTTAATCTGCGGGTCGTGCCCAGTGCAGGTAGCTGTCAGATCCTCTCCCTTTTCTGAACGGCATCAGCAAAACTGCAGGCTTTTGGGAGTGGGTCTGGGCTGGTCAAGGGCCCAACTTCACTTCAGGCTGATGAGCAGAATTTTTTCTTCATTATGACTCTATACAAGAACCTTGAAATGATGGAATTCAGATCTGTGAAAGGTTTATTGCTTTAAAGTTGGGTTTCCAGGCTTTTTTGCCATATAGCTGCATTTAAAAAAATATATTCTGCTGTGTCTTCATATTGTGCCAGCTGTGTTTTATGTACTCACATGTCCATCTCTGTCACCTATGTTGAGAGAATGAGGGTACTTAAAAATAAGTAGTGGCCTTTTTCTTTTTATAATGTGTTTGTAGCCTTTTTCTTTCTTGAAGGGAAGTAAGTTTTGCAAAGCTCATGGACTTTCTTCAGCTTTAACTCCTACCTCCACAGTTTAAGTTCCCAGTGGAGACCATGGCAGAAAGTAGAGTGGAGCAGGTCTGGGCTGACCTGGGTGTGAGCCCTGAGCCAAGAGGATGGCTGCAGGTCAGCAAAACAGAAAGGATCTTTGAGTTAACTCAAAGCTGCACCCTTGGAAAGGGCCATCTCTTTTTTTTTATCTTTAGTTCCTTTGTTTGTTTGTCCATTGTTAAAGCTCCATTGCCCTAGAGAAAATCCATTGGCAGTATTGGAGAGGTGCAGATGGTCTCCCCGAGCTCCTTTCAGACATATATTGGATAGCAGTTCCTTGAAGTGATAGGACTTTGACTCAGGGCTATAAATTCTTGTGCCTTTTCTATTTTACTTATGGTGTTATATATCCCCATGAGAGTGCCCTCACCACAAATGGATGCATGAACAGGGGAAAATACTCAAGTTGGCAAGCTCTCTTCCTTCTTGCTACCTGCTTCAAATGCTGTATGATATACTGAACAGATGGATGGACAGACATATATATTTATAAAAGGATAATGATTTTTTTTTTTTGTTAAAGATAAGGCCCTGTTTCTTTAATTTCAAAAAGAAAAGCAGTGGAATAATCAAATATAACCAAGACTCTCAAAGACAATGAGATCTTTTCTTTATCATCTTCTCAGCTTATCCCTCATAGCTGAAAGTCACCCTTCTTTGGTTAAAAATCCCATTCTACAAAAAACATCATCAGACTAGTTTCATAATGCTTATATATTGTCAGCTGCTGATTTGTCTCTCATGACTTTGCTAGGGAAAATTTCTGCTAAAAATATATCAGTCCGTTGTTTGAAACGTGGCCACACTTTCACCATCAGGTAGAATGAAAGAAAAGGTGAATATTATAAACATAATGAATTGCTTTGTTTACCACAAGTACAAATCAATAGGGGAAAGTTAACTTGTCTGTTTACTTTCCTAATATCCTTATGATTGCATTGCATAGAATTTAACTCCCCTATTACAATGTTTCTGTGCAGCAATAACTGTGTTAATTGTCTTTCATTCATTTCTGTTAAACTTAAGGTTACAGCTGCAAAAGCCAGAATCTACTCTACTGATTCTTGCTAGAAGATGGTGTCCTTTGGCATTGCACGTTTGCCTCAGTACCCATACGAATGCACTGAAAGGCAGTGAAATATACCCACAAAAGCCATAGCAAAGCCATGGCCCTTTGGCCTGGCAGCCAAGTGTGTGTGTGCTCTGCTGGCAATGCACTATTGCTCTTCCAATGGTGCTGTGAGGGTATAAAGAGTGTAACACTAAGAATGAATGTTGAGGACTGAGGCAGTGGTGTATGTGCAAGTCCCGTCCTGCTGTAATACAGCTCGGGGGTTGGTGTGAGACCTGGACAGCAAAGAAATCTTGCAAACACAAACTACACAGAAAGAAATTGAATGTCTGCCTGAATCTGCTGACAGCCTGCAACACACACCGTGAGGGAAAAGCCTTAGTTTTCTCTGCCACTTTGCAATCAAAGCTCTGAAAACATTGATGCTAATGGTGTTAACTACCTCACAGTTAATCTTATAACTAAAATATTGAGTTGTTATTTTTTTCTACAAAATCTTTTTTGATACTTTCCTGTCTACCAAAATCATCATCCATCCCATATGAATCTCAGAAAAGCACTCGTTACACTCACAGCTTGTCTCATCCAATCCTAAAAGCACCAGGGTTACATAACAGCACCAATTTTAACATAGAATCCTAAAGAAGGGATAGCACCAATATTTAACATACAAATGAAGAATTTTGCAGAAGAATGAAGAATTTGACTGAGTTATTAATTGATCCATCCAATTAATTAAAAAATGCGCTTTTAAATTAAATAGTTACTCAAAACTTTTCCCCAGAATTCCACAAAATACAGCAAAAATTAGCTCTAGTTTGTGACAGATACCAATGCAAACGTGGTTTCTTTTCTTCCTGTAATACTCGTGGGTTTCTATTCTATCATTCATTTAGCCAAAATAAAAAGTCCTTTTTTTCAGTTGCCTGTCTGATTTCTTGGATCATTACAAGAAATTTGAGAATGATCTGTACTGGCTTGCATTTTCTGTCAGTTATATGATCTGCATGTAGTGTAAATGTGCACAACTCTTCTGACACTGTGCCCTTTTGTGCTGACTTTGCAAAGGTAGACAAGACTTAGAAAGGCTGAGGCAATGCAGAGTGAGGCCTTTGAACAACTATTCCTGTTCAATGCTCTCTTGCAAAAACTCAATTCACTGGCTCTGTTGCCACTGCTCCTCTTGATTTATGAAGATAGAGAGAGAGACCCTTCACCCATGAATGCAAACCAACAGCAGGTGGTCGGTTGCCACCACACTGATGTCCGAGACATCCCCACTGGCAGGACTAAGAGTAAAAGGGTGAGCAGAGAAGGCTGCTACTGCAGTTTTCTTATGCTGCATTACCTGTTATGTAGCTGAAACTCTCCTGACTCACAGACACTAACTGCAGCACCGGGAGGTAACTAATAGGCGCAGACACAGTTCATCTTCTGTATTACAGTGACTGTATGAGTTGAATCAGATTGATCCAGCCTCTGTGGGAGTGATATGACTGAATAAGCTGTTGCTCACTGCCAACTGATGTCCCAGGCTATGACTGACCCCTTTCCTGGAGCTTACTGAAAGTAGGTGTCTCATACCACCTGCAAAACCTCAGCAATTTGCAGTTGTTGTCCATGAGCAACTCTTAAACAGTTTCTTTAACAGAAAGGAGCAATAACTCTTAGATGCAGATGGGTGCTAAACACCTTTGGTGCTATGAGCCAAGGGTGAATGTAAGTCCCACTCAGCTTCCTGGGAAATCTGTGCCTGCCTTTGACCCACACTGGTTTCTCCATCACTATCTAGGCTTGGCTCATCAAAAGAACATTTTGGTTTGGGATGCTTAGCAGAGGTCATGAATAACTGAAATCAGGAGAGACAGATGAGGCTTGGATGGGTATATGGAAGCTGGGGGCTGGACCGAGAGTTCTGAGCACTTGAGAAGACTGTGCAAAGGGAACAGATTCTTTCTACAATGCTAGGAATAGCAAACACAACAGGTCTCGTGCAGCCCAGTGGAATGCCCTTTATGTTCCTCAGCAAAATCTACCATGCAGTTTTCTTATTCTGTGCTGTCTCTTGAATCCCTTAATAAACACCATAATTCCATTTTATAAATGTTCTATTCTATTCTATTCTATTCTATTCTATTCTATTCTATTCTATTCTATTCTATTCTATTCTATTCCATTCCATTCTATTCTATTCAATTCTATTCTTACAGAAGGGGGTAGGTAGATCCCCAGGAAAATCTAGCACAAAAGCATTTAAGATGCTCAGCACTCCTGTTTTCTTTGCACAAGGCCACCCCCCCCCCCCTTCTTCCCT
>VXBZ01005662.1:399461-599426 GCA_013399135.1 Heliornis fulica | reverse complement strand
AACTGCAGGCACCTACCAGCACTAGGGGCCCCACCTCCAAGCCCAGCCCTGCTAATGGCAGCAGTAAAAATTCCTCCAACTTGAAATGGGGCATGACTTTCACCACTTGCTTCTAAAATTGGCCATTAATCAGATTTAGTGGCTTAGAAGCAGTGTAAAGAAAACCGGGTGGAAATATACACAAAGAGCAGAGAGGCTGACTACTTGTTATTGCTGCAGTGGTGAGGGGCATTTTGAGGGAGACCTGAATGAATTTAGGGTATGAGTTTCACTGAAAATTGTGACACAGTCAGAAATCTCATTCTCCAGCTAAGCAGACGCCTTTTGTTTTTCTCCCAGATTCTGGCCACAGATGTAAATAGCTTTGTCATGAGTCAAGACATTTTCTTTAATCCTCTCTACTGATTTCTTGTCCTGGATTTCTTGTCCTGAGCCACCAAGATCCAGCTATGTAAATGGCAAGTGAGGTTGTTGGATATTTTGGAGCAGGTATCTCCTGGAGAGATGGGGAAGCACTAAGCCCTTCAGGCAAAGCCTACATCCTCATTACCCGTGAAATACCCTGTGAAATGTCAACCACCCTTTTCTGGAGACTAATTCAAACTGGAATCAGTATAAGCAACAGCCACTTAGGATAATCAGGGTAACAAACAGTCCACCTACCAGAAAGGAGTAACAATTAGGAATGCAGAGGAAGGTTATGACTGCTGTTTGTGTAGAGAAAGAGAGAGCCGGGAAGGATTGAAAATATTTAAGCCAGAGGACATGACCAGCACAGAAACAGTCTGATATGTTCTGGATGTGAATTAATTTGTTCTAGAAGTGAAATGTTTTCTGGACACTGGAGAAACGAGGGTCTGGACTCAGAACCAGTGGGGACACAGTAGGCTTAGGTAATCATAGAATACGGTTTGCTAAGTCATGAATGAAGCTGTATGGGGCAGCTACGTGTAATAACAGGGAATCAGACTCACTGCAGCCTTTCCAGTCCAGGTAACTGTTCAGTGCCTTCCGCGCTGCTGGCAGCTCCCTCCCGATGAGGTGACCACTCCTGCTAGGAGGGAGACGGTTTCTTCCTTCAGCCTCCACCCCCTGGCTGGTTGCTCTCCCAGACTGACAAAACAAGCATTTTTTTTTTTTGCCTGCAGTGTTTTTCTGTTGCTGTTGGGGAATAGAAGAATAAAGAAGGAAAAGTGTGTGGGTACATATCTGTAGAGATGTCTGCAAAGAGATAACACATTGCAAGGTTTATTTTCTAAAGTAGCTTTGTTAGCAGTAAAACGGGTAGGAAGTCAAGTTGCTATTACTGTTGTGAAACTGTTACAAAATGGCTGCTCCGTGCTTTTAGTTTTTTTATACGGTGTGGGAACCTGATAGAGCGACGTGCATACATTGAACCTCATTAAACAGCAGTGTTGTCTGACAAGTGACAGGACAACAATGACTTGCTTTGTACTGGGATGGGGTGGCTCCAGGCACTTCTTTTATGACTGCCTGTTACTCTCCAAGATCTCAACAGCAACTTTTGCCACCTGCCATTGCCACTGGCTGCAGCACCTGGGGGAACGTGTGGGATATATTGCTCATAACCTCCCTATTTGCCGAAACTGGAAGCAGGGAGGGTTGTGTCAACACAACTTGTCTGCTGCACTGCAACTGTGTATACACACAATCATGCTCATTTACCCACTAATGATCAGGGTTTTGCTGGGGTAGAGGTGCCCATGTTTACAAGGAATAATTCCCCCCGGTAGCACATTTTTGTTGCGTAATTGCATCCACGCAAAGAAATCATTTTATTGAGCTCTTTTCATTGCAGCCACACGAGACCGTAGGAAAACTGCTTTCCAATATTTTTTTTCCAATGCATTCAGCTAATAGTTGGGATTCATAATTTTGTCTAATTATATGTGGACATCTTCATTTCAGCCTCTGACTGTAGAGTTGTTCCCTTTAGATAGGGGTTCTGACACAGAGTTGCAGCATGAGAATACAACATCATGATCACGAGCACTTATCCAAACCCCCTGTACCAGATATATCCCCAAACCAAGCGCCAGTCCATGCCCTGAAACACCTGCAATTTATGTAGGGGAAAAAGAAAAAAAAAAGACAAGAGAGAAAGGAAGAATTTTATCATATTGTGTATGTGGGAGACAGATTCAGTTGTTAAGCAAGGACAGGCAGTCCCATCAGAGGGTATCTGAGACATCTGCACTACTCTGACAGATAAAGCCAGCAGGAGGAAACCAAACACCTACAGCATCTCATGTAGCTCTAAAGAACTATCTTCAGGTAGCACAGGCAAGTCCTGAGAGTAAAATAAGTTGTCCAAGGCCATGCAGAAAGACTGATAAACTAGGAATCACTACCTTCTGGATTCAGATCTGCAAGATCTCAGTACCTGTCTCTTCCAAAGTAATTCCCTGACAAGCCCTCACCAGTAGGCATTGCTTTTACTGAACAGTATGGAAAAAACAGAGTGAAATTGGTTATCACCATAGTCTGTCAGCCTGGGCTGTGGAGCTGAGCCCAAATGCTTGCAAGCTATTGGTCAGCAGCAGAAGACCGATGAGGTATCTCTGCTAACATACCCTATGGAAACACAGAGGCAGCTTTTTGGCTTAAGCAGTAACACAAACATAACAAAGGCACTTCTTTGGAAATGAGAACTTTGCTGAAAATCTTGAGAATTGCATCCATGCAACAGGCTGTGGTGCAGAATTGATGTAAAAAGCAGACTTTCTTCATGATTTTATTGAAGAGCTATTTAAAATTCAAATCTAAAAAACAAATTTAAGTAATTTTTCATTGTTACATTTTATGCAATAGCATAAAATCTTTAAATAGGATTTTTCATTACAAAATTAGCTGATGTGTTCTCAAAGTGCTTTCAGATCAATTAAAACACAATAAGAGCAAAAGCAGGAAATGTTTCTGCTATAGACAGTATTAATTGTGGTGAGGTCTGGGTGAAATAGAGATGACAGGAGTCGAAACCCAGAAGAGTTAGAGCTTGTGAGGGCCGTTGCTGAGAGCCCATGATCTATAAAAACTGTGTTCCCATCTCCCTTAAATAATTTCTCACCAGCTGCTACTTGTCACACTGACTGTGAGCAGCACACACACACCTTTCTTGGCTTTCTGTTATCATATGCTTTTGAACTCTAAATTCTCAACACACTTTTAGGGGGAATGTGCAGGTGTCCACAACACACACAGGTACTGGTATCTAAACATCCTTTTTCAGCAGGTTCTCACTTTTGATGTTGTTTCATTCCCTACTGCTGTTAGGAGGCAGTTTCTCATCTAGACTGAGCTTTGGGGTTAATGCCAATGTATTTCTTATATCCCAGCCACAAAAAACACATTTAGGGATGACTGGTGAAGGTAGTGAAAGACATGGCCAACATGCTGTGCAGCTTCACAGTGAGCAGTGATGGCTGTCAGGGGGTACAGCAAGAGAAAGGATGCCCACCTTGCAGGATGATCTTACTCATCCCTGGAATGGCCTTGTGCCTGGCCTCCCTGTGGGTGACCATGCCTTGTGCAGCACTCAGGGAGCAATCTGGACAGCTGTTCAGGTGACAAGGTGACACTGGGAACCTTCTCCATCTGTTACTGAACTTCTACCTTCTCCTATCAAAGTCCAGATTGAAAATGAAAAAATAGCTGCAACAGAACATCCAGCTTTAAAAGGGTCAGCATTCATCCGGAGATGCCTGATCCAAACTCTCTCTTTGGTTTTTCTGTGGCTCTACTAATGCCACAGCACTGTGGTAGTGGTCTCACAATCCTACAAGAAAGAAGCATAAAGTATGGTTGGTATTGACCCACTCTGATTTTTTTAGTAGGATACGCCAATGCAGTCATCCTCTGGCTACAAATATCCACAGGAAGAATAGATGTGTCCTTTAATAACAGGGAGAGGGCTTAAAAAAGAACATTTTATTGCAATGTTGCCTTCACCACAGTAAATTGCAGCATTTTCATTTTCCTGTATTTATTGCATTGAAGTGTTTATATCACTGTGAAGCAAATATTTGCTTTCAAAGGTCATTCATTGTATCTCTCTTCCTCTGGAGATATACATAGGTCTCTCTTAGACTTCAGTATAACTCCATAAGGATATATAATGTTCTCTCTATGAGATTCTTTATTGCATCTGAGCATTACTAAAATAGAAGATACAGAATTCAAAGTATAATAGGGGAAGTGTTTCCATTACCCACTCTCCCTTTGTATTTTTCTTTAACTCTTACTGCTTGTGTTTCTGTATGAGAACTGGTAGAAAGTATAAGACTTGGCTGACAGAGAACTGGATGTGATTCACCCAAGTCCCTGAAGTTACTTGCATTGTCTAGAAGACACAGAGTGCAGCTTGGTACGTGACATACAGTTTTTTATAGTGATGTTGGACATTTGCCTCTTCTTAAGAGAGTGCTGTGTATGAACACAGAGGATTTCCTGTCCTTTTTCTGAAATGGAAAACCCAAGGTCCTTGTGAAAGTTTGAGCTTGCATTTGTATATACAATTATTGCAAGGATAAACACAAATTAAGTCCATGCAACTGGCTGTAAATTCTGTAGCAACTTCCTTTTAAAATCAAAGTTTCAGATGCAAACAGTTTAACATACTACATCACAAGCTGGTTTTCTGATCTGTCATCTCTGTAGTGACCGTAGACAAAATAAAGCACAGAGAATATTTTGGATAGTTTATTTCCAGTTATATTAGAGGTTCATCAAGGAATTTTAGGATTTTGTTACTTGGTTCAAATCAGCCTGAATGAGAATAGAATGCAAAATATCAGATATTTTAAAAATATAAATTCCACAAAGAATGTATTGCCCATATTTGGCCTGTTCCTATTCTATTAACACAGGAAGAAGTTTCAGTGGGCTCAAGACAGATTATACCTTATGCTTTTGAAAGTCTGTCCCATAATCAGTGAGAGAAAATCTATTGTGGTTCAGGTTTTTTTTTTTTTTCTATTCTAGTAATCATTCATTTGCAATGATCTGTTAATTTGTACTGTAGAGAAATAATTCCCTTTAAACATAAATCTGCTCCATACTAGATTTTATTGATAACAGGGTTTGTTGTTGGAAATTCATGAAATTGGAATGAAATTTCAGCCTCAACGGGGCTTTTCAAGGAAAATCTATCTCCAATCTGTCTTATTCCACATTTTAATTTGCAAAATCTGCAAAAAATTTAAACCCGTTCCTGGCCATCTGTAACATATATAGCTTATCATACTGTGTGCAAATCAGTAACCTTTATTGATTTGCACACACGGTTTTCTATTAAATAAAGTTGAATCAGCACTGCTGCAAGGCACTTTTGTTTATGACTGAAACTTTATGTAAAATGACTTGTCTGGAAGAATGCTTTTTGCGATTTCTCAATCCATTCTAAGTGCTTTAGAAATACCAAACAATCTCAATAAACCTGTCAAGTTCAATCACTTGCTACAAAGTGTCTCTCTGGTTACAACCTCTGACATTTTTTTTTTAGCTTGATGCAAAATAGGATGTGTCTGTCACTAAGATGCCAACTGACGGTTCTAACTGAGCAAGAAGAATAACTTAGGAAAAAAATCACAAAGTTTCAACACTGTTTCTTTCTTGCGCCACCCAACACAACGGCTGCCTCATGATCCAAAATTAATAAGTAAAAGATCAAATGTCAGGCAGGAATCCACTTGATAACTGAATTTTCTGTGCAATTTTTATTATCTGCAGTGATGGACAAACAGACTTACTGTTTGCTATTGTTAACAGAAGCACTTATCTCACCCTCGCTTGCTTACATGTCTGCAGTCATTGAGCTCATATTGGATATGCTTGGAGACTGAAGCAAATCCCCTGTTAGCATCTCATCCTTCCACTGATGCATCATCTCCCACTTTAAAGCTAGTAAAACACTACTCAAGAAGCACAAAGCAGGACCAGTGTCCTGCCCCTCACATCCAGATGCATATACCATTTATACCAGTCCCAAATCATGTCTAAATTATCCTGATTTTTGCTAAAACTTGGTGCTGCTGTTCTGCCAGCACAGATAGCGAGGGATCCAGGCAGAGGAGAATATTTTAACTATATTCTATAACTAGACCCATAGACTTAAATCCGATATTCTGTTGCAGAGGCTGTGCTAGTAATATTTAAATGCAGAGTTATGCCTTGATCTGGGAAAAAAAGGACAATTTGTGAAGCAATGACCAGTTGTAGTGCCAGATGGTGCCAAGTGGGACAGGAGACCCAAATAACTTCTTTTTCTCTCAGCTGAGCATGCTGCACTTGCTGATCAGAAGCAGCACCTTCCCAGAGCTGCGTGATGTGCCACAAAAGGCCATGTGAGAGCAATAACAAGAGGCAAAGACTGAGGTGACCTTAAGAGTGTCCTCACACTTTCACATGCCCTTCAGGAGAAGACCAGTCCTGGGTTCATGTTTTTCTCCTAATCCTCAGAGTGCACCATTATTGAAAAGCTTATTTACTGCTGTTTGTGAGCATCCTTGAAGTGACTGTTACCAGCGTGAATATTAGCTATGAAATTAAGCTCTGCATTTGCATCAGCTGGGGCTGCAGATGAGTTGCTTGAACTTGTTTCTTCACACCGCTGTGACCACGCAGCTGGCAGAAGTGGGTGGGCTTCTTCTCCGGCTATATATATATCTTCTCCCATATATTTGGGTTCCTAAACATTGTGTGACCCGTCACAAAATGTCAGGCTGCCTCTGAAAAGGATGTGGTGGTGTGCTCAGTGATGAAATTAAGACACCGTGCCAATAGCTGCAGGGCTGACTCTTTGAGATAGATTTCTTCCTGCTGTAGCTTCAAAGAGGAAAAGCAGCCATGAGCGAGGGCACAGCTAATGCGAAAGCATGAAGGTCACATATTCCCTCTTAGATAAGAGAAACAGCAAACCCGTTGTTGAAGCTGCAGAGGAAATGCAAGGAGCTGTCTGCTTTCCTCACACGTTCCTTAGCAAAGCGGGTGAAATCCCCGTGCCACTCAGCCGTACCTGTCCAGGCCACACTCCTCTTGTCCTGACAGTGAGTGCTGTCAAAGTGAGGAACACAGTCATCTCCAGTAGATAATAACTTCCATGTAAATGGAGTTATTATTGTTAAACTTATAGAGCTAAGATCTGCCCTGACTTATCTTGTTTCATAAAGGCTGCGTGAATCGCAAAGACAGGACAGAAAATAGCCCCTGGGATTTTGCCTTCTTAAAGCAGCTTTGCTGAAAGGGTCTGCTTTTGTCCTCTTTTTGTAGTTGAGCATGATGGCATGTGCTTTCTGGCTGTTTATTTCAGTTCCCCACAACTTCCCCACCTCCTCTGCACCTGGGATTAGGTTTTCCTGCAATGAACAAATCTAACATTCAGCAAGCGGTAATTTGCCATGTGCCGTGGTTGAATCAAGCGAAGAAATAAGCCAGTGTTGTTGTTATAAAGACCTGACAGATGGTAGGAGGACCCGCCTTTCTTAATCAAGTCATGCTCAGTAATCAGAGCTAACTCAAATTTATAACAAAAAAGAAACCCTACCCAAATGGAGATTAATGGGCTGCATCCTGGTCTCTGGTTAGGATGAGCTGGGTAGCATCACTCTCTATTGAGAGGGATATCCAAGTTCAGAATCTGAACCACTTTGGGGGAAAAGTTGAAAATACCAGTCAGGTTCTTTATCATTGACCCGATACAAAGGGTGTCTCTCCCGGGTAGACAACATCACCCCATCTACCTGTAAATGTTATTACAGGGTCTGAACTAGAGCACGGCAGAAAAGTCATTAGCTGATTAAAATCTGCAAAGTTTCGTTGTCTTTAATTTCATTGCAGACGTATTAGCGTGTCTGGTCTTCCAAGTGATGCAGCTGAAATAAAGGACATGAGGGGCATAGGCTTGACCTTGACCTCCTTCATGTTAAGACTTGTAATTATAGAGAATAATGAATGGGTCTCAAGCTTGTTTCTGGGAGCAAATAACACCTCCCGAATCTCCAACTTTGATATGAATAGCATTTGAAAGGTTAAGAAAAAAGGAAGGATTTTCCTCAAAGAACATGACAAGGATACATCCTTGTTCTTTGAAAGCAATTTAATTATCAGGAATAAAGCACCACCTTAAAAAAATCCTGTGTGCTTTCTATTATATAGGAATTGCTATCCAGAACAAAAGAGTTTGGATGATGGCACTCGCAATAAAAGCACTTCTGTGGTTCTGATATTTAAGCACAATTCAGTGAGTCAGGGAGCCTAACCACACTGTCTCTTTCCTTTTTCTCTGTCTTCCAGGCTCACAAGCAGCTGAGCACAAATCCTTGATCTGCAGCTTCCACAAACACACCCACAGCTAAAATGGCGGAAGACGCTGATATGCGCAATGAGTTGGAAGAAATGCAGCGGCGTGCAGACCAGCTTGCTGATGAAGTGAGACTGATAGCTAAACTGAAACTCGGGGTCGGGGTTGGCATGAGACACAGGACCTGATTCTGACAAAGGATTTCTAGGGCCAATTCTGTTCTCAATCAGCTTTACACTGAAAGCAGAATTGGTAAAGGAATGATCCGAGGTTAAATTTCATGTCATGTTTAGTCTAGATTAAGGCTTTTATTGATCATGAATTTGGTTTAGGTATTAAAGCCTGCATCAGTTTGGCCTCAGAGCAAAACACAGCAATCTAATATTTTTGGAGGGTTCTTCAATTTGCCAAACCTATTAAATGTTAAGTCACCATTAGGTCTCTGAAAAGTCTTCCCTGAAAACTACAGACTTTATTTTTAAAGCAGAACACCAGCTGTTCCAAGCACTACTGCTGCACCGCACGGCCAAGAGGCGTGCAAGCCCTGGAGACTGCAGCTGCCCTGAGATCTGGTGGGAGCTGCTGTGCTAGTGGGCTGCAACAGAGCACTGAAGATGAAGTTCTGATCACCAGTACCCTGCTGATGGCCTGATTTTGAGGGAAGGCAAAGAGCGTAGGAAAAACATACTGTCAGCAGAGTTGGAACCTGTATCTAAGTGTTGTTTCCTCTGTGTTTTTTTCAGTCCCTTGAGAGCACCCGTCGAATGCTGCAGCTTGTTGAAGAGGTAAGGACTTGCATTTCATTTGCCCTTCTGTTCTGAGCAAAAGTGATGGACACCGGAAGTGTTTGGTTGCATTTTACTGATGTTGCTAGGGCATGGCCATGGCTTTATGTGCCACTCTGTCCCTCCTTACACTTTACCAGGGTCATTCAAGACACTGTGCCCTAGTTTCCAAGTGCCACACTGCCAACCAGGTGCTGAGGCCCTGTTTTGCCCATACCTGAGTACCCTAGTATTTAGGCTACTCTAGATAAACCAAGGACACAGCCTCTGAAGGTGACCTGGAGTCAGGGACAAGTGGCTGAGTTTGCTGCAGAGCTCCTGGAGCCTCATGCCAACACTGCTCTGATGTCCTTGCCATAATACTGCAAGTGGAGAAGGTGAGAAAGGCCCTTGGTCTGTTTGACCCATCATCTCTAAATGCCTTCCTCTCCATAAATGCAGCTATTTATAGAGCATCAGTCACTACAGCATGTAAGTGCAACTTCTTCTGAATGTATCTCTGAAACATTTATCAGGATCAAGGCTCATCTGACATCCTTCATTGACAGATCTGGAGAAGGAAGTGTTCCGGTTTTCCACAGTCCTGAGGAAGGGAACCCAGGCTCAGAGAGGTCACTCTCTGAAGGCAGAAAACAATTTAGTCAGGCTTCATTTCACCCTTTTCATAACAAAAGGATTTAAAAGTCAGAAATTCCCAAACTCAGTTCAGAGTGTTCAGCCATCAGGTGGTGGAAAACTTTGCTCCTGCCTGACAGGATGTATTATTTTCAGACAGCATGTGAGCCTTGGCTCTGTAGCTGGTGACATTTTTAATCAGGGTCATCAGCACTGACAGTCCCAGTACTCCTGACAACCAGAGTCTCCATCAGAGACAACAGGAAGAAAATTACATCAGGTCCCATGTTCAGGAACAAGCACAAGCCCAGCCATGGGCTTCACGGCCTTGAAATCAATCATGACTGTGGAGATCAATGGAGTCCAGTGGAGACAAAATTAAATTTCCATGCACAGATAGACAGACAGATGGGTCACTGAGCAGAGTCAGCATCGTTTCTCCTCCACAAACACTTCAGATCTGGACCCCTTGCAGTGGAAACATGTTCTTGTCTCACAAGTAATCCGTCCCTTTTTTCTGCTCAGTTCCCTGGACATGCCATTTCATCACTTGATGTCACTTCTATGTCGTATGCAGCTCCTGCTAAAATCAATTCAATGACATGGAAGAGGCTCTCACATGGGTACCTCCACAAATGCAAGGCAGGAGAGCCTGCTGCCCCAAAGTGCCTGTGATCTAAATAGACAAGGCAGATGATGAGTGGGCAGAGAGAGAGGCACAGGAAAGGGAAGCGATTTGCTCAGGGCCAAGCTATCAGTAAATATCAGCCCTGTCTCTCCTGATCCATATTTGTGTGACCTATGCACTGCTTGAGTCTTCCTAACATATTGAACCAGCATATTGTGAATGCCACTGGAATCTTAGTATTAAATCATGGCAAATGGCAAAGTGGGAGGAGAGCTGGGGCTGTTGAATTTACCAATGAATTTCTGTAGGACTCCAGTGCTTCCTGGAAAAGCCTAACATCTCTCTGGACCTGGCTTTTATTCGGATGCTACAATATCTTTCTGTCCACATAGAGGTTTCTAAAACTAGCACCGTGTAGTCAAGGGAATTCATCTACAATGAACTGAATAGTTTTTTCACTAAAGGGACTACAAAAAACCTTTAAAATTCTTCTGTGACCCAAACCAGCTTCTTGATTATTCCGATCCCATTTCCTAGGTAGCTTAAAAAGAATGTGACATTTAGGGAGCGAGAGGTTTTATACTGAAAAGACAAATGGCGAATGCCTTTGAATTTGAACTCGCACTGCTCCGACTCAATAGACCCCAAAAATCCAATTAGACTCCTGTGCTTAGCAGAACCTGTCTAGCAGGTAGAGGTAGAAAAATATCTTTCGCGGTGGAAGAATGCTTTTTATTCTTTTGATGCAGCAAATCTGTTACACCTTACTCAGGAAAAAGATGCCTCCACATTTAAGCATTATTATTGTATATATATACATATGGATTCCTCTCATGGTTGGCTCTGCTCTGTTAGGTACTAAGAAATTACAGAGTAAACATGGCTCCAGTCTAGAGACAGAAGAGTGCTGTCTACCCAGGGAAGCCATATAGGAGTACAAAGAATCCATAATGCTGAAATGTAGGTCACAGCCTGGGGAACAAAAACAATGTCCCCAAAGGACCATGCCCTCCTTGCCCAAGAAGACTAGGTTGAGTCTGGAGACTAAGCCCTGGTGCTGTTCCCAGAGAACCTTAGCAAAACCAAATCTGTTACTGCTTCCTATTTTTAAATCCAACCTTGGAAGAAGCTGATTATTTCAGCCCTGCCACAACAGGGGAGGCAAGAAGTGGTGAGTGCCTGTGGCAAAGAAGCCACTGCTTGGCCCCAAGGCAGCTATGTACTGGGATGGCAGAGGACAAAAACCAGTTTGCTCTGTGGCGCCCGGCGTACGCACACAACCCAGTTACATCTACACTGCCCAATGCTCATTCAAGCCACCCAGTGCTATAAACACTTGCATTTTATGGTGCTGCTGTGCAATGACTGGGCCCAAACACAAAATAAATACAAACCAAGGCAGAACTAAATACACAGTTTGCAACTGACCTTATTTTTTTGTTCAAGCTTTTTACCTCTGAGCCAGTGATAGTAAGACATGAAAGGGGAAAAGCCACAAGGCTACTACTATCTGCCACTGGAACCACCACAGCCTTTAAAGAAAACAACTTCTTGGGGGGTGGGAAAAAAAATGGTTTCTACCTATGATGCAGCAAGGGAAAAGTATCAACAAGTTCTGCAGAAAGCCCAGCACAAAAGCACTTAGTAACTTGTACAATAGGTCTGGTTTGTACATTTAGATCCAGACAGGAATATCTTATTTTATGTATTAGGGGATTAGAGTCAAGTTGACTAGCATATCAAAGCTGGTAAATGGTAAACTATAAATGTTTGGTAACCTCATGCTGCTGCTCTACACAGGACACCAAACACACCGTAAGCCATTTTACTGGCTTCCTTCATTCATGGTTGGAACATGAGTTTCCTGTGCCATTATTATCACAGTCAAATGCTCCTTAGTCTGAAGAATAAAAGAAAAAGTATTCTATTAATTTAGAGTTTGGTTCAAAGCTTGTCAAAGCTAATTTGAAAAATCCCTTTGGCATCATTAGCTATTAGAACTGTTCTACTCAGGAAAGTGTTTTAACCTGTGCAATTCCATAAAAGTGTATGTCTAGCATGGGGGGAGGTGATTCTGGTCTGGTTTTCCTATTCAGAATTAAACCCCTTTGTTTATGTAAACCAGTGGGGTAGCACTGGTGTCAGGGACACCACACTAGATGAAAACCAGGCACACAGGATTTGAGTCGGGAAACACAGCTTTGTATCAGTTGAAGATCTGAATTACAGGGTGAATTAATAGGCAGAGAAGTACCAAGGTTCATTAGTCAGGCACGGAGGACATCACAGCGTTAACAGGCTGACAGTGAACTTGGAGCGGGAGCTGAGGAAATGCATTAGTACAGATGACTAAAAAATGTTTCTTTGACCACATTTTTGTCTTTAGGGTGTTGACACTTCTCTTTAGTGTCTGTGGGAACTGCTAGCAATGTCAGCCTGCCTGGGTACATAATTGTCTGCATTAATTTATTCAAAACAAACTCTATAAACTGTATTGATTAAAGAAAAACTCTTAATTGAAGTGGAAGTTTGTGTGTTCTTCATGTAACTGAGCATGTATATCTGTTTTTCAGAGTACCTCCTGAAATGTGATTTCTAGAATTTGGTTCTCTGCCTGACACATAATTGTTACCAAAATCACCCCTCAGGCTAAACCAAAGTCGGAGTAGCTGCCTTTTCCAGCAGGCAAAGATAGGACGCAACACACAGTGTTCCTGAAGGGACTGATGGGCCCTTTGAGAAGACAACCAAGTCCTTTTCCTAGTTTTATTTGCACCTTGGGAACTTAAGTGACATAGCAGCAGCAATAAAAAATGATACAGCAATACATTTCCCCTCCAAAGTGCTGTGCAGACTTTGGTGAATGTTTTGTTGCTGATTCTGAGACCTTCATTAAAAAAAAAGAAGTTTTAAAGAGCTGTTAGAGAAGATTGAGGATAATATCTATTGAAGCCTCCAAAAGGGGTCCCAGCTATGCCATTAAGCTGGCATCACTGAAGCACTGTCAGACTTCAGATGACGTTTCCAAGAGTTGAACTAAGCCCAGAGTTTTAGAACATATATACTGGCTTTCTGATCAGCAGCTTAGCCTGTGGTCCAGCGGGGAACCTGGTGCTTCATAGAAGCAAACCAGTACTCCTTGGTGGTTTGTTTTTATAAACTAGAGCTTAGTATATATACTAATATATTACTAATGCACTGTATGTAACTAGTTGCTAATATATGCATTACTTTTATATACTAGAGCTTAGTGGTACTGAGAAGTTGAAGAACCTTGACTTCCATAAACTTTATAGGGTCTATATTCATAGTGCTGTTTCACCTAATGTGATTAATTTTTAAGTTGAAAGTGATGGCTTCCTGCTCTCAGGGGTCACCTTGTGTGCTGTGAACTTTGTAGGGTCATACAAAAGAGGCATTTTAATTCTCTCTGTCCTGAACTACCCTAAGCATCCCATTTTTTGAGAACCTTATTTTCTTGCAAACAAAGCAGAGAATTGCCTGTGCAATGACTGGAGGGTCTTAAGAAATTCCTCCATTGAACAGGAAGAGACGTTCTAATCCTGGGAAAAGTGTACCACTAGCACACATTTTCATAGCAAGATGGACCTCACTGGTTTCACCCAATCATGGCTTCCCATGTAGGATGCTGGTGAGCAACAGATGTGGGTGGGAACACTTCCTAAGCCCTCAGAACCAGACAAATCAAAGCATGGTCCTCGTGACTGTGTCTCTTCCAGGAGACTGTTATCCAGGTTTTATGATCGGTTGTAAAATGTATTCTTCTGAGCTGGCACTTAGCAAACACAGCTTTCATCACCTCCTGTTACACGCTCTCTAAGCAACCAGTTCAAGTGTGTCTGCCGACACGTGCTCCCACTGAGACCAAGGCAAATTTCTGCGAGAGTTTTCATGCAGCAATCACCAATTTTGCCTGTGCCCAGGCCCCAAACACACTTGTGTGGCACATTTTTCCTCTATATTCCTTTAAACAAAGAGGTTTGAGGATTCCAGAGATGGCTCAGTCTGTTGTCACCAAGGGTGTTACTGTTTCTTTCCTGCTCAAACATCTGGATGACAAGTACATTTTTAGAACAGTTATGAGGTTTTGAGCTATCTAAAAAAGATCAGTCGCAATGGAAATACTGAACATTTAGGAAAGTCTGGTTCTCTTTTAAATGCACAAATGTGATATTTATTTTATTTTAACAGGCTATGCACAAGTTACTTTTTTGGTTTTTTTTTAAACTGATAATTAATACTTAATAGGAACTTGGAACCGGAGGAGATTGTCATTTGATGTCTGAATCACCTCTCATCCTTGTCAGTGAGCATCTTTCTATTGGCTTCCTTATGCTTTGGAATGACCTCAGATGCAGACAAGTATATTCAAGCACACCCCTTAATATTTTCACATGAGTATTAATGATGTGGCAGGCTGCTCTTAAGAGATACAGCACTGCCTGATAAAATTAAATGGCACTGATTGTCAGGTAAGTAAAAGAAAATTGCACCTCTTCTGTACTGGGCAAGGTTTATATAAGAAATACAAACTACAAGGTCTAATTTCTGAGTTTGTGCCTCAGTTTACACAGATGTTAAAAACAGCAGGAAAATAAGGTCAGAGGGTGAAGGAGTGGTAAACATTTTCTCCAGGTCCATTATTTAGAGGGGTCCCATGTCAGTCTGCACAATATTTACTCAAACACACAAGATATCTCAGGACCTAAGCACACACCTTGTGCTTGCATGAGGTATGTTTTTAAAAATAAACATAGATTTTTAGGGGTGTAAGACAGCTATGGGTACCAAAAACATAAAAAGAGTGAAATAAAAAGCTCTCTCACATCAAGTGCTTAGCAAATCTGACACCTGTTCCACAGAAAACATAAGAACAATTAAGGTAGTTCCCTTACTTGAAATAGGCAAATCTAAGATCATTCTTGGAACCTAAGCTTCTAAAGGTTGCAAAAGTAAAAGCTGTCTGAATAAATACAGTATGAGCTTGAAAGGAGAGAGCAACAGGTACCTGACCCAAGGGTGGGAGAACACAGCAGACCTTGAGGGGACAGAGAGTTAGGGCAGGAGACGTTTTATCTCCACCTGGCAATTCACACAGGTGTTTTTAAAAAGGAGGGAGTGAACCAGGCTGCACACATCTGATGTATTTCTCAGTTTCTACCGTGATGCAGACATTAAAGACAAGAATGGGAGTGCAGAGGGAGGCAGACAGACAAGAGTACTAGAGGCATCTTGCATCCCTTCTAAAATGAGCAGGATCCTCTTGAAACAAAGCAGAGGAGCACCAGCTGCACCAGCCTGACAGCCCTCGAGTGCAGCAGTAAGGCTTGTGGCTGAGCCAATGTAGGCAGCGTGCCTGGGAGTGCTGGCAGCCAACGGCCAGAAAGAATTCACTGCTCCCAGGCAAAGAGATGAGTGATGGCAGTGAGCAGGACAGCTGGGAGGAGGGGTAATACCAAGTCCTTAATTTTCCTCAAGGAGGAAGGCATAAAAACCCCAAAACATAGGGACTCTAGGTTTCTGTTCATCAGCTAAACTGCTGCAACACATGTCCAGGTGACTCCCATGGCAAGTTGTCAGGCCACGGAGGACTTGCTTCATCTGTTACTGAAACACAACAGTCAGAAGATCGTTCAGATCATTAATTATTCGCAGACTTTATCACTGCTCCAAGCAGCATGGAGCTAGTTTTCCCTTCGTAATTAAAAAGGAGCTAATCTGATCTGTGATAGAGCTTAGCATCACAGCACCCAGAGACCCGAGACACCTGATCACATCTCGGAGTGAAGATAATGCGTGCAAAAACTCTCTTTGTGAAAGGTGCCCCAGTGCTGGTTTAGCAGAGTGGGAGCTCTGAAATGCTTGGCTTTGCTCAAGACCTGGGCCCAGGAAAGGTAATGAGAAGAGTCCTGCTAACCTCCATGGGAACAGGGTTAGGAACAGTATGTAGGTGTTTTATAAATCTTACTTTCAAACTCTATCTAAAGTCCATTGACTCTCAAAGAGCTGGATGAATTAAAATTGGTTTCAAAGCCCTATCTATTAGGTCTCCAAGCCAAAATGTATGACTTAATCATCTTAAAAATTAGCCTGCTTTAAAATGGATTTCCTAGGCAGGTAAGCTTTCTGACTTGTGTGTTGCAAGGGCTATGCACAAAACACCATGCCTCCTTACCAAACATTTGTGTCATATCTATTTTACTTGGGAATTTCTTCTGCAGGATGAACATACACCTGCAATGTCAACACCCTCTTCTTCCCTTCTGCTTCAGAGAACTTGAAGATGAACCCTTTTCTTTCTAGAAATTACTCAAGTGTAAAGTTATTATTTTAATCTCAAGATTTAGGACTCTGTTTTCTGCAGTAGTTCAGTATCCCAGTGAATCCTGAAGGATTGATGGTATGAACAAGAGTATCCAGTTCTGTATACAGTGTCCAGACACATAAGGTCTTTGGACTGTGTCACCAGTCCCTTGTGACCTTGTCATTCCTTTTACTGTTTTTCTTTTGTCTTCCTATGTCCTGTACCTAGGGCTGAGTGTTCCCACACTGATCTCTCTCTCTCTCTCTCTCTTTCTTCTCCCCCCTCTCTCTCCTTACCTTGCTACCACTATTGGGATGTAGAGTAAAGATGCTGGTATCAGGACTTTGGTTATGTTGGATGAGCAAGGAGGTAAGTTCAGATTGCTTCAGCAAGGAAGTATAACCATTCTCAAAGTGCTGTACTAACTGTGTGAAATCCTGAAAACAAGGGACATGAAATATGTGTGGCTGTGCATGAGAACCCCAAAGCCTCTTTGCCTTTAGCTTAGCTGTTTGACAGAGGAACGTACGATAACTGCATAAGAGTCTGTACTTCTTTTGATCTGCTTCCCATTAATGTCAAAGAGAGCCGCGGGCTGAACTTATCCAAATTATCATTTTTTTGCAGCAAGCTTTGGGTCAAGATCCAGCTACATGATGAGAAAGAAGATTTACCTTCATAACTGTAAAATCTAACATTATTTATGCAGGTGCTATGTAATTTTCTCACTTGTTTTAGCCACCAGTGAGAGGTATGCAATGAATACATCCTGAGAGAAGGTAAAATAGGTTTAGTTTGTGTAAAATTCAGTTGCTTTTTGTAAAGAAATGTAAGTGAAAATAACAAGAATTTAACATTAAACATTATGACATGATCAGCTCGCTACAAATGACCATATAGATGCCTTCAGGTTTTAAACAAGTCCCTGTCTGTGGATGACAGTGACAAAAACAGAGCTAGATATATTCAATACATTCCAGGAAATTACATTTTTGCCCTTTATAACATTACAAAGAAGTAGGTATCTTCCCCCCCCGCAACAAAACTAATGAGTCTTCATTTGCTGCAGACCCACTGCACCAGCAAAATGTGCCTCCAAAGACAAGTTAAATAACAGAGTATATAAATTTCTGCTCCTCTGTATCAAATAAGCTCCTCCTCCGCCCCCCCCATCCAAGCCCTTGTTATTATTTACTATGTGGCATGATACAACACTGTATTAGGAAATGTTTTCTACAGAGGTAATGCTGTATTACTCATCAAACCCAGACAATATTATAGGCAATGGTACAGTGTTGTTGGGAAAATGGACTGCAGAACCTGATGGTCCCTCTTCATCTTGAATGCCCCTGCCTCTTTGGCATTACAATGAATGAAAAGTAATGACAGGATCTAAACAGAAAGCATTTTGTTCCATTTGCTCTTATATGTATATCTCATTGCTTCCTCACCTCACTCCCCATCTACCCTTTTAGGGAAAGGAATTGAACCCAATCAAGTTTTGTTTCATCAATTTGTCTTGTCAAGCAGAGTATTACAGAGAATATTTTGTTATCCTCAAATTATTTTTCAAATAATAGAAATAAAAGGACTATCACTGAATACAGAAAACCAGAAATTACTTTTGTTGAAACAGATATGGCACCTGTCTAAATAATAAGTTTTGTTTCAGAAGTGAATTATACAGTTTAAATAAATTGTGCATATTATCAAAGAAAGTCCATAAACACTCAAGTATGTCTTGCAATGTAATTCACAGGCAGATCAGCAGAAACTGTAGTTGTCTATAACTTCTCTTGTGTTTACTCTTGGGAAGGCATGTTTATGTTCTTTAACTATTATTTTTCCACAGTTACAGGTGTTTTTTTTAAATGTTGTTCTTAGCCCTGAATTTTTACATTTTATTTTCTTTTTATTTTTTTCTTTGGAGTTCTACTGCCAATAACCCCCTGTATGCACAAGGTGTCCCACAGACTCTGTGTGAGCCAAGGAGCTGAGACTGGACCCACTGAACTCTTTGGAGTCCAAGGAATTTAGTATTAAACTATCACTGACAGTGAACCCTGAAATGTATATTGTACAGCTAGAGATTCAGTTAGTCGATACTTAGAGGAAAGAATCAGGCAATTTAAAAGCTTCTTTAAATTGGATATGGTCATGCCTTAAGTGGTCAGTAAATTAAGCTTGTGACTATACAGTGTGGGTTGCTCAAGGAAAATAGCCTCACAATACTACAAACCCTGTAACTGCTATCTATGTTAAATGCTTAATTAAGTTTTTTTCCATTTTAGCCATATACAGCTGCAATAGTTCCTGATATTTTTTATTATTACTTTAACGATAAAGGACTCATCATATTATTGGGCGAAATACACAGATGATGACTCTGAAACCTCTGTAATTAGCACAATGTGTGCAACTCACGGATGTCTCAGCAGATTATCAGATTAAGGAAATAATTTGCTAACACTGCCATGTGATCTCTTTTCAGCTGACTGCACAAGTCACTTAAGATTATTAGGTGTTAAACAGACAAAAACCACGACATTGATCTTTCCAGTGGGCGGCAGGCAGAATATCTAATCTCTGCAGTTGCTTGAAGCTCTATTTCTAGGTTTCCTTACTAAATTGCTTGCTTTGAAGTTAAACAGACCTTACGAGGAAAATTTCTCTGAGCTGATCTCAATCTAAATAACACAAAGCAAAACTCATTTTCTGACATCAATAAGTAGGAGTCTTTGGGATCATGAAAGGAAATAATTTTACCATACTAAGTATTTATACAATAAAGACAGTCTGGCCAGCTCCTGTTGCCTAAGTGTTTAGTACAGCTGGCTGTGCAGCAGAGCACAGAGTCTGTTACGACCACACAGGGATGGGGAGCTTCACAAGAGCTTTCATCACCCCTGTTTCACAGAGTAAAACTGCCATAAAAAACTAGACACGTCCTCCAGTGACTCTAAAGTCACTGGAAATCTGAGTGGGCTTCTGGAGTAGTTCCTTTGCAATACCAAGCTACACCCTTTCTTGCAGCAGGTACTGGTCACCCAAACAAGCTCAACACAGTTCTTCCCCCGGGGGGCTCCCAGGAAGGAGCTAAGAGGTTAGATTATCCTAGCTGAGATTTTTTCCATCATTGAGGAAGTCTTTTCCAGATCCTATGTGCATCCATAATGCCTACTTTTTTTTTTTTAAACCTGGCCCTGAGTCAAGCTCCCATATTTATTTAAATATAGAAATGTACATAATGCTTTAAATTAAAACCTTTTAATTTTACACTAAAAATGTCATGCTGCACAGGACTACTGAACAGTGGTAATTGCTCTGCTTCATGAGATAATGTCTGTGAAACATGTTATCCTAGGAAAATGTTAACATTTGGATGAATATTTGTTAAAAGCAGAAATGAAACTGATAGCACAAATTGGGGATATGAAGATAAACCTGAATCACTGACACTGGAGGAGTCTCAGAGTGGTAGCTCTCTTTCTTCAAAGGAAAATCCCATCACCTGGGAGTATCAGCAGGAAGAGAGACTTGGACCTTCAAGTACTTCTTCTGTGTGATGATGTCCTTGTGCAGTTTATAATAAAAGAGTTTTGTTTTTACATTCCAAACAGGGAGAAACTTTTACAATAACAACAGTAGCAGCACAGCCATTTTTCATCCAAGACAAGATAGGGGAATTTGATAAGCTCTGATAAGCCACAAAGAAAATGTCAATGTAATTGAAATTTTCTCCCTATCCAACACCAACAGCAAATGCACAATGAGCAATGCCAGAGAATGTGGAGAATAGCTTGAACCACTCAGCAGTTTTGTACTCCAGATCAGGTTAAGTATGGAGATAAAACCCTGGTACAACAAGGGAGCCCTACAAGCAAAAGGGTTGGCACCAAGTGATGGTGCCCACACTAGCTGGCCTCTACAGTTTCAAGTTTTACAGCTTTGTACTTCTGGCTCACCTGTTTCTACAGCACTGAAGAAACAACTGCAGTAAATAGAAAGATAATTACCATTCCTTTCCATCAGAGCACAAAATTATGGCCCCTTGCACAGGTTCCTTCCACAGCTTAGTTTTTATTCAGCATCTGCCAAGGAAATTGATAGGCAGTGAGAGGGCAAAAACAGAGTTGCTGGAGGCACTCGAATGACACCTATGAGCTGAGCTGATCACAGTCAGAAATGGTTTGCTAATTGTTGAAAAAAAGAAAAGGTAACTAGCAACTATTCCAGATTCTACAGAGAAAATGGCATTGTGTTGAAAGTGCTGTGAAGAGCAAAAGACAAACTAACTCCCCACTAAACGCAGCTTGTACCTTGCCCACTGTTAACTTTTGTCAGGCTACCTATGGGCTCACAAGCACTCCCTGCCAGATTTCTTCCATCCACACCTGCACTCAGTAGTGCCTTTCAGAGCAGAGCTAGGTCAGGACTAGAGATTTCTGAAAAGGCTGTCCTAGAAGCATACTTTGCTCCAATGTGATTCTGCTTTATGGAAAATAGGATCACTGAGTATCATTGGAAATAGTTCATCTACTGACTCTCTCTCAGATTAAGCCTCCTTATAAGCAATTATGATTACAATGTGTTCTCAGATGTCATTTTTTTTTTCTCTCTTTTTTTTTTTGATTGAAGTTGTCCTTGGTGGAAATTACTCCATTGCACAATACTCCAGCCAAAGGAGCAAGCTCCCTTCTGCAAAAGCATTTAACTGATATTCAAGCCCAGACTCCAGATCCTGAATACTAGCCAAAGAACGCTTATTATACATTGCAGATGGGGATGCAAAGGTAGAGCAACACCACACTTGCCCTGTCCTGGTCCTTCATCCAACGCTGTCTTAAGATGCTTCTGCAGCAGTGTTTGCTTAAGAGACCACAGGCACAGCTGAGGGGTGTCCCTGCTACAGCTCCCCTCTCCCAGCTCCTTCCCCAGATTGGTCACAAAGTGAGGACTTGCCAAGGTGTTACAGAAGCTCCTGGCAAAGGCTCACTGGTGAAGGGCCACAACTCTACCATAAAACTAACAGGACTAGCTTGTGGTATCTCAGTTGTCTATGGTTTAAATAAAGAAATAATTCATAATATAATGATACACATGAAAAAAAAAATCCTTGCTTGTATCCTAAGATATGATATTAGTTTTCTGTAAGATCTGAGAGAAGATAGATGACCATTGTGTTTGAATCAAAGTAACGTTCTCAGACATAAAAGGATATCAAGGGTATCAATACCTTAGGGTATTAGGTGAAAAGGGCTTATAATTACCAGAATTTCCTGGAGGGAAAATGAAGGACATCTCAATAAAACATATCTGTGAAGTACATTCTGCTTCCAGACAATGCCGATTCTCTTGTATATCATGTATGATATATAAACTTATATAGATGTAGTGTATTCACAGAATACTGTGACAAACTTATCAAAATATGTTTAAAGTTTAAACTCCAACCTTGAAGTGCTTCTCTAAATGGGAGATAAAGGGCATGGTCTTTGTAGGTGTGATTTGGCATAGGTTCATAGCAGTATATGCCAGCACTGTCTTCCCTAAAACCTTTAATATAATATGCAAAGTTGGAATAGGAAAAATCTATGAAAACAGACCTTAAATTAACCTTTTGGGAGCATTCTGATTTCCTACTGGCAGTGATTCATTGCAGGCCAGAATTTAATACCAGTTGTCCCAAAACAAATCCAGAGTGACCCCATTAAGTTAATTCCTCTATAGTATTTATGCCTCAATAATTGTGGTTACTCATGAATCTATTTCCTTGCCTGTGGGACCAGTTCTTTGACAGGTATAAATTGGTGTTGCTCAATGGAGCCAGCATAACTTTGCGGATTTAAACTAGTTAACAACCCAGCCCACAGAATTAACTAGCAAATGGTTTTAAGACCAGCAGCCAGCTGTCTAGACTTCTGGGCTACAAATGTAACATAGGATTCTACACAGATGAGGTTTCCTTTAATGGAAGATAAATTAGTCGTGGGTCACTTTTCTATTCAGAGTAGCGTAACCATCACACACAAATCCTGAAGCAGGATAAATTAAGTCAGGTTCCTGGAGAGATCTATAATTTAAATTAAAGCCTTTGAATCATGTTAAATATATCCTTCAATTAGCTCTCACTTATTGAGGCAGAATAGAAAACAGGGAAAGAAATTTCAAAAGGTGCTACTACCTATCTGGCTTCAGAGAATGTGCATCTGAGCAAGGAAACATGCTTGGACTGAAAGCCTCAAGTGGTACCAGATCTAGGACTGGCCCCTTCAGTCTTACCTGGCATCTTCTACTGGCCAGCCAAGGTTAGAGAAACACTAGCACCAACATCAGTGAAGGTCAGTACCTGTTGTCTCCCTCAGCATCGAAGTACACATGCGAGCAAAGCCTTCTTTTGACTGAGAGCTCTGAAAACCAGCTGGGCTCTGCAAACACAGCTCTCACAAGCAGGAGGTGGGAGTCTGCGACAAATATTTAGCAATTCCCATCATGCTGCATGAACCAGCCCAGAAGCCAGCTCACACTCCCACAGCTGCTTCCCACAGCAAGAGCAAGTGCTGCCCAGCTATGAAGCAGGCAGACTGGAATGGTGAGGAGCAGGAGTACTTCGAGGAGTATCACCTTAAATCACATAAGTACATTTCTGATGAGACTGACAATCTGTGACAGCAAACATGAACCGAAGCTTCTGCTAAAGCCTCCCAACCAAAACGCAAAATTACAACGTGCATTAAACCAAACCAACGTTGTATTCCAGGCTCTTGGTTCAGCAGTTTATCTGGCAGAATTTGTGCAGCGTATCTCTCAAGTTTCCTTATTAGTTTTCCATTCCTTTGCTCACATTATATATGCCAATTTAGAGGACAGGACTGGGTAACTCTGATCCTCTAAATGTATCCTAGGATTTGGGATCAATAGTTGCTGAGCTATCAGGAGACACACACATCCACCTAAGGAGAATAACTGGCCACTGAGAAGCAGATGCAGCTTGCAATGCTGCCATGACACCTCTCCTCAAAGCCTAGCCTCATGCAAGAATTAAAAAAAGAGCACAAGTTCAATTCAAATTATTTTAGCTTGAATAATTTAGGCCAGGATTTTCAAAACCCTCTAGGGATGAGATGCCCATTTCCAATTAAAATTAATTAAATAACTTTTAATTATCCAAATCCCCCAGAAATCTTTGAAAAATCTAAACCTCAATTGTTATTAGAAACCCAAGTAAGAAATTAGGCCTTTTCTTGTTCCCAAAGAAGTCAAGAGGAGTTTTGTACTGACGTCAATATACACGACTTTTTTTTCTAAAATGACTATTTATATTTTTCTATTCAATACAGGGAATAGTGATGTATTTATGGTTTTTACTTGGACTGCTTTACTTGGCCTCTTTAGGTGCACTTATGATTTTAATGGATTGAAATGCCACTCTGAGTAACTTTCTCATTCTGGGTAATACTTGTTTGGGTTTATCCTTCCTGAAACCTGAAAGTGGTGAGGCTTTCCACCCACATAAAATGCTGTTGCTACCACAGACCCTGCATAAGGCCTCATATCCCACTAGATCCATACCCATCAGCAGAGGATGCGTCCCTACAATTTTACATCGTGGCATGCTGTTCCTCTAGGCCATTTTCCCCAGCTTTAACAGAGAAGAAACAAACACATTAAATTATTCTGAGGTAACAAGCCCCTAAGAAGCACTGACAACCTTTGGTGGAAATAAGCCAAATCCTTCTTGATGCCAGCAAAGAGGCAGCGTTTACGTATGGCTGGTTGGCTTCGTAACTCGAACCAGAGCAAAGCAGAAACGACCCCACTGAAAACCTGAGTCTTTCCCTGGGGACAGAGACAATGAATGACACAGCCAGTGGTCCTTTTTCAACGAACATCAGGCTCCTGAAGTGGTTGCAATTGCTCTGAGTTTACTGGGGTTAGTCCTGATTTGCAGGATCCATAACAGGAAGGAAAACAGCTCTGAGGCTATACCCTGATTAGAAACTAATAGCCAATGACAGTCAAAGGGCAGGTCACAGTTTTCTCAGTTCTGGCCAAAGTAGTACTTTGGATGTGCCTCTTAACAGCTCGGTCCATCTCTGGTGTCATTACTGCCAGCTTTAACTGCTCAGCTCCCCACCAATCAAAGCAACTACACTGCCCCAAATCACCTAATTCCAAAGGATTTATCAGTGTAAGTGAAGTATTTTCCACAGAAGGATACCTCTTTTCGTGTATTAACATACATAAATGCAAAATAATAACGCTTTATCTTTCTTTCTCTTGGATGTCATTGGTGTCTTAGTAAGTGAATGTATTGTATTATGTTTCCGGATCTTAAACTTTATAACCTTTCCTTTCTACATCATTACATCTTGTTTAAATTAATATAGGTCAAACATCTTCCTCCTTTGTTTTGCTCTTCCCATATAAGTAAAAACCATCTTCAGCATCCAGTGCAGCACACAATCTTTGAACAATGCATCATCTCAGATTAATGCATTGTGATGTCATTATTAATTCAGTTCTACATGGTCATTTTTCATGTTCTGTTGAAGACAAAAGCAAACAAACAAAAATACAATTCATTCCACACTGTCATCCCTTTGTCCTGACCAGAACAACTCGATCGTGTTGAAGAAGGCATGAACCATATCAACCAAGACATGAAGGAGGCCGAGAAAAATTTAAAAGATTTAGGGAAATGCTGTGGCCTTTTCATATGTCCTTGTAACAAGTAGGTACTGGGTACCGGCTCTGCTATGTGGTGTCCAGTTTTTTTGTCACAGTGAGTGTCTGAAGTTTTTTGTCTTTTTTTTCTTTGTCCTTTTCCATCTGCTTCATTCTGTGGGGATAAAATACTTGTGTTTAATCAGAACAACTGGAACGCATCGAAGAGGGAATGGACCAAATCAATAAGGACATGAAAGAAGCAGAAAAGAATTTGACGGACCTAGGAAAATTCTGTGGTCTTTGTGTCTGTCCATGTAACAAGTAGGTGCTGCCTGCCTCATCTCTTTGAGCACTTAAGGCTGATCCCAAAGGCCTTGTGAAGCTCATCCTTGCTAGGCACATGGACAGGATGAGCATGTGGCATGCAGAAAGAACGATTCTGGTTCAAATGCATTCATCTCATAGCATAGACAACTGACTGGGAATTACTGTAGATGCATTAAAAATCAGGCATACTGCAGTGAAAGCTTCACTTTTGATACCTTTTAATGGTAAAAGTTTCAACATTTTACAGAAAGTGTACTGAGTGGTTTCATTTTCCAGTGAAGAAACACACTGGGGCTACCTTATTCCTGGAGACCCCAAATTTTGAAACTTATTTTCACAAAGAAGTTTAGCAAACAAAACAAAAAAGTTGGGGCAAAAAAAAAAAGCAGAAGAGGTCATAATAAACATTACCCAAAATCGCGGATGAAAATCACACCTTTTTCATTGCTCAACAGAAATAGTCTGTGATGAGATCTTGAAAGATTTGTGACATTTCACAATTGGGACCCAACTTGAAATGGTTTTCATCCTGCCATAGGCAACAAATTTGATAAAATCTGAACACGTCACACCAAATTTCTCTCGTTTGGGTAGCACGTACACTAAGCAGAAATGTTGAAATGCATTGAATTTGCTTGCATGCCATCACACTTGAACGAAACCGTCCTCCAAGTAATGCAAAGCTTGTTTTAAATGCCAAATGAAAATGTGATGTGCAGTTATGTGGGTGTAGGACACTGGGGACAAAGTGGACCAACCAGAAGTCCATGAAGAACAGCAAATGCAGCATGCAGTGAGTAGGCATGCAAACAGGTTACAGAGAAAACCTTCATAAATGGTTGGACAGAGACTGTATAGGAAACAAAGCAAAGTGGTTCTGTAGTATTATGCTGCCTTTATGTGTGGCACAGATACGTTCACAGCCAGGACCTGATCCTACCCTAACTATTAAGAGCCAGTAAGAACAAGCTGTCGTGGAGTTCAGTTGGAATTTTTCCATAAATCAAACCATAGAATTGGGTTTCTGCTTTATCAGTTGCCATTTATTTTGAAGCCAATTCCCTTGGGAAGCAGTGTCCTTGGGACACACTGCCTCACCTTTAAAAAAAAATAATTTTGCTCCTGTTCTACCAAGCTACAAACACTTTGGTGGAGTGCTCAGAATAGTAGTACTATTGGCCTCGTCTGCAGAACAAGAGAGGCAAGAAGCATAGAAAGAGCTACACACACACACGAAGAGCCTTTGTCAGTGGGACTGGCTATCAGTATCAGCTCTGCTCCAGGCTTTAACCCTGCTCTCCAGCACCAAAAGACCCAGTGCAGAAGACCTGCAGGTACAAGAATATGCAGCAGAAACTTTACATCTCCCACACTCTAAAAGCTGTTGTAGCTTAAAGAACAACACTCTCTTGGCTTGCTCCCTCTGGAGAAACCTGGCATAATGCCTACATCAAAATTTCACAACTGAAATAAAAATAAAAAATCCAATGTATTTTACAGGAATTTTCATTTTTAGAGCAGCTTTAATAGTCTGTACTGCAGGAAAGGCTGCTCAGAATTGACAGTCAAACCTGTGGCATGGATGGGGTTAGCACCTGACACACAGCCTTAAAACATTTACTGCTTCACAGCGATTGTGGTATCATGAGATCAATAGATGCAAGAACAAAAAGATACTGCATGTGTTCAGCTGGGGGATGCTCATTTTTAAAGGTGCCTCGTCCCTGCTTTAAAGCAATATTCTGACCTTTGCAGTCTGCAGCCAGATTTCATCAACCAGCGTTGCCAATCAGTCAATGTGTTTAGAATCAGAGTATGGATGAACAATGCTTTTAGAGCATTGAATCAGTATGCCTGGGCTCAACTGGTAGCAATAAGAAGATATTCTGAGAAGTGGAGTGTAGGCGGGAGAGAAATCCATAGAGTTCTGGGCATCAGTATCACCGTGATCATGTAATGCTCTTCTGGCTAGTGGTAGATTAATGGCATAGATTTTAAAAAAGATGAACCATTTCACACATAACTATATACTCTGATACACAGAATAAAGACAACTCTGTGAGTCTTATAGAAAGTATAAGGCCTGATTCTACATTCTTAGTAGACCCAAATTGCCCATGGCATGAAATTTTGACCAGACTGCATTCAATTCACTGTGACCCAGACTCCATCTGTTGACTTTAATGGGAAATCCACAAGAAAACAGAGAGAAAACTGGGTGTATAAAATCACTCACCTCAAATACAGACTGTATCTCTCTTTCTCTAAGCTGTACATATCTAGCAAACAGGCAAACACCTGTAAATGTCTGCAGCAAGAGAAATACTTCCATGTATTTCTAGAAATGTTAATGCTGATGTATAGTTTTAGACAACTAAGAACGAACAATCCAACCAACTTCCCTTTAAGTCTTAAAAAATGTTACTAGGAAATAAGCAAAAAAAAAACCCCAAAAAACCAACCCATACAGAAAGATTCTTTAACTCTATATTGGAGCGTACAAGTTATTGTCATATATATACATACTGAGCTGCTTCAAGAGGTACAGAGAGAACATAACACCAGCGATGGGTTTGTTATGTCCTTTCACAAATCCCCCAGAAACATCTTTGGTTTTCCACAAAAATTCCAAACCACAGGGCCATTTAAATGGGTGATTGGAGCCATCTGAAGACAGGGAAGCCACAAGGATTTGCAACTCCCAACAGCTGTAGTGGAAACTGATCCATTTCAAGTATAAAATCAAGAACTTATACCTACAAACCCCCAAAAACTCATAATGTCCTATTAAAGTATTCAACCTTGTCTGATGCCCCAAATGACATCAACCCTAAACATGCTGCACACCCTAGTCGGCCACTGAAAGTATGCCTGGATTTTAATTTTCTATCCAGGGCAGCTCAGTCAAAAATGGCTCTTTCAAAGTTAAATCAACTGTCATAACAACTAAAACAAGTTTCTAGGCTATAGTCCCATGGTTTAAAGCTCCTGAAGGAAGCGATGATCCATTTTTGCCTGTGTCTTGCTTATTGTGAAGGCTGTTACTGCTGATGCATTAAGAGTATGACTAACTATTGGGGCAACTGTGCTGAGTGAGAATGCTTCACTTCTTATTCATGCCTGTAGCTGGTGCATGAAGAAAACTGTAGACAAATTTCCCTTTCTGATGCTAGATTGCATTTATCTTTTCTTTTCTCCTGCACTCATTTCACTTCTGCCTATTTTACTTTTTGTCTCTGTGGACAAAGGTTTGTACATCAACTGTCGATGTATGATTACTACTTTCAAGTACCGATATATTATTTGAAAAATCTAGTGAGCCCTATGAATTTTATGATAAAATCATCCCCAAATCACCTTGGGAAAGGTTAGTGGCTTTCAATGCCTATTGTGCCACACACATGTTAAAAAACATCAACCAAACTTCAGTCTTTTGCATAATAAAATATTAAAATCTAGCCAAATCCATTTTTCTCTAAGAGGGTGTGTTGCTGTGATGTGATGTACACACTATACTTGGCAGTTCTGTCTTTATGTCTGTCTGCCAGTACGTTCTCTGTGTTTGATGTCAAAATGTATGTGTCACTGAAATGAAACAATGTTTTCTACTTATCCGTATTTCTTTTTTTTTTTTTTCTTTTCTTTTTTATTTTTGTTTCTTCTTTCTGGAAACTAAGTCAACATCCAAAAACCTGTGTGCAGTCTTGTAGATTTGACAATTGCAATTCACCCTTATTGGAAACAAAACCTCTGACTATCACAGATGTTGTGGCAGTAAAGAAAAAACAAAACCCCTCTTTTATTCAGGGTTATGATATATCGGTATACAATCAGTGACCCTCTATCTGAAAACTCATTTGCTTGATTCAGCTTTTAGCTTGGAGAAGTAAAGAGTTTTGCGTTTGTCCTTGTCCACTTGATGCTTTGTTACTCATCATCTTTTTTTGCATAGGCTTAAATCAAGTGATGCTTACAAAAAAGCCTGGGGCAATAATCAGGATGGCGTTGTAGCCAGCCAGCCTGCACGTGTCGTAGATGAACGGGAGCAGATGGCCATCAGTGGTGGCTTTATCCGCAGGTGAGCCTTTTTATCCACTCTTTTCTCTCTATTCTCCTCGCCATTGATATATTTAGATTCCTTCCATATGGTCATGACTTCTGTGATGCTCATTAACTCCTTTAGTGGTGCTGGGTAATAATGCGATGGAACCAGTGCTTTCCACTGAGTGTGGGTGCTCAGATTCAAGCTGATGGTTATTCAGACAAATACTAATGGCTTACTGTGTCTATCCGCATCCCCTGGCCCTGTGGGTGCTTGCCTGAGACAGTTCAGAGGATGGTTGCTTTGCCGGAAATCCTGGAAGTCAGGGTCTTAGCCCTGAGAACCAGAAGATGCTTGAAAGCATGGCCCTAGACCTTCCTCCTTGAGACTGCCCAGATTTGAGCAATAATAAAAGAGAAATAATATCTACCTATTAACTTCACAGGAACAATGTGATGTTGCCGGCTGTCACGGCCAGTCAGCACTGTCCTTTGCACTCCAGCTCCCTGCCACGAACAAGGCACTTTTCCTGGGGGCCTTATTATGGGTCTCATTAATGACAGTTGTCAAATGCCTCAGAAATGAAATGTCAGATAAATGTTAGTTTATTATTATTATGTCTCAAGATATGTAGTGCTTCTTATCCATCCTTGCCAGAAGATGTACCAAAGCCGCCAACAGCCCTTCCTTGCTTTTCAAAAGGAAAAAAGCCTCAGGCTCCCTGCCAAAGTACCCAGCCAAGCACAGAACTTGAAGCACACGTTTAACTAGAGGTATACCGCTTCCCTGCTTGTGACTATCCAGCAAAACCTCACTGAATAGGGAATGATGCCCCATTCCCCAGCTGCTGTAAAGCCACAACCATGAAGAAACATTGCTGCTTCAGTGGCAACCCCTGTGCAGTCAAATGAAAGCCAGTTTGAAACACACAGCTATGCTAATGGCAACCACACTGCAAACCTTCAGCAATTCCTAGGGATCCAGCAATAAGTATGTACCGATTACAGTGCTTATAGAGCATGTATTTAGATGACAATGCTATCAGCTGAATGGATAAAGGCATATCAGTAGGCAAAGCTTTGATCTCTGAAGATTAAGGACACTGGATTAATAAGTAATTATCTTTCCAAAAACTATTATCCACTTATTTTTTTGGCTGCTGTGATAAAAGGAAATCAGTGTGATAGAAACAATGCTGTCATGCAATCTGGAGCGTGGGATGGAGTTGCCATTTAAGTTTGCTGGGTCTGCCATTCACTTTTTTTTTTAATTTCTGGATGGCAGCCCCACCAAAATGAAGGCTGGAGCATGATAACAGAATAGCAGTGAAGGAACTTATGCTATACTATAACTGGTCTGCAAAAAGCCTGCAGCACCCTTTTGGCACCTACATGAACACAAGTATTGATTTTCTGAGTCAAGGTAGTGCTTTTCTGAGTGGGCCTTGCTTTTCCTAGCATCGGGCACCACACGCCTTTCCAGTCACTGGAGCACTGAACAGGGCCTTGGCTTCAGCACAGGTCTTCTACAAACCAAGCAACTGAAAAAGACAGTGCTAAGAATGAGAGACAAAGGATCTTTACTAAAACCATTAAATCTGAGAGATGGTGCTACTGTCATTTATGAGAAATACATCTAATTAATTAGGGTCTGGATTCTCACAGCTGAAGCAGCTCTACCCCAAAAATTTCACCAAGCCCCAAGTGTGCAAGGACTGGACAGTACCCACTGTCTATCATGAGGTGGTATAGTTTCAATTCCATAACTCTCCAGGATTTCACACCTAGTCTTACCATGCCCAAGTCCAAACAGAGCACCCTTTCATTCTTTTGAGAAGGGCTATCACTAGAAGAGAGGTCCAGTATATGGTACGGAGAATCTCAGACATCAAAGCTTCTTGGAGCAGCAGACATGAACAATATAAATGGAGCAATGGTTAATGCAGACAATCCCAACAACCAGAAGATAGGCATGTAATGTTTTTCAGGCTAACTAATTATTAATCCCTTTTCTTCAAAGCCAAGCACAGCAGTGGTGTTCTCAGGTGACAAGTGAAGGAGGAGGCAGGGGAGGATTTGGGTAAGTCAGAGTTTCAGAGGGAACTCCTCTGCTTCAAAGAGCTGTTTCTTTGCTCCCAGGGTAACAAACGATGCCCGAGAAAATGAAATGGATGAGAACCTTGAGCAGGTCAGCGGCATCATCGGCAACTTACGTCATATGGCCCTGGATATGGGCAACGAGATCGACACACAGAATCGCCAGATTGACAGGATCATGGAGAAGGTAAGAGCTGACATTTCTAAAAGGACCCCAAAAAGGGCTGCCTTTTCCCTTCTGTGAGCACACATCCTGCATGCTGCAGTTTTTCTTCAGCTTGTAGAAGGACCTGGGATAGAAAAAGCTGCTAGGTATCCTCCCTTCTCCCTACAAATCACTGGGCCACAGCAGAACTTGCTGCAGTGAATCTTCAATAACCTTTGGTGCAGATCAGGTTGAACCCACTGCTGGGATTGTGACACAACAGTTGGTGAGCACAAATCCGGGCTCCTTCTGCAACTCTTCTGGGTAAGGGGAAATGCCCCGAGCTGGACAGAACCACAGTGTTTGGCTCTGAATGCTCTGGAACTCTGGATTTTCCTTCCCTTGGAAATTCCACAAAGAACTGAGAATTAGATCTCCTGTTTGGATGACCAGTCCCCAAAAGAAGATAGGTATTTATTAAGCAAGGCTTTGCTGTACAGTAAGAGTGCAGCCAGTCTTGCCATGATACCTGCTTATAACCACATTAGGACAAAGATCTACCAGCTCCCTCAGTGTGTGTAAAAAAGACATTAAAATAACTGGGGTTCAGCATTACTGTTATGAAATCCCCATCTAAAAAGGCAGAGAGCATCGTTCCAGTGCCAGACCTGCATTGCAGATTTCTAAAGCAGACAGCAGCACCCTCCAAACCCGGCTGGTAACTCACTGCCATCCTCAGAACCCAAGATCTGCAAGCCATCTGCATTCATGCTGGCAGAGCTCCAGGCTCAGGCACAGCCAGGCTGAAGTGACATAAGAGGCTAGATCTTCATCTGGTGTAAAATCAATACAACCCTCGACTTCAGCTGAGATGTACACAACCTGAGGATCTAACGCAAGGACTTATATGTGCTGCTTAGAGTTAATGCTGACCTTAAGTGGTAGAGCTTGTACTCTTGAGCCTTCTGACACGTGCAAGCCTTCTCACACGAGCAGGATGCCTATGCCTGGTTTTCATATCATTTAACCACATCAGAGCCTAGTGAAGAAATTACAGAGAACACCACACTGAGGATTAAATCAGATAGTTTTCCCTACTGGAGTTTGGTGCCAGAGAGAACTCTGTAAAGCATATATTGTCTTAAAGGTGAAAAGGTCATTTCTGACAGACAGTTATATAATGCAGTAGAGGACATGGCTTTGTGTCAATCAAAATTTCTGTTTTATAAAGTAGATCTGTTTGTTTGACCATATTGAAAAATGCACAGTATTGCCGTGATGCAACATTTCATCCTGCAGCATTTCATATCTCTGGGAAAAATTAAAGATGAGCATGGGAAAGGAAGGATTTACTGCTTCAGTTCATATGAAAAGCACTAGAAAGCAGTACATCTAGCAAGAAGGGACTTGGAGATTATACAGTCTACATCATAACTACCTTTAAATAAGAACTCCGGGAGATAAATTATTTTCTCAGAGCAAGTATGAGGTCATGCACTACTACATGTTACCAGCTACCTCACTCTGACAACACTGTGGCAGGAGACATGCCCCGTGGGTGGAAACCAGCTGTGTCCTATCCACACCCACAGGATACTATCACAAAGAGCAGCAAGGCTACCAGGCCATTGCTGTCCTATCACAGTTCATCCTTGCAAACATCTGGATTTTGAAAACACTGAGCAGGCCTTTTTTGCACATGAACCACATGGGCTGAATCTCTAGGCAGTGCATGCTGAGAGCAGTTGGCTAAATGATGGACTAGCCTTCCACATCTATGAGGTCTTACAGAGTTAGGTATCTCATACAGCAATAGAAAAACAACATTGCAAGCTAATGAGATTCATTAAATCCAGCCTCACAGGCAGGCTCCGTGAGGCAGAACCCTTGGCTAAAGAACAAAGTGACACATTTCTGAAAGATGGACTTGCAGTGTATACTGAGGCTGCATCTTGAAAGCAGCACAAAACCAAGACAGTCTTCAGTCTTTGGTGAAATTCTGCCAAATTTGTCAGAGTAAGAACACATAGCAATGAGATACTAGAAGAAGAAACATGATAAATTAGGAAAACCCTCTATAAAAAGAGACAACCGTTAGTTGGATAATACTGAAACAGCAAATGCGTACACATCCATTTTGCAATGAAATGTGGCAACAGACCATCCTCCCTAGCTGATGGTGGGAAATACAGCATTGCTGGAGTTCTTTTCTTGACCAGCTGGAGCACTGTGCTCTTGATCAACTACAATCATTACAAAGACTCTTGGCTGGCACACTGGGTGTGCATCACAAAGTTAACCCAACTGTTCCTAAAGCATTTACATTAAATTGGCTGCATGTACCCAAACCAGAGCACTCTCATAATGCAGAGAAGTAATGTGAACTATCTGCAGTAATTGGGATAGCAATAAATAAAAGGCTTTGCTATTATACCCTCTGATCAGAAAGGGACAAAGACTAAAATGACAATGTCATGAGTAGGTCAAATGTCCAGACATCATCATCACCAGCAGACCCTGTACCTAAATTATTCCACAAATAAAAGGTTGAAAGTAAAGCAGAAAGGGCTCAAAGTATTTTGTTGTGATCAAGGTGGGAAGGTCTGGGAAAAGAATCCTGCTGACTTCTATGCAACATCATCTACCAGAGTCAGACCTTAGTATTCCTACTTAGAAACATTAAGTTTCATCAATACTCAATCAATATTTATGTATTTCATGGTAAAATTAACAGCTTCCAAATCCATTAACTTATTTTTAGATAGTCTTTTGGCAAAAGCACACAAAATGACACTGTGGTAGACAAGGTCGTACTCGTGGCTAAAATAACGGAGCATAGCTTATAATGAGTAGTTATGCTCATTTATGCCTGTTGAGGATCTGGCACATACTGCTATACTAAAAATACACATCTACATACCACTTGCCAAAACAATTACAAAAAAAGCCCAAGATATTTAAGAATGATTTATTGCACATCAACATAACCATTTAAAAAGGATTTTTATTTGTATGTGGGAATCCATTCTGTCTTTGCAAATTGGGGATTTAAAATAAATGTGTACAATTTGGATACACCCAAGATGTGGGAACAAGCATCAAAGCTAACGAAACACAGCCATCGAACCACAGAGTTCGTTATTTGAGTTCATGTTTTACAGTAGTAATACAATTCTCACCTTTCTACAGGTCTGATTTAAAAAATGGAAAACATTTTCTATCTATCCCCTCTGCTAGAATAAGTCAGCATAGCAACACGGGCTTGAAGGAAACTTTGCCTATTTTTTGTCAGCTAAAACAACATCTTTGTCTCCAAAACTAACTTCTGCAGAGCTACAGAAAGCCCTGGCCAAAGTGTCTTCTCCTAAACCTTCCAAGTAGTGCCATATTATTAAAAGCATTTCATAAATAAGGCAAGTGTTACCCCACGGTAGACAGCGAAGTTAAAGTTTCAGCTTAGACTGGACTAAATTCCAGTTTGATTCTTCAAATAACAGTAGAATTCCTGCCTTTCCTTAATTCCTTCTTATGCTGCCCCCAACAAGAGAGGTTATTCTGTCTTGGAACTACACTGGTGAACTCTGTTGGGAGAAAGGAATATTGGCATCACTCTTGCCTATTCCCTTCCTTTCATATATGCAGGAAAGGTATCCAGAGTCTTTTCAACTAAATTTCTCTCTGCCAGCATTCCCTACACCAGATGATCTAGCTTCCCTGCTCCAGTGATTCGCCAGCACACTGACCAAAATTTTAGTTTTGACTGCATACCTGGTGATCTAAAATTAGGACAGAGTCCAGATCCAGTGAAGAGCACTGAAGCTCTTCATCAGTGAGATCCATGTGCACATAATCAGTTCTCATCCTGTCATCCATCACTATCAATAGCAGTAGCCTTATTGATAGACCCAGCTAGAGATCCTGCCCAGCATTTACAAGAATACAAACACAAGAGCTCTACTCAAGTGCTACCTGGAGTGTCACAAAAGCAGCAAATCTATAACTTCCTTTTGGATCTCTAATACTGCTATAAAAAGAGCTGTCCAGTATTCTAAAGCTGCCTTTTTTTTTTTTTCCCCCTGACCTAGCCCAAACTGAAGAAGACTCCACAAAGCATTGTAGATGTTCTTTCTGCTCTGTATTCATGTGTTTTTTTTTTTTCCTTTGTGTTTCCCCAGGCTGATTCCAACAAAACCAGGATTGATGAAGCCAACCAGCGTGCAACAAAGATGCTGGGCAGTGGTTAGATGCAGCAAAGTGCATTTCCTTTTAATGCTGTCCAACAGGGCAGTACCTTCATGCTTTTATCATGGTATTTACCTACTAGGTTTGCACACATGCACATATCAGCCCCATTGTAAATGTTGTCCTGTGTAGTTTGTCAGCTTTCCAAAAATGATACTTGTAATTATTTTTTTCTAGATATCTTTCTTTCCAAAGGTTGTACATAGTGCTGATTTGATGGCTATAGCTCACTATGATGTATTCTGGGATTTTTTCCTTTCCTTGGTTCTGTTATGGATTCCTTTCCTTTTTTTCCCCCCTCTCCTCATTTTTTATTTTTAAATGATGTTTGCTGAATGACAACACTGTTGGAATGCTAAACGTGCTGTTAACCTTTAAATATACAGTATTGTTCTTGTAAAACTGTGACATTCCACAGAGCTACTGCCATGCTCCTGTCTTTGGGTATCATGATGTTTAAGCACTTAAACCTGCTGTCTTCAGTTCTTCATTGCCATTATCTGTTGTTATGATTTCATGATTAGACAATGTGGAATTATATTACTATAACAAGCATTGCACTAAAAAGTGATGTGATTTATGCATTTATGCATGAGGAATAAATAGACTTTTAGACTCCTACTTAAACAAGACTTCTCCCATGGCAGTAGCACACCAACAATGACAACAAAAGCATGCTCAGTATTCGGACTCTTTTGGGACTATGTTATACCAGCAAGTTTGCAGTCGTGCCACTTTTTTCTTGTTGATATATATATAGTTATTAATCATGTTCATTTTTTTTTAATTATTAAAAAGGAGGGATTTGGCACTCACCATTTAGCCATTGCCAGCAAAATAAAAGCTTGGCTGAAAATATGTCAAAGACAAAAAGAAATAAGTGTAATATATTGGGTTTGTCTGCTGCTTTTGAAGACTATCTTTTGGAGGAAACGACTACCATATGAAATGGTGCAAAGAAATGTAATTTTTATAAGGCTCTCTCTTACTAGTCGCTATCCCCATGTGGTTTGTTATCGGTACAGTTCTCTGTTGCTTACCTAGAGCTATGCACACCAAATCGCTGAGATGTTTAGTAGCTGACTTAAATAAAAAATTATAAAAAACCTAAATGAATGAACTCTAGATAAACTGTGAGATAAATATAATTTACAGCATGTAATATGAAATTCCTTATGTCTCCTGTCAGTTTGTGAAGTGATTGACATTTTGTAGCTAGTTTAAAAATTATTAAAAATTATAGATCTCAGAATCTATGCTTGCTTTATCCATGTGTCGCCCTCCGTGCCAGTGACAAATAGTTATTTGCCACTTACCTGGGAAAAGGAGAAGCACAAATCTGTCCAAAGACTCTTTACAAACTGGTTCTGTATTACACATGGGAAACTAAAGATTTCTGTTTTCAATACTGCATAAAAGTAACTACTCTAAAAGTAGCATTTTAGACTCAGCACATTTCAAGTGAATACTATTTTCTAGCACCTGGCTTTGATTGCCAAACACTGAATGGATATTTATTCTCTTGTCCAAGGGAAAGGGAAAAAAAAAAGGATTTATTGTTACAGTACAGAAGGGTACAGTTCCATAGTCAATAAAATCTATTCCTGTAGTGGATCTAGCCGTGTGCTAATACACTTCTTTTTAGGGAACACTTTGAACTAGAGAGTTTGTACAGTCTGCTAAAAATAATTTTCTCAAATGACTAACAACAAGTAGTGTTTACTGCCAATGAAAAGCATTATCATATTTTCCGAGGGTTTTTTTTCCCCTCCCCCTTATATGGACAAATTATAATTCTGCATGAGTGACAGTTCACTCATGTGTCTCACATGGCCCCAAGTCAAAATACACAAAGAATATAAATGCTTGCATAATTAAAATCACATGATAATGTAGACAACTATATTTTCTTTAGCAGCTTTTTATTTTTAGTGTCTATTAAAAATTCATTTATGCAAATGTTTTCCCCCACTACTGCAAACCAAAGTGTAAACTTCAAGGGAATATTTTTAATCTGTTGACCATTTTCAATCCTGTTCATTCAGGGATTTTAGCATTTGCCACAGCACTCTCATCTGGCAAGTCAAAGCCCACTAAAGGCAGGCAGTAACTGCACTGGAAAATGTGTCAGTACGAGAGCATACAAATACAAGAATATTCGAGAAGTGCAAGATGTATGTGAGTAAAAAAAAGATATTGATGGAGGTATTATTCTTATATGTTTGACAAGAATCGACCCCATCTGAAGCAGATCATATATCCAAAAGTCATTATAGCTGATGAAAACCAAACCATCGTTGTGAAGGAAATTGTTGTTTAAACATCAGTTTTTGTCTTGATCAAAGATCAAAAAACAAACTATTGGAAATTTTTGCCAAATGAAAAGTTTAAAATACAGAAAAATTGAAATGCTTCGTTGAATTTGTCTTTGTACTCTTCTCCAATGTACGCAGGGTCTCTTAGGTCCTGGCTGAAAATTACTTCAGTAAATAAGTTTAATATATTTCATTTCTTCAGTGTTTTTGAAAATTGTGTTTTCTAGGATTAATTAATCTCAAAATAATTCAAACACAGGCTCAATCTCCACAGCTAGTTACTAGAACAATGCACTACTGTTAGTTAAGTACTGCACACACCAAATCCCCGATGTAGCAGAGAACTCGATAGAATAAAAGAAAAATTAAGAAGAACAGTGACTCAAATGTGGCATTGCTACTTTTTCCACCTTTCCCCCTTTGGCCAGCCCCTGTTTCCCATGACCAGCCACAGGCTTTCCCTGAAGTGCAGAGTTACCTGCTTGAGGGTCAAGGTTGGCTAGGAGAAAAGGGACAGAGCAAGGAGCTGGAATTACAACTCCCACCAGATACAATGGTCACACTGACCGTGAAAACAAAAAAAAACCCAATATTTTTCTGAAGGCAAAGACTATGTTATACTTTCCAATCCATAATTTCTTTCATCTCTGAACCAGTATCATCTGGAAATTCAAGTTTGAGAGGAAAAAAAAAATAAATATGAGGGTGCCCAAAGACACCAATCTTCATGAAATATTATTTATTTCTAGAATTTCAATTCTATTTCACCAACAGTTTGTAACGTAGCAAGATCTTCACACTGGTGTTGGTTTGAGGTGGGATAGGGAAAAAGGGTTTTTTTCATATTCTCAAGTGCTAGAACTGAATGAACTTCCCAGACAGATCACTTAAAATTCTGCTTAAAAAACAAAGTCCAACTAAAAGCCAAACTTCTGTTCAGCTTTACAAATCCACAATTAATGATTTCTTTAATATAATGCATTCTCCTCCATTCCTAGTCTAGGCTGGAAATAGAAATATCAGAATAATCCCGAAGAAGAATATTTAAATGTTACTTCTCATGTGTGTATCTTCTCATGGAAAAAAACCTGCTTCTATTAAATATATACGTGGCCTGATTTCTGCAGTGAGAAACTAACAGAGAAATCTGGAAAAGCAAAGCAAAATACCTGAAAAGAATACTTTAAACTTTTAAGATGTTGATAATACCTAATACGAGTAGAGTATAAACACACAACTTCTAAACTCAAAAGAGACTGTTATGACTTTCTGGATTGACACAAATGCAATAAAAGTAACTGAATCATACACAGCACTGTGTGGTTTGATAGTGAACTTATAAAAAGTAGACGGACTTGATGTAAAGGTAGAGAGTGAAAAATAATCAATTAACAGTCCTTAAAGATCTGGAAATATAACAGAAAACATCAACTCTAGAAAAACAATGATGAGTATTTCTTGTAACAAAATGTGAATTTTATTAGGTTACATAGCTTAAATATGATCCATCCTTCATTTCTGCAGAAAACCAAGTATGACAGAGTGCACATGGCAATCTGTAAAGCACCCCCTTAGAGAGATGCCTCTTCCACATGACACACCTATTACAGGTATACTTTAACTCTTCTAGAAATAAAGAAGAGCATTAATCTTTGAAGTACTTTGCATGCCCCACTAGTAACTGATAACCTCTGCTAGCTTTGGATTTGGACCTGATTCTGGAGAGACCATTCAAGACTTAAATTTGAGGGATCTAGAGGCAGAGAAATCAACTCCAGCAGGATTTTTTTTCCTCCCTCTTTCTTCTACTCTGTGTACATATGTATGTATAAATCTTTTATTTTAAAGACATTGAAAAGGGAAGAGACGAGTACTTATTTATAAGGAAAATTATGTGTGTTAGAGACAGCTTAAGTATATGCACTGCTGCTGTGTGTGCCCGTGGGCGTAGGTGCGCAGGATGTGACTGCTGTCTTCTGAGCCATTTTGTTGCCTTTCCAGATAGAGAGATGAGGACAGTTTGTTTGGAAGTTAGAAGAACATAAATAGAGTATTTTTAAACCTTCAAATAGCTACAGGGAACACAGACATGGAAGACAAACCCCGCTGAGAAGTTAGGGCGTTGGGCTGGTTTGATGGGGGTGAAGGAGGCAGGTTCTAGATCATTTATTTTGCCAAATAGTGTTGAATTCTCTCTGTAGCAGTACTCAAGGAGATGATGTTTGTGTTGTACAACAGCAAGCAGTTTTAATGAAGTTACAAATATTATTTTGCAATTAAAAAAAAAAAAAACAAAAACAAAACCAAAAACCCAAAACAAAAAACCCCTCACACACAAGATGTCAGCAAGAAAAGCAAAATGAATGTGGCAGGCCGATGTGATGCCCACACTTTCGGGACCTATTTTGAGATTACTGCTGCCCATGCAGGAGCTGCACATAATGAAGTATACTATTTGGTCAAGCAGCGGGTAGCAGATGGAGGGGGCTCATTCTCCTGGTAGGCTTCACATCTGCTTGCTGAAAGCAAAAAGCAGCAGCTAGGGCTCAGCTAAAAACAGCACTGGGGGGGACTTTCACAGGTGATGCTGAGACTGTCTTTTCTCCCCACCTACTAGACCACAGTTCCCTCCACACTGCTGCTACTCCAGCACCTGCCCCTCCATCCCCTTCTCTCCCAGCACTTACCCAATCGCTTGTTCCCTTCCCATTTTTCTTGTGCTGCATTATACTGTCATCAGTCCTGCCACTCATCTCACCTTCTGCCTGCATGTTTTTCACCCTGGGCTTTAAAATCAGGCTCTCTCTTCCACAATTTGAGCAGGAGAGGCACTGAAGAAACAAACACCACCATGCCAGTGTCACCTGGAGGGACACCTGCATTAATGTCTTGTCCAGCCCTGACAGTCCCAGAAAGCACCATGCATGTTGCCAGGGGGATTTTTCAGATAACCTATCCAAAATGTCTCCATAGGTTAATGCAAGCAAAAATATGTGGACAGCTGAGGTCAGGCAGGCAGGCACTGTGTAGATATGTCACAGGAAGGCATCAATTGTTGCCCTCCAGCCTCCCAAATTTCTTGTCTCTTGTCCCCAGCAATAGAGGACAGCAATGCTTCTCCACCAGACAGCTGGAGAATCTTTTTAACACTGTCAAAGCAACTTTCCTCCCCTTCTTCCCCAAATGTCATCCATTAAAACATGATTTCTAGATTTTTAAATTTCTTTTTAACTGAAGTTTTTCAGTGTTTTTAAAAAGCAGGTGGAGAAAGTACGTTTCCCTCACCACACCTGGAAGAGCTATCTAGTGCTGTGTTATTTAATCCAAAATCTAGATCAGCTCAAATTGATATAAGAATGATAAGATGAAGTACTGTATCGGAAACGGTTTAGCAAACTTTACTATAGGCAGTCGTAAGTTAATTTGCTAAGTCTTAACTTAAATACAGGCAGTTTTAAGTTCCACTTACAGCACAGTAGGTTATCCATTCAAATTCTGATCAAAAGTTTATTAAATGGAACAAAATGGCTCTTTTCCACATCTGTGGGGGGTTGATTAGACCTACAAAAGCATGAATATGCATAAACCCCCCTGCACTAAGGGTACTCTTGGGTACCACAACCAACACTATGCGAGTGTGAGCAAAACATCTTGAAGAAACCTTCACCTATTTTGAGTTTACCATACAGCACTCCTAGACTTTATCAACAATAATAAATCCAGCTGATGTCAGTATTTTTTTAACTATTTCTGATGCCGTGCAGGACCCCTAGAAGCCTAGCAGCTCTACAGTTAGTTTTTAAACTCCATGAAAACACACCAAATGCAATTTTGAAGAAACAGCACCCACAACTCTGACATTCAGCCTCAAGCCCTTATCTTAAAACATATTTTCATTGTCTGCTGCACATTTCTTTTTCTTGAATCAAATTAGAATAAGATAGAAAACTAACCAGAAACATAAGATTTAATGAACTGCTGCTTCTTTCAGGCGATCCTTATGGCGCAACCCTCGGAAGTCAACTCTTAGTCACTGCCTCTTGCTGGGCCTCGAGGTGAAAGAGAGAAAGGCTATTTGCTCTCAGACTAAAGTATAATGAAGTTTTAAACCCCTAAAACACACACCATAATAGCTGATAAGTTGGACAGCGGGAGAAGAGGAAACAGCTGGGGCCAGAGGAGGGTGCAGAGGACAAGAAATCAATGCTGAAAATGGGCACAATCAGTCACATGCTGCAAGCAGAGCTGCTCTGGTGGATGTGAGGACACAGTGGGAACTCGAGTCACAGCCCTGCAACAGCATTCTGCTACACGGTGACCTCATTTAAAGACACAAAGCGAACAAAGGGTAAGAATTTTATAGTTGAAACCACTGTAAACATGGACAATAACTTAAGTGAGCAAAGACTTAAGTAAGATCAGGGGCTCAGTTGATACTAAGCTGGAGACCTATAGACTGTGTCCTTACTGCGTTACGAAATTAGAATAGCTCTGATCATGCTTGAAGGTAAAAATTAAACCAAGAAAAATCAATCTGGGGGAGGGACAGAGCTCTACCAAAGTATCTTGCTAACTTATCCGAAGTATTTCCTTATAATTCCCTTCAAAATATTTCTGTTCAAAGTCAATCAGGAGAAGTAAAATAAATAAATAAATAAGTCCAAACCAAACTTATTTCAACTTTAGTCAGGAGCAGATTATTTCGGGAAAGGGTCTGGTTTGTTAAGGATTAAGTGCCAGCCAGATGTTCTCCCTGCCCATCAAATCCTCTGCACCAACAGCCCTTGTGTCACAGCAGCACTTCAAGCCTCTTCCTGAGCTCAGCACCCCTTTGGTACAGGCACACAGTCTGTCACTACCCCAACAAGCTCACAGCCTGTGCAGGCAAGACTGAGGAGGAACTGCATGTAGGCAGTTTGCTCAAAAGCCAGTATCCATATGTCAGAGGGAGAAACAACTGGTGTGGGGCTACCTGCTTTTCTTTCAGTCATCTCTACTGATAAAGGGTCATCTTAGTTGAGTCTGGCTGGCATATACGTTGACAGCACAGAAGTCAGAGGGAGCGCAGTTCTTGTTTTCATGACTACCTAGAGACACTGCAATGATGCAAGTCATCCTACGCTAAACAAATCCACCTGTTATTCATGGTTCAACACACACAGCACATTTCTGCAGACTTTCAAAATTGAGAATAATAATTAGATCAATTCTCAGCAGCCAAAGGAGTAATACACACATATATATATAAATATAATTGCTACGTGCCAGCTTTGATTTTCATCCCTTATTTAACTGTGTAAAACAACTATGCATGTTATTTTAGAGTTCAAGTCCAAAAAATACCTAAGGAAAACCTGAGAAATTATGAGTGGGGTTGCAGTCACCACAGAAATCTTTGAGCTGTACCTTGCCTCTCGGCAGTGCCTGTTCAGTGCTGCCTGGAAATGCTCAGTTCAATAGGTCTTGCCTAAGATGAACTCCTGAGGCTCTGATTACCTTGAGGGGTGGGAAAAACTTGAACATCGTTTCAGAAGTATTTCCATAAATCCTTTGAAACACAGAAAATCTTTTGAATGTAGAGAAAGTATAAGATTATGGTGATGGGACTAGAGACTTTATGGGGTTTTATAAAAACACAATGGAGTGATAATCAGAACATCTGTTCTCCTTTATTTCCTGAGTCTTCTGATATCGACTGCTGGTTTAGTATTCAATCCTGAGCCAGCATGGCAAACCAGCTTCAATATTAAGACTGAAATTGGATTCCTCAATCCTATTTTAATTAATGGGAAACTAACTAGGAGAACATGGCTTCAGTTAAGTGACACAGGCAGGCAACTGTTAAATTAATCTGAAAAATCAAAGGAGCTGTAGGTCCATACCAACTCTATAACATGCATCTTCTCAAATCACTCTCAACAACTGTCACTGTCCTGTGAAAACTCTCTAGGATTAAATATCCACTTTCTCTACTGTACAGGATTGCGATACAACCAGCTTTCTTATGAAGTTAGTGATTAACAAAGTACCCAAAATCAACATATGAGAGAAGTTACAAGAATTAAACATGATGGAAATGTACAAGTGAATGGTTGCATGATACAAAAGGACACTGACTTGCTGCTAGTGAGTCACACAAACACAGAAATAGTTATTAATTGAGGCAAGTTACAAAAAAAAAAGCAGAAATAAGCTGAAGAAGGGACAGCTGTCTCAATAAACCCTGTCAATCCTTTCACTGAGGAGCGGCCAGCAGAACTTCCATCTGAGCTGAACACTTAAGGACAACACAAAAATCCCAAACCTCTTGGGTCTGGTATAGGTTTTGGGTTTTTCCCATTTCTTACAGAACATTCTTGCAGATACCTGTTGTCCCCCCGTATTGCTGGTACTTTCTATAGCATCTCTTTCTACTTACTTGAATGACCAGACACATTTTTACACTAATGAAATTAAGTCTTTCAGCAATTTTTATTTTAAGTAGTTTCCTGATGGAGACTTTATTATTCTCTTCAAACCAAACAAACAGAAAAGCACCAACAAAACCAATAAAAGCCCACCACTTTGTTTGTGCAAGCCTAAAACAAAGTCTAGTGATTTCAAACCTTAAAAAGTACAACCACTGATTCCTGCTCTTTTGTCTGAGCTGAATTTCAGTGCTGATGGGATATAACACAGTGCTGGCAATCATAACCATAAGTAATAAGTACTACAGGACAAGGAAAGTGGAGTGGTGGGAGCACGGGTGGTGTGAGGATTGCTTAAAAAAAACCAAAACAAAAAACTCTACAAAAAACCCAAACAACCCCCCCCAAACCACCTGAAAATCTACACCACCCCTTCCCCACTCAAAAAAAACAAAAAACAAAAAAACCAAAACAAAAAACCACAAACCACAAAACCATCTAAAACCAAACCACCCACATAAACCTTCAAAATCAGACAGTACACAAATGACTTGGACAGCAACTTCCATGGAGCAAAAGGTCAGCATTTCTGGATGTGGGTTTTGTTCTGGTTCCACCTCCCACACCCCATTAATTTTATCTTGGTTTCTGATTGACACTTTTTTTAATTCAATTTTTGAGATATTTGGTAGGTAGGAAAAGAATAAAAGTTTTCTGAAGTGTTCCTCTATTTTTCAACTGTCTCTGTCTCTTTCAAGAAACACCCAACACCTGCAGAGGCATATACCGCAGCATGTGATTTTGACAGCTGAGAGTAACTTTAGCAAAAAAGGTTATTTTGTAGCTCAGAGAGTAAAGAAAATATTCTGTCAAGACAAACTACAGCTGTTTAAATCATTCCTCTGTGAAGCAATGGTTTCCCGCAGGGAGAAGTCCCAGAAGTGTATTTTTGCATTTGTAAATGCCTTAGCACAGCACAGCATGGAGAAAACCAAGAAGATGAAGTCATGCTTCCACAGCTCGTGGTTTGGGTTGCTGGTGCTATTTTTTTTAACAAAATTTTCAGAAGAGGGGAGAAGCAGTAGTCTCAAGTAGTCTCCGAGTCTCAAGCAGCCCCACTAAAATCAGCGTGGCTGTACAAGCGGTGTGAAGCGTTAAACCAAGCACACGCTATCAGTGGTTTTCTGATGTTTATGGTATCACAACCATATGGACATAAGGATAGCCAGCAGCAACACCAAGAAAACATGTAGGGATATTCCATCTAGTTTTGCTCCAAGGGACTTTGTCTGGACAGGAGTCACCTTCAGGAGATCACTATAGCTCTGGGACAGATGCTACTCAAACATGCACCAAATTGAGTGAGAGTTGCTCCTGTCATTGTACGGGAGAGATTCCTTTTGCACATCCATGGCACAGCTTTATGCCAGGCTATGCTCTCTTGGCTCTGGAGATACAAGATTGCGCCACCATCTCCATCAGATCAGTATCAGAAGAAACATCAGAACTGTATTTGTCCTGTATGTGCCAGGAAAAAAAAAAAGTAATAAACTTTTATTACTTTGTAATTATTTTGTCTTTCCAGGCAGGGGCAAGATGTACAGAGCCTATACCAGGAAAGGAGGGCCATATAAATACATGCATAGAAAAGAAAAATTCAGTCATAAATAAAGACTTAAGTGTAAATTAAGGAAAAAAAAAAGCCATCTTCAGTTCTGTAATTTTCAACAAAGAGGTGCTAAGACCCATAATTGTGAAAGATAGGTCTCTGAAGCAGCAGCCTGAAATTCAACAATTTCTGTGGGAGTACAGTCTGAGCTCTTGGCTCTTGCTCCACTTGAGGAGCATATGTTCAGGTGTTCACTGCCATTTAGGAGAGCTCCCTTTCTCGAAATGCCAGAAGGAATCTTCCCACAGCACTGATAGAAAAAAAAAAACCAACCCTCAAAACCAAACCAAAAGCAAGTAAAAATCCCCTCAACCTTCACACCTCCCAAAAGCTATACTCTTGCAATTTGCAGAAATTACTGTGACTCCCCACTCACCCTCAGGGAAACAAACAGATCTCTGGATAGGCATTGGATTTGGCCATGCAGGGGTGCAAGGACACACTACATTTTTTAGAAGTCACTAGTGCAGACTAGGGGGCCTCCTTGTCTTTGAACATCAGATCTTTGCTTCCACTGCTGGCTCTCCTAGATACCATGTCTACTTGTGTTGTTGTAGCCTCTACAGAGAGACGGTTGAGGAGCAAATCCATCAGTGTACCCCAGGACTTTCTGCTGCAGACTTGGCTGGGAGGGCTATGGTCATCAGGGATGAAGGGAGCCCGGTGGCTCTGCACACTCTGGCTTGACCTCCTCCGAACTCTGTGTACCACATGCTGTCCAGTGCAACACCAGACATTAAGGGCTGAGCTGAAAACGCCGAAGCAAGATTTGTTAATGCACCTCTTCAGGGAAGTGCTGGATTAGCCCGGATTAGCAGCTGAGATTGTGGTTGCACATAATGAATTATGTAATATGGTGTTGTTGGTGTAAATCTGATGCACTTCCCACATGACTACAGCTGCAGGCACAGCTAGGAATAAATCAGGCTGGATTCAGCTGGGGGAGGGTAAAAAAAAACAAACAGAAAAGGGATTTCATACACTTCCCAACATGCTCTGTATCATAATGCTTATTCCAAAGACATCTGAAAACAAAGCAATACAGCAATTTCAGCATGGGAAGCAAGGCAGGGTTCACTGCTTACAATTAGGGGAAACCGTTTTCTTTTGCCTTTCTGTTCACAATTACACAACTCAGGAAACACCGTATGAGATATGGCCTAATCATTTTCCATTTAAATAAAAATGCTTTCAGCTAATCAGATTAGCCTGTGTATTTTGATAACAAGCTTCCTTTCAGAGTTAGGTCTTCTATCAACTCAAATGAACCCAACTGCCAATTAAAACAACAAGCACAGACATTCACCAACCAGCAAGAATATGGGAAAATTACCCAACCACCATGAAAAAGGAAAGACGGGACAACAATGTTTTCAAAACAAACATAAATGAGATTAATTTAGATTGAAATGTGGTCAACATCCCCTTTAGATATTACACATATAAACATTAATATTTGGAGAATATGAACTCACAGCCCAGTTATATCAGACATTGCTTAACATAGACAAATTTCACACTATAAAGTGCTAACTGATATGAAGATACACAAGGAATTATTTGTCTACAGTGACTAGATAAAAAGGCAAAGGCATCTAGATACATATTTTGCACAATCAGAGAAGGTAAAAATCATGTAATTTAAATATTCAGAGAAGAGCCCTTCCCTACTACCAATAGTTTTTTGGTAGACAGATTGGTCACAGGGAGCTCCCCAGTTGCTGATCTATTTCCACTCCTGAGCAGCCTCACAGAGGATCTTGCCAGACCACAGCCACCAGTTCATCTAAAGCATATAATTTAGGTCTGCCACTGTCTGGGTTTAGGTTGAGACACAGAACTGAAAATATATTTATACCACTTATACGTGATGTGCTGTCAAAGGGGAGAAGAGAGACACCCATCTTCTGTGATGTTGCTGTACCACCCATCAGCAGAACAGTGAGAACCTGCTGTGAGTTTGCCAAACATAATTGGCAAGGCTTTAAGTGAATGTACTAGAATACTTCTGCTGAGAGATTCCTCCCTGGGACAGGGATACACACCTCTACCAGCAAACACATTGATCACACCAGACCTCACAACCTCCTGCTCTTTCAGCCCTTCCATTCAGCTCCTAGATACACAGAGACTCCACTGCCAGCCACATCACACGTCATTCTTCTATTCCTCTGCATGATACAATTTACAACTAATGCTAGTTATTTATATGAGATCAATTTGTGGATGAAGAACAGACAAAGTATCCGAGGCTGGTGGGAAGAACACAGAAGTACTTGGTGCTTGCTTTCTCCAGCTTGCACTTCATGGTATCAGGAGATACACATTGCACAGTACTATGAGGGAAACATGACAGAAACAAACTAATAGCTAACTAGCATGGGGAACAATGCCAACATCAATGCTGCAGATGTTAACCAGTCAGGACACTGGTTAAACAGCAATAATCCAATAATCCTAAGTGGCTCTCACATCTGTGATAGTTTTGGCATATGCAAAGAACTACCAAAAAAACCCCCAGAACCCCAATAAAAAAAAAAAAACCCAAACAACAAAGGGAAAACAATGCTCAGCAGTCTGAGCAAGACAAAGTCTTCCTGTTTGTTTAAATAAATTGTGATAATAAACTGTTTCTTTCATGCATTCAAAACCACAGGGTTTAGATTTTTTTCCTTTTAAATTGTTTTCAGAAGAATATATTTTATATTTTCAAAGTAAGCATCATCTCTTGTATGGGTATGAAAGAGCAAATAGAAAGCATTATTAATGCTTCTCAGTTCAGAACCTAGATATTCATCAAAAAAAAAAGAGAATAGTACGAAGTTGCTTAGAAATGTGTGCTGCAGTGTTTTATATTGCAGCATTCTGAGCTGCCTATGAGCTCTGTACATTTGGGTGATTTTCATTGAAATTCAGCCCACTACGTTGCAGGCAGGGAAGGCTGCCAATGATTTTATTTTTAAGATGCAGCAGCTACATGACCCATTTATGCCTTCAACAACTGGCAACTTTTCCTTCAAAAGAAAAAAAATAATCAAACCCAGTGCAGAATTGGGTACCTGACCCATGTTTTGCTTTCTACCCTTGCCATGTAATCTGATGTAGAAAAAAAAATAATCTAAGAATGACAGTGGATAGCTACTGGAATATGTCTCTTTTTTCCTTCTTTGGTGTTCTGTTTTTAATCTCATGTCCAGAAGAAAAAGTGAAAGACTATCAGAGAATCTACTTCTGTTAATTCCCAAATAAATTAGCGTATGCATATTATTTGATGAGGCCTTAACAAAACCAGAGCTTTTGTCTGACAGGATCAGAATAACATTGGCATTCACCATCCTCTCCAAAACAGCAGGGTCCTCTTCTACCCCCATACTTCCAAGGTATTGCTTTGGCTGCATGTCAGTTTGCTGGTCTTCTCACTGCAGAGATGGCAGAGGTCTCCAGAGTCCATTATTTATATAACACTACAGAGGAGAACAGACTGTTCTTTAGGCTTCCTATGGCTCCCACTTCCAGGAAGAATTACACTCACTGCTCACAGAAAAATAAAAAAAGGTGGCTTGCCCAATTCCTCAACCTGGGATGGACATGGCAAAGTCTGAAAGCACAAGGGCTGTGAAAAAAAATTACACTCCCCCGAGCAGCTACAGAGCTAATAGACATGACCAACTGTGTTATGGGAAACTATGTCTCACTATGCACATCAGTGAGGAAAGCAAATGTGCTCTATATGCATTTCTGGGATGAAAATCATCATGACTCTGCAGTTGAGTCCCCTAGCACATATGCTAATCTAACTCACATCTTTTTAAACCAATATTAATCATGCCAAACCTTCACTCCCCCATTAATACCCACACACTCCCCCTTCTTACAATAAAGTAGCAGAAAAGATTGTTTTTACACTTGCAGTTTTTCACCCACTTGGAAACTGTCAGATACATATTTTCAAGCTTCTCCGCACTGCAAGCAGTAAACATGGATTTTTTAATTCTTTTTTTTTTTTTTTTAACTGAACTGGAACTCTGAGTTTTTGTAACTGCAAGTTAAATGGTTGTGTATGATTTAACACTGCAGTGAAGTACTCCAAGTCTTCCTAAACAAGAAGAGTGGATGACTTAGAAGGAATTAGCCAGACACACAGTGAAATTCCTGCCGCCAAAGCTGGAACTGCTTGTGGCTCTTTACACAAACTCAAAACCCAGAGGACACTCGAGATCAGTAAATGGACATGAATATTTGAGAATCTTTGCAGAAATTAAGGTTAGAAATTGTCCCTAAACTAGGGATTTTTGTCAGGTTACTTGCTGCATGATGCCTTCATCTACCCTCTGTTGCACTTACAATATCTGCACTATAATTTTATGAGCTGAACAAGCACAGAAATAAATGAAGGTCTAGACCTTCTTTATGACTAAATATATCAAAAAGAATAACACATTTTGGAGCAGTTTAACAAGACAGTACTTATTTGATTTTCTTCTGTACTTCTGAAGAGATGATTTTGACTCAATTTGAGATTAATAATTCTAGACGGCCACTTCTCTGGACTAGAACTCCAAGCAAAAACCATTCCTATACATACATATACACACACATATATATGAAAGCATATTAAAATGTAAAAAATAGGAAAGTCATCACAATGTATAACTTCCCAGGAATGGATTTATCTGATGTTATGAGAAATGATAGGACAACATAAAACAAAGCTAAAGCAAAGCAGTTCAACAGACACAGAGTGAACCTTCCTAACTAAAATGAATCTGAAATTAATTCACTTGTTACATCTTGGAAGTTACTTTGGATCTTTACCATTAGTTTCTATCATTTAAGCACCCAAGTTTGAGACATATGTTTTTTGGATTTTTTTGTTTGTTTGTTTGTTTTTGTGTTTTTGTTTTTTGGTTTTTTTTTTTTTAAGAAGGATTTTTGCTTTTGCTTCATTGGTTTTTGTGGTAGGTTTTGTTAACCTTGAAGTACAACAACCAGGTTTTTGTTTGTTTGATTCTAAAAGGGAACTTTAAAGGATTTATTTTGTATAATGAAACACCAAACTCATTCAAACTCACATAATTCCCCAATTTCCTGATACAGATGTCAGAGACTCGGTGTTCATCTTCTATTCTAACTCTCAGAGCTGCCTTATGTTCGGATACCTTCTGGTCCACACTCTACAGTTGCAGTTGTGAAAAGTCACTTACTGCCCATTATTCTGCTATGTATGAAAAGTGCCTACACAATATCTCCCTCAGAGTTTTCCAGCAACTTCCTAATGTGTTTGCCACTACAATGACTCAGAAGTAGCCTTCCTATGAGCAAGATTATACATGTGCGATGAGAATCAGAGAATCCAGAAAGGCGAACATGACTTGAAGCAGTTACCTAAAAAGATCAAGGGACATTAAGATTGGTACAACACAGCTTGGACTAATAGTCAATCCACTTTTGGGATGAAGTGAATGAGATCTTCAGAGAGCTCTAACAATTTTTTCAGATTTTCTGTAGAGCTGAGTATCTTTCACAAAGTCAGAATAATGCAAGGAAGAAAAGGAGGACATGGACTTTGGATTCAGCATAGGAACTACCAAAATCCCAAAATACACCTTAGTCAATTCTGATAAAAAAAGCTATAGAATGTAAAAATACGTGCCTAAATTTACAGGGTCACTGACTAAGAGGAGTATTTTGGAAAATTGTACTTGAAAAGCTTTGACAGAAAGCAGAAGCAACACAGACAACCAGTTGTAAGAAAAAACTGAAGAATACTCAGCAGTCATTTCTCTAACAAATCAATAGACCTGAAATCCTGGTAATTTATTCTGTGATTTCCCATGAGCTTTTGTGTTCCTGGGGTGCAAGCCAACAAATTTTGGGATCTTTGCATACAGCAAGCTGAAGAAAAGATCCCCTATGTGTTTTTAAGAGAGTGCTTGCTTTCCTTATTTGCCATATTGAGATGAGAAGAGACAAAGAAATCTGATGGTGCAGACTGCGGCACAAATAATTTTGATATATTGTCACCAGCAAACAAAAACATCTTTGCATTGGTTGGCTAAGCCTAGAAATCTCTTGATGGACCAAACCCACTAAGGTGTCCTGTGAAAAGCAAAACTCTGACAATTCTGTGCCCTGTGATCACTGACTACTCTTTCCATTTCCATACAATTCTGTTCTCCACAGGTTTCTTGCTAAATTTTTAAACAGATTTTCCATTGTAATTGCTATATAGTAACTTAAGGCAGCCACTTAATACTCTCTTATTGACTATCTTTAATTTAATGATCTTATTTCAAGTGTCTAAACACTCAAATTACAGAGCCTGAGTCCCTTTCCCCCAAAACCCTTCAGTAACCTTATTTTCATCAGATCCTTGGGTGATTAAGTAATGTTTCATTATATTTTCAATCTAAAATACATTCTGAAAAGGGAAGAGATCACAAAGCAATAGTCTCAAATGGATTCAACAAAGTTCCTGCAGTGAAACTAGTTTACTTAATGATTACTTTAATCTTTTCCATTTATGAAGTCATGCTAAATGCTTATTTGCTCTATGCTACTAAGACAACAAAAAAAAGGGTTTTGGTATTTTGCTTTTACTTTTCTTTGTGCAAAACTCCCATATTTTCATTATATAAACTCTTCAGTAACAAAAGTACATTTTATTTCTAAGAATGCTTTCTTTTGCGAGCAGATTATACACTGTAGCAGTGAATTCTGAAACCTGGCTGAACAGTTTCCCTCTATAAAGCATGCCTTTAAGATTCCCATAATCAATTAACCAAGCAGGTGGAATGAGATATCCAGATTAAATTTAAAGAAACCTCTTTTCTGTTTTTGTAAAGAAATTCTGCTGACACACTATACAAGAAGCCCAAGCACTGGATCTCCTACAGATTCCTGGGATTGCTGGAAAATATCAAGTCCATGCAAAAAACACATGCAAGAAGTTGGAGAGTGTTTGTTTTTTCAGAGGAAACCACTGTCTGGTCCAACTAGCTCTAGGAGGTAAAAAGCAGCAGGGACAGCTCATTGGCAAGCAAAAAGCAAAGAGACTGGCAGAACCTAGGAAGCCCACTAACTACTTCATAGCCAACACCTTCCTGTTCACAGGAAGCTCAGGACAAGCACAAGCCTGTGCAGAGCTCACATCAAGTAATCAAAATATATCAGAACCAAGGAGGCTGCCTAGATGTGAGCTGACAAAACTACAATGACTAGCTTAGCTCTAGGCCAGCCACAGAAGTGCAGAAACACTCCCGCTCTTGAGTCACAGCAACGGGGAGTTGTGAGCAGCTGTGAAGCAGATAACCACAAACCTGACATGGGATGACAGTTTTCAGAGATTACTAATGACTTTTGCTATAAAACTGTTTATAAGTTGCCACTGCAAAAATCCTAATGCTGCCATTTCTTGGCATCTTTTGGAGATCAGGTCCCTTTGGCTGTGGTAGGTGACAATAAAATCTCGGTCACTCTACCTGTAAAATACAGGCAGTCAGTACATGAGATGCCTTAACAGGATTTACAGCTCATGACCAGTCATTTCCTTTGTATTATGCAAATTTCACTGTTGAACCACAGTAGCAAGTACCTACCAAAGTGATCCCAGACTTCTTGAAGTATTGAATGATCCATTTTATCTCGGAAAACAAGTGATGGGTAGGATGGAGAGGATTTGTTAGAGGCATGACAACGCCATACAGTGAGATACGGATTGCTGCATGTTACACAGCACTGCTCCAAGATAACAGGAGCATTGAACACCCATATAACTTAGACTTCCCAATGCCATATCAGTCCTGGCTGTACAATTAAAATAAGTACCAGCAGAGAAGCAGGGAAGGGAAAAAATAAATTAAAAAAAAAGAAGTTCTCCATTTCTTGATGTACACAAACCATGCCTGTAGCTTTTTGCTGCTGGAGATCACTCCTGCTAATCCTGCCAAAATTAGCACAGACCAATAGGCAAATCTGGAAAATATATTAGAAAAAATAATTTGATCCTAGTACAGGATGCTTTTGCTTGGATAAGGAAAGCAAGATTAAAGTTTTGTCCTAAAACTAGAAATCTTGACATAGTCATGGACAGACATGAAGAGGAAACGGATGCATTTGGGATGTTAAAAAAAAAAAAAAGCAGCAATATATAAAGTTGAACTCATTAGATAGTCATTTTAGATTTAAAACTTACTGTACAGACCAAAAGAAATAGTACCGGGCATCCCAAAACAATTGACTGGCTTGAGTTTATTAAAAAAAAGAAAGATGAATTCATACCACACTCTGTGATTACAGAAAGAGCTATTTGCATTTATCCTGGATGCAACTAGTGCACTGGAATATTCAAACCAACCTGGATCTCAAGCTTTTCTACTTTTAGAACCACAGAAAAATGATAGTATTTTGGATAGATCTCAGCAGAGCAGCATCTGGATACAATGTTCATGACTTTGTATATTACTTCTACCCATTGAAAAGGCGAAGAAAAAGGCTAGACATTTCATAAAATGCTTTTCAGCGATCAGGATTGTTGAAACATATGGCACGACAGTACCTCCTAAACAGCAGTATTTATTAAATTGTTATAAATATAAATCTAAGCAAACAGCTTTCAGTGTGAAAACCCATCCAGCTTTAGCTCCTTTGTTTACCCCATCCAGCTCTTCCCTAGAGCATGATGTACCACACAAAGTATGAATGCAGATTATTACATATCACCATTACTGTTAGCTTAAAACTGACTATATACTTTCTCCTATTGCTGACTGCTCTGGCTTCACTTTTCCAAGGACTATCCTTGCCCATCACATAGTGCCCCCCAGTGTTACTTTTAGTAGTTCTTCTCTAGCTTAAACCCATTTTAGTTAATAACAAATCAAAGCAAAAAAACTACCAGAGAACCCAAGAACCTAAATCATTGTTTATTCCAAAGGGGATAATGAGAAAGACAAAGGACAGACTGACTGCTGCCATGGGCAATAGCTTAAAGATACCTATTCCATGAGCAGACATGGCACAGTGGCTAAGGTTAGCAACCCCAACTTGCTGACAGAAGTCTACTATAGATCATGGACTGAAGCATTGAAAAATTATTTACTGAAATCCTCAATTTATAGCACATTGTGTGTCAAACGTGGATGGGCATTAAAAGGCAGCGTGTTGAACTGCTGGAGTTCATAAACGAAAGCACAATGACAGGACAGACCATTGGCAGTTTTTGACCTCTTTGGTTTTGCTATTCCCACCCATCCACTCAAACCAAAACCAAACCCAAGTTCAACATCTTGCTAATAAAAACATTTTTCATGAGACTTGTATATTTCACTTGACAGATTTGTGAAGCAATATATAAGCAACACCACAGTGTTTCACCAGTGTATTGAGAATGGGGAAGGATACTACTAAGGCCTGAGCTGCTCTGGAAATAGATATGTCCAATAGCAAGAGAAATTTGAAGTGCATATTTGCAACCCAACTTTAGCACCATTCCAAATCTTACAAGCATTTAGTGCGAGTTATACCAAAGGATTGGGAGTCAGGTGTCCGCCTTACCACAGCAGCCTGAGTCCCATGACAATGACAATGTGGCAACAAGCCAGAGTAATTGATGACTTAGTCTATCATAGCAACAAATTTTACTTCATTTTTATTTTATTTTGCTAAAATGGGATTGGGTTTGGAAGTTGGACACCTGCCACTTTCTCTGTCCTTCACTTATTGCCCATCTGCAGCTGACAAAAGTGTTGAAGTATACAAATAGCAAAGAAGAAAAGCAGAAAAAGCAGAGAAGCAGATCTTGTCTGTGATTTGCATAGTTACTCCAGACAAAAAAAAACCAAAAACCAAACCCTAACAAAACAGCAAAAGGCACAGATTTCCTCTCTCACACTGGTTTCCCTAGACCAACAATTTGCTAAAATGCTCCTTCTAGAAGAATGGAGCTGCTTATCCTCAGTATCAAGGGCATCTCAAAGGTTTCAATCTTTAATGCATTGTGAACTTCAGTATTAACTTCACACACAGGTATAGAAGTAATATGAGAAGGGCTGCAAAATCCCAAACGTCCAGATCAAACAAACCCTTTTTAATTTATAAGGATATGGAAGTAAAGCAGAAAATCTCAGCCCTTTTGAAGAGAAGACATGAGTTTAGGCCTCATGAGGCAAAAGATCAAGTACCACCACTTCCAACATAAGGTGTGACCTACAATATCTTAAACTGGGCCACCTCTTCTAATTTATCTGGAAGCTGCATCCCTCTACACTTGCTCTGTTGTAAGTATTATCTAACAAAGTGGGCTTGACTCTGTCCTTTATTTTATATGCAGACAGTTCTGACCTGGAAAACCTTTGTTTTTTAAAAATAGAAACAGGAAATACGCGTTTTTTTCCTCTGAAAACACACAGCCTGGTAGTTCGGACTCTTCCATGGACTGTAGAATGCTGCCACACAGCACAAGAATTTTAAATCCATTGAGGTGAATGTCCTAATCAGTAAGATACTGATTAGGACATTCCCCACCAAGAGGGGGGGGGTGTCTCAACTTCCTTCATCCTCATTTAAAAGAAAAATGATAAAAAAACAAACAAAAAGAAAATAAAACCAAACCACAAACCCCAACAAAAAACCCCCAAACAGGGCTTATTTTACTATATTTATCATCACAACAGGAAAAAGGTTGAAAGTTAAGTCCCCACTGTATGTTCAAAGACCTGTTAACTTCACCTTGCGGTTTTACTACTAGCAGTTACGTTACGAATAATTCCAGGCTGCTTCTGCCACAGAGGACAATAGTCCATCATGGGTGGTTTGTTTTGCAGGTGTATTTTTGAAGCTGTGTTTCAGATTTCTTTCCCTGCTGTCACACAGTAAGTCTGGATTAGAAGCTCAGCCTTCCTGCTCTGTCCTCAGAATGGATAAAAGTGACCTCTACAATCTCAGGATTCTTATGACCAAACCAGAGCCTGGAAGTCTTGGTGTCAACGTAAATAATTTTGCATCTTTTCCTGCCATTTCAGAATTTTCACCATGGTTTTTAGATACATGTATTAGTCAGAATTAGCCCAATCAACATTCTTAGACACACCCCTTCACAGACCTGAAATCTCAGTTGAGCCCTCGCTTGCTTTGTCCCTTTACTTTCTTTTGAGACAGATTTTTAAATAGCTGCTCTGAACATGGACATACCTAAATAACCAAACACTACAGCATAACTGAGAAACAGTTCTAACAGCACCCATTAAAACTACCAATGCAGATGGAGCCTGACCCAGAAAGTACTTAAACTGCTGACTGCTAGAAGCTAAGCGACCAGCCCAGAAGAGTTCTTGCTGTTCTTCCCTCATCAATTAAAGGCCACAGTAAAGAACAGAGATAAGTATATGTCATCTGAGAGTGTGCTTAGTTTCCTCAAAACATATGACTGGAGATGAGACACAGGGACCACATTTTTGGTCTGTACCTTGCTTTGTGCCTCTGTACTCAAACAGGGTCAAGGAACAGATCACATAGTGGGAGGGAAATGACAGATTTTTCCACACTCCCAGGAGAAAGACCAAACAAAATTCTAACTGACATTCATAAGATCCAGGACAAAATTTGAGCATTTCCCTTTTTAAAATGTGAATAAAGAAATATTTACAGTTTTTCTTAACATACAGGTCACAACAATCCTCCTCATCTTAAGCAGAAGAAAAAAATATTAGTTTTTCATAAAGGGCTGAATCCCTCTTGCAAGCCAAGCTGAGTGCACAGCACTATGGCAATATCCTGCTCATGCATTAAGGCCAAAAGAAACCAGTAAGTGTTCATGCGAGCTCTGGAGATGCAGCAGTTCCTGCACCTATTGTCTGGCTGAAACTGGAAATCTCTTTGGAAGGCACTCTTCAAAAAACCTCTGGGACCCCTGTCAAGCTCTGCACACAGAGCACAGCCTGTCATACTCTGATGATAACCAGAAGTGCAATCGTCTTCAAATTCATCATGTTAAGATAATTTCTTAAAACACAATTTATTATCAAACTACCCCGAAGGATACTGCCAGGAAGAAGCAGAATCACTGTTCTGGCTTCTGGACATCTCCTTACAGCAAAAGGTTTATATCTAGAGTGACTTGTTCAAAGATAAACATCACACTCCATTGGCCTTCTACTGATAGCCAGATTCCCAGGCAAGACCAACCCTTTTTATCCCATGACAGCTATAAAGAGTATGTCTGTGTTGGAATTTAGACCAGTTCTTGATTAAACATTACCGAATGCAAGTGACAAGTATATTGGACATAGTTTGCTGATCTTCACCAAACAAATGTTAAGCTTATACAGGCAATGCACTGTTCAGGTTTTCTTTCTGCTAATGCACAGTAAAGACCAAAGTGCACTTGCCACACAAAATCCTCTGTTTTGCTTACCTGGAAATATTAATCTAATTCTCCATGCAGGCAGTCTTTCTACACAACTATGATAAAAATTGTGTTCTTTCCACCATGTACAGGAATAATCTTTTGGCCAAATCCACTTGCTCCTCTGCAATTTTCACTGTTTGTAAACTTGTGCTTATTACAGCTTGGAATTGATTTTGTGCCTTACAATTCCTGCTGGGTTTGCTAGCCACTACGCCTAGTCATCATTTAGACTGGTACATATTCTTTATCTGGAGCTACAAATATAAATACAGATAAGACAGACATGGAATTCTAGCAGCAGCAAGCCAGTGGAGAAATGAAGGCAGAGCTCACAGTAAGGTAAGCAAGTCTTGTCACAAGGTCTTGCAGCAGAACAAACAAATATGTAACTTCCAAATCAGATTTGTACACTTATTTTTGGTTCCTTTAGTATCACCTTGCAACAACTGGCCAGGTCCTCACAGCAAATAAACTCCTATTTCCTAAAACTACAAGTAGTGCTTCTAAGGTTGGTAGATATATTCAAGAGCAGTTAATTACCAGTTAATTATAGGTTAACAGGTTAATATTAGTTAAAAAGGTAATCTGCAACATATTTCAGTATACAAAGCTTCATTAGACAGATATTTTGCCTGAAGAGAGGGGTGATCTCACCTCTGCTTTATCTCAGATGTGGAACTATTCTAGCAAAGCTTGATGAAGTATTAAACCTTGGGTTTTTTGCTCAGTTCCCATGGACTCCTCTCTTGAAGACTTGCCATTTCATTGCTTCAGATCAATCTTCAGATGCTGCTCACAGGCACTTTAAGGAGCTGCCTAGGACCACTCAAAGAATTCCACATTCCCCGCCAATAATGTTTAATGCCCGAGAATAATTTTCTTATAATTNTCACAGTAAGGTAAGCAAGTCTTGCCACAAGGTCTCGCGGCAGAACAAACAAGTATGTAACTTCCAAAGCAGATTTGTACACTTATTTACACTTTCTTAAAGTGGTATCATCAGGTCTTTTCAATCACTTGTTTAAAAGAATCATAGAATTTTTAAGGCTGGAAAAGACCCTCCAGTCCAACCATTAACCTACCGCCACCAAGTCTACCCTTAGACCATGTCCTCAAGCACCCCCAAGTTCTTTCCTTCTCAACTCTCTCAAAATACCCACATATTTTTTAAAAAGGGTTTCAGCACAGAAAGAAAAAATCAGTTATTTAAAGTACAAGACCTAGTAACAGAATTCAGATTGCACACTTACTGGAGCAGAGGCTGCAAGTGCTTGCAAAACTTTTAAAACAGCAGATGTATTAATATTACTCAGATTCAAGTCTCAGGAGAAAGTCTAATAAATAAGTGTTGAACTTTCTGGTAAACACAAGAAAAAAAAATCATAATTTTGTGTAGTGCCAAAGAATTCTACAATTCCTCAGCTTGTCTTCTATAACTGTACAGGCTCATTAAGTCTAATTTTCTTGAAACAAGGACATGGGACTACAGTGTTGTTTAAAAGAACCACCAAACAAGTAAAATCCAAATCAAAACAACACATTTCTTTTCCTGTAGACTACATTTTGACATTGTAAATGTTCCCCCCATCCCCAGTTCAAGTGCAATTCCACCTTCCTTCCCCAAACTCAGGCACTAGGTTCAGATGCAGTCCAGGGTGACTTTACGCCTAGGCGTTTTAAGTGTCAAAGAATGCCCTACAAAACAAACAAAAATGTTGCTTTTTACTCTGATTTCTTTAGAGCTATAGAAAAGTAGGTTTTAGATCCCTATCAGCTTACAAACCAAACCAACCACATACTGAAAACCATGTTGTCAAGATGACGCTGAGCACTCGCAGTATCTACTGTAAAGTTTATGGACACTTATTCCTCTATGTGATGCAGGAACCTTAACTTCCTGAACTTAAGAACCATAATACTGCAAAATTAAAACAATTTTTTAGAAGAATTCTGCTGTACAGCTATTTTTCTCAGTTAAGTCCACTGTCTTAAACAGTCTTAAACATAAACCATGCATTAGAGACAGGTATGTGTCCCTACTCAGTGCCCACACCTCTTCATAAACTGGTTCCACCATATGCCAGCACAAGAGATCCAAACGCAGACAGCCCAGAAACAAGAGCATTTCCCTAATGAGTAAAACAGCAATCCATGGTTAACCTCAGAAATTTGGTAATGGATCGTATCTATTCTTTAGCATACACTATACTAAGCATAAACAATGTCAGGCATGAGGTATTTTGTAGAGGAGCAAGTTTTTCTCTGGCTCACAGAGAAAGACTGGAGTGACATCTGCTGTTTCACATGTTGTTTTAGGAACAAGGTTTTTCATTTAGCAGCCATTTTGATTAAACAGTTGCAATGGATCTTCTTAGCACCTAAACCCAGGACGCACGTGCACTCACACTCCTCTCAGAACGCTGCTATTCTGTTGAACACTGATGTAAGGAAGTCCTTGAACAGATTTTACATTCACACAGACATCAAAGGCATACAGCTTTTCTTATTTAACACTAGAGTACTTCAGTATTAAAAGGAGGATTTTACACAGCAATTTTCATTATTAACTAATTTCTGTGCTGCTTTTCTTTGGAGATGAATACTTTATTTGGAAAGGCCTGCACCATACCACCACCAACAACAAAAAACGACTGGATTATTCAACACAGTGTTTGAGCACTCCACTTTCTCAGCATTTTATATTACATTCTTCTAATTGCCAACACATATAAAACAGTTTATTTCAAAGATAACAGACAGCAACTGTCTTTGCTACTGCCTGATTAATTGTATTTCAGGTGAGAACAACTTTCTATTAACAGTGCTCACAGCTGGAGAACATTAACACATTTGAGTGGCCAGACTAATCACTTTGGTGCCTGTGTATAACATTGAAAAAGCGTAACTTACAGACAAATTCATGTTTGCAAGTAAAACATCATGACAGGACAAAGCCAAGACCTGATTTTGTAAAGATATCTGAGCAAAACACAAAGCATAGAAGTCAGAGCAGTGCTGATCACAGAACTACTTAACACTTAAGCAATAAAGGGACAAGCAGTTTCAGGAGACATTTTCTAGAATAATTATTTTAAATACCCAAAAAGAACTTAGGTACAAATTAAAAAAACAGTTTGGTTGACCTCAACAAAGGAAACCAGGAGACCAGGACTAAGGCATATAAAATCAGAGGAATAAAATTGTCCTACCTTTGTTACAGAATTACAGAAGAAATATTTGGTTGCTTGCTTGCTTAAAAATGCAGCAATAGAAAGAAAAAAAAATAGGAAAAAATAAGAGAAAAGGCTGGCATAGACAGCCATATCACAGATTCCTCTGCTGAGCTTGTGCAAAGTAAATAGAGAAAAACTCCCTTTTTTGTGTCACCTCATGGACTGCAATACTCACAGTGACAGAAGCGCTGTGGGTCAATCCTGTGTATCGCACACAGTTGTCTCCTCAGACCACACTTAAGGAGGCTTTTACAGGCACAGCCGTCTTCCTGGCTGAACTCCAGCAAGGGAACCTCATACAAAGCAGCTTTTGGGCTATTCCCCTTCTCAAATATACTGGAAAGCCATCTCAGCCTTCCCAGTAACTGCTCATTTCAGGAAGCTCCTCAGTCCTTAAGCACACCTTTGAACCCTTGTTTCTTCACAGATAGGTCCGACCACTCTGCCTCTTAGGGGAGCATGGTACCCAGTCACAGCTGCTCTAAATAACACCAGGAGTAACTACACCTTTACACCACCCACATACAACAGAAGTTGGGTTTTCCTTCACCCCTGCTGCCTCTTTTTAATGTCAACACTCTCAGCCAGTTGTTCTGCAGCAGTATCACGTCCCTTCATTTTGTTCACCACACAAGCAAAATCTCTTTTCCTTCCCCAGAGCTCCCTCAAGATGAGGCTTTGCTAACAACTCTCCACAGCTCTTCCTCAGCTCCTTCCCCATAACTTACAAATTTCTTTAAAACAAACAATTTTTCCATATGCATCAATGATGATTAAGAGGGGCTCACAGGATGGCACTCGAAGTTGCTGCAGAGGTGGCAGCAGGAGGGGCTGTGGGGGCAAGCTCTTTCTGATAGCCACACCACAGCCCAACCAGCCAGAGAGTTTGTTTTCTCCCTCTATTCTGCCCAGGCAAGGAGTGAGCAAGCAGCTGGGTGGGCACCTGGCAGATGGCCACGAAGAAACCCACAGAGATTTATCTGCAAAAGAATGCTCAGAATCTAATAAAACACACCAAAACCCTCAAGAAAAACCCCACTAGAGCTCAGGGTCCTGGCACATGACCACGCAGTCATAAATAAGGATGTAATAGTTCTGCTTCTGCATCTCAGAGTCACAGTCTCTCAGGAACTGGAATTACCACAGTGCCTACCATTCCCTGAAAATCGCTCATCTGTCACCCTTGAGCACACCATCAGCAGAGGATCCTGTGTAGCTCCTCACAAGCTATGGTTCTGAGTCTTTCCAAACCATCCCTACATACCAGGGAACTCATTTTTCCTCTCCCATTTTTTCTACCCAATACAGATCAGACAAACAACATCAGCCTTAATGGAGAGGCTATGGGTGGCTTTTAAAGATTTAAAAGAGGTGATTCAGCTTCTCTACCTGTAGAAAAACTTAATGGTTAATAAAAAGGCAGCTATCAATAAGGAATTGCTGTTGATGTTGAGGCATGCTGTAACAAATTCTTAGCAGACAACATATAATAGCATTATAATAATGAGCAGCTAGTATTTGATGTGTATTTAACATGTACCTGAAGAGACCTGATGTCAGGACAGAAAATAACAGACACAAGTAATCAGTTCACAGAAGGCAGACGGTACCCAGCTGAGGCCTTAAAGGCATACGCTGAGAACTCAAATAAGATTTTCATTTGATAGCAAATTTGAAAGTTTATAAAAATGTTTAAGGTATGAAAATAAAATTCTGGAGAAGATATGTCTAAAATATGCTTATATACCTTTAATGTAAAACTAGGTCAAAAATAATGGCAGTCAGCACAGTTAAAGATACAGAGTGCAGAGCCCAATCCTGGAACCTATTCTGCAATTAATTTTTTTTTTTATTGGTGTCTGGACTAATGACACAGTGGCTCTATCTCCATATGCTGTAACAGTACTTCTGCTCCCAGCATAAAGAATAAATCTGTGTGTACTTCTGAGCTTATAACGTGCATGATTGACTTGTACAGCACAACTCATATAGATAAAAAGGTATTTCTTAACTGAGAGCTTAAAATGACAGTGTTACTGGCCATAAAGTTACTTATTAGTACTGAGCAGCTTGTCTCTGCTGACAAGCAGGTAGAAATGACTCCTATTTACACTTCTGGATAGAGCTGCTAAGGCTGTTGAAATAAATGTAACATGACTAGCAACTGACTTCTCAAAGAGCCTGTTTGCACAGACTATAAACATGGTGGAGTTTATTTCTTTGCAATAAAAACAGACTTCCTGAATTTTGGGAACAGTAGTAAATGCAAATCCAGTTAAATTTCTTCCAATGACATTGACTGACTCAGATACCAATTTTTCTGAGGCTGAAGAGAGTAGTACTTACATGACTCAGTTCACGCAGTACTACTGAAAATGTAGCAAATACATTTTGCTACTCACCACAGCAAAATAAGGCTACAAGTAAAATTAAAATTGGGTTTTGGGTAAGGTGAATTGTTTTGTACATGCTCTACTGTGCTTGTGATACTCTAAGCAGTATTTTGCTTATAACCTTTGACAATAATACTCTCTTACCTTACCAGGACAGATTAACACTGTAACAGCTTGTTAACCTAAAAATGTCCACTTCTAGAAAAATCTGTGTTAGGCTACCAGTACAGGAAAGTTGTGTTTCCCAAACTCATAAATCTATTTTTAGTCTGCGTTCAAGGACTAGAATCATATAAAGATCTGGTCTGAAACACATGCAGAGCAGACTCTGATGACACACACGACAGAGCAAGGATTGACAAGGTGTCAGACAATGCTCTGCCTGAAGTTCAATCATTCCTATGCAAGGCTTTAAGGTCTTATTTCTCTGGGTTGTGAGTACTGAAGATGACAGACAGTACTTCAGGTTACTGTTAGCAACAGTAGTATTCTTGAAGTGTTTGAAGAAAGCAAAATCCAGGCTGAACAGAGAGGGTGAACACAGGAGTTTTTGATAGCAGGCTTCTTTAAATCTACGTAAATCCTGGCCAAAGTTCCCTTACTGAAATGCCTGTATTATTTTAGCAAGGATTTGAATTATCTCTATCTTTATTCCTGGGCAGCAAGCAGTTTTTCACATCTGGATCTTTGGACTCTTCAACCACAAATCTCCATGCCTAAAGAAGAGTTATTTTTGTTCCCGTGTTGTAGATAGGGAAAGAGAATGAGACTTCAGATATGACTCAGAGCAACACTACAAATTCACAACTTGGTAGCATAATCAAGTGAGAAGCATGTGCTCTCCACCCTTTGTCAATGCCAAAACAGTAATGTTTAATGATGTGTCTACTTGAAATGGGACACAGTAATAGAAATACAGAAGATCCCCAAATTATGCATTTACAGGTCCTACTCACTTTGAAGTTTCAAGTATCAAATGGGAACTGAATCACCAAATGAAAACTGCAATAATGAAGAGCAACTATAATAAAGCTGTATCTTAAATATGCCGGCTTGAGGGATTATAGTATCAACACTTGTTTTTGCTTCTGCACCCTGGAGCACTAACACAGATGAGAAGGCTGGAACTGAATGTTCTTTTTGTATGTTACCAGCAGTATTAATAAAATTTAAATGAATAGCCTCAGAGAAATCTGTGGAAGTCAAGAGATATGACTGAGGCCATGATCAGAAAACATTTGTCTTAATACTTGTCTAATGTTTTATTTTCCCACTGAACTAAGTTTAAATTCCAAGAGGAGTGGGAGTAAAACAGTGGCTTCTCAGTGGACTTACAACTGGGGATACTTTGTTTTGTTAACTTCAAAACACCATTTTTGCAGCAAAGTTTTATCAGAAAACATGAGAGTTTGAAGTTACTTTAATGTTGCTCTTTGACTGAAAGTCAAAATTCTATTTACTTGCATTTTAAAGAGTATCCAAAGGTTCATTCCTCCTACCTTACCCACTAAATGTAGGGTCACACTAACTACTAAAGGCTCAGGAACACTGGATAGCACCAGTGATAACTGAACCAACACTGCCCACAAACATCAGTACTAGTGGCTTCCCTATCCTTTTCAGCCACTGAGACACAAAAATTCATTGTGTCACAATATATGTCACAATATTAAAATTATCTAGATGTGAAACAATCTTTGGTTCAAATATAATCTTTACCTACTCACAAAAACATTTTTTTTAAATTTTCCCCACAATTTTCTAATGTGTGATTCCCTTAAAAGTGGAGAGGTGGAGGGGAATAAGACAAAATCAGAGGTGTGTCAGGGGGGCAGTGAGGGTGGTAGTGGTAAAAACTGAATCAGAACCAACAAAGGTTTTATAGCTGTGAAACAACCTTCAGATAACAAGATGAAAAACCACCAGCAAGTACTTCTACATAAATATTGTTTGATTTTCACTTCACAGCTGTAGTCACTAAACACTTTTGCAGTGCATAACAAGCTGCTGCTGTAGGAAGCAAAACACTCCAATTCAACATTCTGTGTTAGAGACTCATAATTAGATCAAATATTACCCAGCCTTCAGTGCCACCATCATTTGGTTTCATTATTCCTCATGTTTTCATATGGTTCATGGTATATGGGAGGATCAAGATATGAAAGCAGTCTTTAGCAACCAACTTTGAACAGCCTCCATCTCAACCCTTCTAACATTTTTCCACAAATTCCCAAAGGATGCCTCATAGCACTGAAGCAATCATTTAGGGGTCATAAAAAGATGAAGAGTTATTTAAAGTTCTTTATTTTCTCCAGTGAGAAAAAATGATTACTTATGTTCTTAACATGAAAAGGCCTTTATACTGTACAAAATATCTGGAAAGACCCACTTTTAATTACATATTTCAAAACAGTTACACAAGACAATTCTATGCCTCGTACTCAATAAATACAGACTAGTCTCTTAAGTTTTTAATGTAAGTAACTAGTCTGTAAGTATTTTCTGGAAAAGCATGTCAAGCAACCTGTCCCTAATGACTTAAAACAGAGAAAAGGGACACAGAAAATGAGTTTAAGCAAGAGACTTTAACACCCCTTTTGATCTTACATGCAAACTGAAAATGAGAAAAAGTTTTGATAATTCAACAGCCTTATTTAAAGATCAAAACAACCCTGAGCAGCTTCAAGCCTTGCTTCATTAAAATAAAAGATGCCATGCACAGTCAAAGAGTTAACTGAATGGTAAGTGGGATATTCTTTCCTGCAGCTTTGCTTAAACAATTGAAAGTTTATTTATCAAGTGTACTGTATTCCACAGAAAGACAACTAATGCACACTTTACAAAATGTTTTTTCTGCAGCCTGCCATTTATATTCAAATCTTCCATTACCTGCTACCTTAAGATCCCCAGGCTGAGTTTCAATAATTTGCTCAATAAATTACATAGGAATGAAATTATTCCAGCCATTTACAAACAGAAAGGGCACATAGCATATGGTGACAGGATTTCAGAGCAAAATCTGAAACAAGAGGCTCAAGATATTTGCCAAGGAAAGCCTTCTTTTCACCTATAAAATGAAAAATACTAGAGATACAGACATTTTTGCAGCAAAACTTTGAATGCATAAAGCTTTCACTGAGATTACATAAATTCTAATCTTTAGCATATTTTTTTTAGTAAGTGAATCCATTTTCCTCTTCCTCTGAAGAGGCCACAAGAATTAACAGAAACATCAATAGTTTGGCTTAACACAGACAGAATATCACAAAATAGTCCTTAAATTCAGCACTTATTTCCTGAAGGAGACCACTCAAATCTCTCAGGATGCAAGAAACAAGTTCTGAACTGTCATTTCCTCTTTTGAGTACTCATGTTTTACTATGACTGACTGTATATTTAACCATTCTAACTATGTTAAACATTTTAAACCCTGAAGGGCACAGTTGATTAACAATCAGAAGATTACTTAAAGGCTGTTTGATTTAAAATTGCTGCCTGTTGTCCAGTTTCTAACCATTTGAAATACCTTAACATTTTGTATATAACCCTGCTTTCAATTAAGCATTTTGCTATGCAATGCAATTCACCTAAGAACACAGCTAATTTTGATCTTCAATTACACATGAGAGATCCAAAATCAGATTGGCCGTTTCGAGAGCTACTTGTAGGCCACTACACTTTGCAGCAAAACAGTCCAATGTCAGAAAATCAGCGACTCTTACTGATGGCTCTTTGGGGCAGCCCTGTGTAACAGGAGAGCCAAACTGGCACTGCAGAAGCCTCCAGCTGAGGTTCTCAGTGTTACTATTAATCCCACAGCCACATTTTGAAACTAAATCTGACCAATTAGAGACAGGGGGAAACTCCGATGGAACAAACCAACAGTGTCCATAAACCATGTCTGTAAGAATTTCTCCACCATGGTGATTCAGGGAGCAAGCTACAGACTCCAGGGAGCGGCAAAAAACATCGGCAACCAACTGGTACTGTGTCCGAGAACAATCCAGATCTTTGTAACTGCTGGTGGACAGACTACAACTCTAAAAGAAACCAAGATGAGAATGTCAGAACCCTTTACAGAAGTAAATTTAAACATATATAACACTTACTTTTTTTAACAGATGATCCAGTAAACAAAAAATGTTTGTGTGATGTTTATTCCACAATAGGAAAGATCTCTACAGAAGCCAAAGCTGAGGTCCTAATGATTATTTTTCAACATATCTCTACACTATTTTAACACTTAAAGAGCAAGAATTATAATACCTAAAGAGTTAATACTGTATTTGTACTTTTAACAAGTCTGAAATATGTAATTAGCAGAATGCTTCAAGACCCTTTGTTCTGTATTAGTACAGCAAACATACAACATAAATCTAGGAAAGACAAATGTTGTAACTGTAGCAGTTGTTCTAAATAAAGTCTTCCTTCCTAAATATACCAAGCAGCTTTAAGAAACCTTATGTCTTACATACCTTGTGTCTTATGTATGCAGCCAAGTGAGTTTCTGTACAGCCACCTCCTAATAAGGCCAAAGGTTCCTTCATTGTTAACTGGAGCACATGTTCTGCAGTTTCACAGACACGCTGAAAACCGTATGAATTTGTCATTAGATGTATCATGATTAATAGGATTTGCCTCCATTGAAAAAAACCCTACTGGAATAAGATTCTCAGTAGTTTCTGGTAAAGACTTCATAAACTTGAATTACGTGTGGATAGAAAGCTGATGACTGATTCCCAAAACCATATTTACTTAGTGGGAAATTGTCTTTATCTGTCCACACTCAACACTGAAAAGCAGAAAAAAAAGCACTGTATTTTATCCCTTCTTTTTGCAAAAGAGGGTTATATATATAAAATCAATCAGTATCAATGACATTTCTAGAGCAATTCTTGACTAGAGCTGTATGTATTGCTGCTGGCCTTTTGCTAGGCAATTTTTTATTTTATGCTCTCATAGACCAAGTAATGAAGAAAAAGATGTTTGGAGGTTTTTCTTCTTTTATCTGTTCTTGAGGCCAGTGCTAGACAATGTTGCTGTCTATAAACTTCCTGTATTAAAATGTGTATTAAATAACAAGCACTTCAAGGAATTTGAAAATCTTTGAAATTTGAAACAAGGTTATTTCTGAACTGCTTTCTTGAAACTCTATGTCTCAATTCTATTTATGTACTAAAAATCACTTTCCTAAACTCATCGTATACATATTTCTTATTATTTTTCCACTAAAAATGACCTCACAAGAAATATGTCAAGAAAATTTACCTACCTTCAATTCATCCCACGCAGTTTCATTTCTGTTACAGAGTATCAAGCTGCACACAGCTGCATCGCTAGGAATTAGATGCACAAAACGTTTTGAAGCAAAACTCTCAACACGAAAATCTTTCAAGATGCCATAACAGCTAGGTGACAACAAATGTAGGGATGCTATAGGATTTGAACCTGTCCAATTAAGAAAAGCAGAGAACAGTATGTATTACTGTCATCAGAACAGCTATCTGTTGCATTTTTATAAAGCAAGAACTGTTTTCTTCTTGGCTTTTGAAATTAGATGTATTATTCGATACCTCACACTTCAACCTTCATAGGAAACCATAGACACCACTTAGTCATAATTTAAAATCAGGAAAACTATTCTCAAAGAATGTGAAAATAATCTTTATTTACAAAGAGTTATAATACCATATATGTGGTGTATTATTGGAGGATGCAAAAGACCAGTATCACCTTAAGAAATGGTTTGCAGACTAGAAAAGGACAACTCTTGCTCAGCTGCTAATAGGGTACAGGCATAAAAGATTCCTTACTTCACAACACCACCAACCTAGCTACATTTTCATTATGAGATGAACATTAATAACAGTTTAGTACAGAAAACTTGTTACCTGTCATCTGACTCAGGGGTTCCATCAGAGATAGCCCAGCTCTGTCCACAGCAATGACATGGTTGTCTCTCAGATACTGTTTCAAAGATGGATGGATAACTTTCTGGCACACTACAAGGCCAACCTCATCATCAACCAGCTGCTTTCCTACATTAAGCAACTGATTCAGCTCTGCCATTTCTAAAGAAATCCCATGATGGACTGTTATAGTTCCTTCCTCATGGCTGGGGAGGTCTCCTGCCATGGACACACAAAAAACAGCTACCTTGATCAGCTTTGAACAGGTTCTTTTGACAGTAAGTGTTTCCACCAATTGAATTTCTGGTGCTTCTATCAGTAGTCCAGGAAGAACTGTAGAATCCACAACTCTTCTACCTTTCACAGGTACTATGAGACACTTTCCTAAAACAGCATTTGCCTCAGCATGAGAGGGAACAGTCAACATAAAAGCCTTTAAAATCAGCGTGGCAAGATGATCAACTTCTGGTTTATTAAGCATGCAAGCTGGCTTGCTTGTTAATATGCTACGTACCAAACAAAGAAGAGTCTTGACACTGCTAAAATCCATGGATACTCGGCAACCACAGGCCTCAGATTTGAGGTAGTCCATACACAAACTCAAAAGATGCTTGCTTATCTTAATGACAGTGCAAGGTGCCACGTTGAGGCTATTGAACTTCTCAATCAAACTACAGCAAAGCACAGCAGTAAATAAGCCGCAGTCACTGAAGCGAGATACATGGTTCTGTACAGAGGCTGTCAAAACTCTTAACACAGGGTGACTGACAGAAAGACGACTGAGTATAGCTGAGGATTGTGAAGTTGTACAAACACAGCCTCCCACACCGTTGTGGAGCTGTTTGAGTCTGCCAGCAGGACCATAGCAAGATCTTAACACCCCACTCAGCAGAGAGAGCGGCTGACTAAACGTCTCTTTAGTTAAAGGTTCACTGATAAATAATGGAGGCTTTTTTGCTTCAAGACGAGACATTTTCAGAGTAAAATTTTAATTCTGGCCATCAAAACAGATTTCATTTTGACTTGGATCTAGAATTCACAGCACTTTTAAAATTTAAAGTAGTACATTTTAATCCTCTAAGGATTATTATTTTAAATTTGAAACAGTGAGTTCCTGTGACAGCTCATGATCTAACTCTTACAATTGTGCTTAAATCCTATATATAGTGACAGCAATAAGCTATTTCATTCATGACGATCTTTTTTAGCTTCTGAATGTGACCTGGCGGATTTTTTTGCAAAAAAGTTGACAAGCATGCTTCCAAAATGGACACCTATAAGTGACAGTCCTACTGCAAGCAGAAAGTTCTTCCTAGTCCAGCTAACTTTCCTCATTTCTTCTGTCAGCACTGCAAAAAGCTTTGCAGCTAGTTATACCTACAATAAAAAACAGAAAGGTGTTAGGATAGCCTTATGACAACACTGCATAGCTTGAACTGCTACTTTATTGTCACATAAAACCTCACATAATGGCAAATACCCCAGTATAGGTTTTTTTTAATTAAGTAAGCCTAGTATTATATCTAAAAGCATGTATCTCACAAATTACATTTTTGGTAACAACTTCAGTTCTGACCACCAGCTTCCACAGTCTTACCTGTACTATAAACTGCACTGTTCTGATAGTTTTGTATGTTTCAGTGAAGTTTAACTTTTTTTTTTTTAATTTGAGACATAAGACCTGAACTACTCAGCATGGCTTCCCAGGCAGCTCCTTCAGCAACAAAACCTCTTAACATTCAAACAAAAACTTTAAGAAATCTCTGCCTAATAAAGATTTTTTTACTTCAAGATGCCTCACAAAAAGTTTTTTTCTGCTCTTAAAACACTTCAAAACTGAAAGGGATATTTATTTACATTTCTGTGAAATCTTTACAATATTTAAACTTCTTTGATACTTTATGGTTTTCAGTTGCAAGTACCATCCCTACTAATACCACAGCACATGTTACTATGCAAAGTCACAATTATTTCTGGACAGCTTAGAACCCAAAAAGGCATTCTTCAGACCCAGTCACAAGAGCTTGACTGTTGCCTTGAATGTACTAGTTTTCTCTTAGATATCTTTCAGACCATCACTTAATATATCATGTGGGATTTAGCAGTAGTTTGAGACTTATGATGAATTTTTTTTTTGGATCTGTGTAGCTACCAGATTAAGGTAGTTGCAAAAGAGAACTCTAAGACTGGAAAAATTCTCATTTAACTGACTCATCTTCTGCTTCAAAGATACAGAAACAACTAATTAGGCAACTTACCCACAATACATGGCACTAAAGCTACTTTTCTTTATTTTTGTGATCCCTTTGCATCACGTATGTCACAATCCCAGGTTCTGGAACAAAGTCCTCTGTCTTCACAGGTTGGAAAATAGGACTGGACTTGATGTAAAACCACCCCCAGTGCACAAGCCCAAGGCCAGTTCCCATAACAATCAGAACTTTGTAGTCCTTCCAGATGGTTTTAAGACCCATTATGAACTGGCATCTACCTAGGTAAAGATAGTTTATTATTTTAAATATATTCTAGAAATCCTTTTTTCCTCTCTATAATAATAGTACAGAACAGATGAACCTGAATGTTAATATCTTTAATTACAGTGCAGCAGATAATTAAAACACAAAATAACACAAGAAAGTCTTACTTTCTGAAGTTCAGATTAAAAAAAGGTTATAAAAATAACCTCAATTCAGACAACTTGAAATGCTAAATGCTGCATTTACTTCAAGCTTTGGCATGCTGAATCTTAAAGCTTTGTTAGTCATATTTACCTAACTAAAATGTTACTGCTTCAGATGGTAATTATTTGAAGTCTAAACCAAAGCAGTTTCAAAAATATACCATTTTCCCCCCACAGTTAATAAAATTCAATGACTAACCAAGCTCCTAACAGTACGTGGATCTGTTAACTGTCAGGCCAAACAATCTGCAGTGCTTCCAGAGTCACTTTGCATCGCGCAGAGCGGTTAACCATGGCCAATTACCTTCTTTGCCCTCGATCTTCAGAGATTACAAAGCATCAACACAACTATAACAAATACATCCTTGTGCAAAAAGGATGCATAAGCCTCTACTCTCCCAAAGATTACACCAAAAGCTACTAAGTACAGGGAGAGAAATAAGAATGTGTACGCTCAGAGCTTTCTACCGAAATAAATTGTTGGTTTAAGCGCTACAGAGGTACAGCTCCACCTCCTCCACTTCATCCGCCTGACAGGAGTTCGGTGTCCCACTAATCCCCTCTCCTTCATGCCAACACTACATACCGCTCGGCCGACTCTGCAGTCCCGCAGCCGGCCGGTACGCACGTTAGGCAGCCGCACACTGGCTAAGGCAATGCTAAAGCCAGTCCCTGAATGAATGCCGGCCCAAACAGTCCGTTCCCTGCTGTACTGGCCGGCAGCATGGACCCCCCTGCTCACGGTCACACTGCCACACATCCCCAGCCGACCAACCTCACACCTACCCCCATGACCTTGCAGACGCCTAAGGGGGCGGAGCAGCTCTCCTCAGGCCGGAGTCGGCCGCGGAGAGCCGGCACTGCGGGCAAGACGGGAGCGGGAAAAAGGGACGGTACACTCGGGGCTTTTCCCCCTCTTTTCCTTAGAGGGCCCAGAGGTAGCAGACGATAAAGGCGCTACCAAACCGCCCTCCCAACGCTCACCTCAGCTCCAGCCCCCGGGAAGGCGAAAAAAGAGAACGCCCTCCCGCCCGTTTAAACCCCCAACACCGGAAGCGGAGTTACGCATTCCGGAAGTGCGGTCCACGTCGCACCTCCTCACGGGATCGAAGCTATTGCGGCTGCGTTCTCGCTCTCTCGCCATTGGTTAACCTTCGCGTCACGTGAGAACGAGGTGTGCTCCCTCTCTCACGGGGCCTGAGTACGCTTCAGTCATCGGCGTGCGGCCATTTTGCGTTCGGGCAGGGCAGAGTAGGGCGTGACGTCTACAGCCGGCAGCGCCTACAGCTGGCAGCCATTTTGGATAGGGGAGAAGAAGCTTGTGCTCGGCAGCCATCTTACTTGGGGGCAGAGAAGCCGTTAGGACCGTTGGAAGCAGGCGTGGCTCGGGGAGGAGGTACGGCGCGACTGTAGCAGCCCCTCTGCCGCTGCCTGGCAGCGACCGGGAGGCTTTTATGGGGGTGACCGCACCTTGGTTTTCAGTCGCGCTTTCTTCCCTAGATAAGTGTGTAAGGGGTGGCCTGGGGGAGCCGCTGCTGCGGCCGTACCGGCCGGCTCCCTCTACGCCACCCTCAGGCGCCGCCCCTCACGTCAACACTTGGCCCAGCCCGCTGAGGAGGAAGTCTGAAGCGCCCGCCGTAGTTTGAAACAGAGCTTAGCTCCCGGAATTTTTTCTTCTCGCTTCGCTCCTATTGTGGCCACCCCGCGTTACTTCTGCGGCCTTCTGCCTCGGTATCCTGCCCTGACCGAAACGAGTTCAAGTAGCGCCTTTGCCTGACCTAAACGTTTTTCTTAGCTCTTCCTCGGTTCTGTCCTCTGTTGTATTCTCTCTTCTCTTGCCCTCTGCTCTGCAGTCGCTGTTATGAATGCTTTCTGTTATACCCCTATGTTAACGTAGGGGTTTGTTGTTAACTTTGTGTATTGCGGTAGAGCTTACAACTGTAGCCAAAAGACAAGTTTTTAATGCCCAATCCTCATGCAGAAACCAGTAAAGCAATTGTTTTTTAAAGTTTGACTGTTCATAGCATTCAGCTGTTTCACAAAACTTCCAAAAAAACCCCAAGAAATAAGTTATTTAGCAATGCAAGGAGTAACAGCCAGCACCTGTCTGTAGTAAGTATGCTGATGTTCCACCTTCTGGGCAGTTGTGGGGTGAATGACTAGCGTCGTTGAAAGTGAATTGTCAGACTTGAAAAGAGAATTGGCAGTTTGTGAATAAAAGGACGTAGAGAACAAGGAACTAAAAATATATGGGCTTTTTGGAGGAGTAGTTTCCAAAAATGAAATGGAGAAATTTGGAACAGTGGGTCTAAAAGTCCTGAAACTGCAAAATGCAAAGAGCCTGGTATGTCTTTTCAGAACTAGAGATATTTTAATAAATATGTGAGTTGCTGAATATTGCACTGCTCATCTGCAGTGTTGATGAATCAGCTCTTGAAACTGACCACAGGAGTGCTGGGTGTGGGCTGGACAGCATTTGACTGAAAACTACAGAGTGGAATGTTCAGAGAAATTCTCGTGCATTGCAATAGTTAATTTGAGCCACAAAGCCAGTTAATATTAACTTATTCTAGAGTTTCGAAATTAGCATTTGTGGCACCCTTTTCAGGTGCCCACCTCTCTCTACACATGGTGAAGGCACCCAGAGATGGGCAGAATGTGAATAGCTTGCAGCTGTTGCATTAGAAGCTGCTCTATCTTCAAGTGGGGATGTATGTCAGGAGTTTGCAGTTTCTCATTCCTGAAGTAGAAGAAAATTACTTCTTTGTTAAGGTAAGATGCTGTTCATCAGCTGGTAGAAAATAGTTTAGCTCACTCTGGCAGGGTATGTTTCCTGGCTTTTCCCGTGTCTACAATTTCACTTAATGTCAAATTTAGGAAAGAAAAATATTCTTCCATGTTATTTTTGAAGCCAGTCTCACTCTAGCTAGAGGCAATCTGTGTGTTTAATTCCAAATCATGTTTACTTGAACAGTCTACCTATTAAAAATTCAGATATTGCAATACTACAAGTACCATATCAAACCTCTTTTTAAAATATATGTAGTATCTGAGACAAGTTTTTCTTCTGTATTTGCCTCTCTTCACGTTTCCTTATGTACGGTGTACTTCAGAGATTTTCATTAGTTTGTAAGGGATACTGCATTCCATGAAACAGATTCTTGTTATCATATAGTAGCAGTTGGAATAGATGTATATTTTTTGTGCATTTTAATTTTTTTTTTCAATGAAGGGCAAAGTGTTTTGGGGCTTTCTGGCCTTTTTTTCTTGTACAATCGATAGGTGTTTTTCCTTGTTTTCTGATGTCTCAGTATCAAGTATCTTTTAACCTGTGATAGTGCAGTGACTTTTCTGATGGTTCACACATTAGGTGTACTCTTTTTGTATCTGTAAGGATTCGATTACATTTACTGTTTGCTTTGTTTCCTTTGACTTATCTGTATGTCACTGTAATGGATGGGGTAGGCTGCATGCTTCCAAAGTCAGTTTATTCCCATGAAGAGCAAATTAAACCAAAGGTAAATTTTCTTGTTCTGTTTTTTAATTTTCTACCCCACCCCCATATCATAAATCATTATGAAAGATTATTTTATGATTTAGAGAGAATTTCTGACTGCCATCATGCCTCGTCGTATCAGCAGTAGCAGACTTGTTACAGCAGTAGATTTCTGGATGGCAAGTAGTTATGAGAGTTTGATCATGCCAGAATAAGTTGCTGACTCATCTCTGCTTTATCCTGAAGCAGGACATGAGCATTTGGAGAAGATATGATCCAACACGTTTTGTGGCAACTTTTATTCATATTATTGCTACTGCAAGGATTATTAATAAAACATTATTAGTCCAAACATTGCTCTTCAGCTGAGAGGCCTGCAGCACTGTTGTGAATTGTATGCCATATGCAGCTCAAAAATTATGTACAGTCTAAGTACACTCTGTACCTGGAAGCATGAGGCCAAGTACTTTGTGTTCTACCACATCCCAAGGTGCAGGTAATTCCATGTAAGTGTTGGGTTTGCTCATCGCTGTTGTTGAAGGAACTCTTAGCTGATGGGGTGCTCCACAGCAAATTGTGTTTGTAATTAGATGCCCTAACTTCAAGTTACAATTCTAGCTGCTTGGAGAAGAGACAGTATCTTTAAACATATTCCCACTTTTTGCTGTTTCTTGCCTACCATTTCTCCAGATTTCTCCATTTTTAAATTTTGTTTGTTTGTTTGTGAGAGGAAGTGGAGATTACTAGTAAAGCTCTAGATACTAGCCTTTCATTAAAATAAAAACCCAGTCCTGGGAAGCTGCTGAGAACATTTTCGTTCTTAAGAGATTCTGCTCAATTGTACATGCCCAGGTTTTGTGGTGTTTGGAAAGGGCTGTGATACACCTTCTTACTTGCTTTCTGTTTTTGCAAGATGGGGTGAGTAGTCCTGCCATGGAGTTCTTGAACACCATGAATATAATCTTGTACACCATGTTAAGGAAATTAGAAGTGTGGTTGGTTTTCATATGGTGGCTGCCCTTTCTCTTTAGCATCTCTTCTGAGCTAGTTCTAGCAGCTGCTGCTTCAAGAATTTCTGACCTCTATCTCTTATGTATTCTTATAGCTGTTCTGCTACGTTTACTTGTATAGAGTAGCACTTTACTATGTAACTGAATTGAGATATGATGTCCCAAGTGGTTCAGCACGCTGTTCCTTACAGTGTGTTTCTTGAAATTACTATTGGTAAAGTTGACAGAATTTACTCTGGAAAGAGGGAAAGGTTTCTGGTGCCGTTTGTGCCAGGGAGAGTGGTAGCTCTGTGGCACAAGGCAGGTATTGCAGCTTCTGTCTGCATGACTGCTATCTGAAAATTCAGTTTTCTTTCTGTAACTTTCTGCTATTTCTGTGCAGCTGATAAAAGCTCTAACTTTGATCTTTCCCAGAACATAGCTGAAACATTTTATTTATTAAAATTTTGGTGGTAGTTAGTTGCAGAGTGGTTGTCAGTTCAAACTCATTTTAACCTGATTACAGTAACAACCATTTTACTTCTTACTGTTAATTATCCTTTTCCCGTGTCTGTTTCTTACTGCTTGGGTTTTAGTATGTTATATTGAAAATGAAATAACTGTGAGTCTTCCTTGAGTTGATATATGGAATTCTGTCCTTGTTACTTTCAATTTTTGTCATAGTTGTTTTGAAAATTTGTGTATAATTTGGATAAATGGAGTGGAAGCACTGCATAGAGATGTTTACTGTTGAGTCTTAGGATCAAAATTATCTTTGCTATGTGATGTAGTTGTAAAGTGTGTCTTTATTTTGCACTTTTGAAAAGCGAAATAGGGATAATGACTGCATTTGGAAATGTGTAAGTGTAGTGCCTGATAGAGACACACATCACCAACTTGAAATTTTGACAGCTCTAATGCAATGCTTTACAATAACTTGAAGCGTGCAGTGAGAAATAGGTATGTCATCTGTGTTCTAAGTATTTTCCTATACTGTATGTTACAAAATTGACCAGATTTGTCCATTTTGTTAAGAGACTAATCCTTTAGGAGACTATAGTGTAAAAGGCAGCTCTCTTGGTGTACTTTCTGTTGCAGGCAGCAGGTGCTGACACTTGTTTTCTTAATTTTGCAGCTTAAACTGTATTGTTTGGGTACTCTTCTGCCAGTATGCTGAGACCCTTACTCATCTGGCTTTCTGCCTAGTCCAGGTCTCTTCCCTGTTGGTTACTTCTGTTTCTATCCTGTATGAAAATGTATTTGTATCTTAATTTCTTAATTTTGTTGTTTGTTTGTTTGTGGGTTTTTTTTTAATTCCTGTTCTTTCCAGATATTAACCTGGTACTGTAGGGCCCATTTCTTCTATCTTCTGAAAGATAGATACCTGGAAAGAATTTCATGAGTTTGATCTGATTTCTACCTTTGCCAAGTGAACATTTAGCTCACAGTTAAATAAAGAATGGTGAACTTCCCCAGCAGTTTGTTATGTGACTGTAATTGTTTTCAGGTTTGGGGGAAAAAATCCAAAGCCCAAATAGTAAAAGAACCTGAAATCACTGTGGAAGGTGACAAGATCTGTGGTTTGGAGCTTGCAAGCCTACTTGTGTGGGGGAATTAGCAAGTAATTGAATTAAATGTGTCTTCTTGCACCCAAGGGAGGGTGTGCTTAACTTCCAGCATTAATTAATACTTCCTGAGTTGCTTGAAATGGTCTGAGGGAGGGTCAGGGACTGTGCAGCTAAATGTGCTTCCCTTGATAATCCCAAATTAAGCAATCTAAATCCTGTTTGGGGTAAGCAAGAAGGGGACTTGTCAAAAGTTCACTTTACTTGTGTGCAACCATACCAGTGCTCAGGTCACATTGCTTTATGCATATAGTAGTGTAAAATTTCAACTACACATAATGTGTATTTATATGCATACTTTCTAGGTGTGCCAGAACTATAGTTTCATGTTAAAGTGACTGTGTTTTGTTCTTGAACTGGTTTAAATTCTGATAGTACTGATGATCAGAACAGCAGGTAATGAGTGAGTGCCTTAATTCTGAAGCTTGCTTACTGCTGCTTGGTGTGCAAGCAGTTTTTAAAATATGCTTAGCACCGCTGAGCCCCGTAAGCGAGCATGATGGGGGAATCCTTGCTGTAGGGCTGTTGATGTATGCAGGCTGTGGGGGGAAACGGAGTATCCGCAAGATAAGGAGCGGTGAACTTGAAATGGAGAGGTTTGAGAACTCTAGACTAGAGCAGGTATTGGTTCATGTATTAAGATGATTTTTTTTCACTAAACAATATATTTTAAATATATTGTGTATTTTCTTCTGCATTTGTTCTTTAAGCTGTGTGAAGCTGTTACTTTGAAAGAGAAACTAGGCCGGTGGCTGTACACATAGGAACCTGGTGTTGATACAGTAGTAAAGGAATTCTTCAGATATAGTTTACTCTTTCAAAAGCTGCTTGAGGATAATTTCTAATACTGTATTTCATATGTTTGATGCAAAGTGCTGAGCAGTTATGAGGTGTCAAGAAACTGACACAGGTAGCTAAGTAGTTCTCCTTTAAGAATTTTCCTTGGTTTTCTTAAAGCAGAGTATAGGGTTTGAAGAAAAGCAGTAATGAAAAACTGAGTAATAGATTGTAAACATCTTTCTCTGTTGGGGTAAAGATCTGTGTTTTTCTGTAGTACTTATCACTTTTAATTTGTATTTTTATAGGACCAGGTTATACTGACATCATGGCATCCAACAAATTTGTCATTAAGGTAAGTAGAATGTTATAGATTTGATTTTTAAAAGTAAATAAATCTGTAATGCTGATTAGAATGTTGATTTTAAAGGTTAATGATGAAGATGTGCATCCTTCAGGCATAGGGTCATAGTAGCTTATTTTCTACCAGCTTTTCTCTCTCTTTGGAAGCAAAGTTCTTCAATCACAGCTCTGTCATGTTGGAATGTGTCTGAGGTCAGATGAAGATGAAGTGTGCAACTAAAAGTCATTAGTTATGTAATAAGAAATAGAAATTGGAAGAATTCTCAGTAAAACTGTATTTTCTACCTGGAATAAAATTTAGGATTGATTCTTCTCCTAATGTAATCTTGCAATATTATTTGAATACATCCCTGATAATCAAAGTGTTCCTGGTTTAAGGCATAGCAATGTTCTAAAGAGTCAAGTGTGATCAATAGTTTATTTGCATGTTTTTTGGTCTCTCCCATTTTCAGGGATTAGTTGTTTTATACACAATAAAATGCTGTTGCAGTTTATTTTGCAGTCTTGGTCTGTTGGTTATGTATCTGAAGAGTAATGCTTTTTGAAACATTGTATAAACAATAAACATAGCACCTCATCATTCTTCTACAGTAACTATATCAGCTTATCAATAAATGAAACTAACTGTTCAGTAATATTGTAAAACCTTCTTTTTGGACCATCTTTCTTGTTTCAGTGTTCCTGTAGTTCTAGGGTAGTTTAAGCAACGCACACATTTCAAAGCAGTTAGTGCAATATTATTATTGTATTAGAAATGTTGGGTTTTTTTCCAGGAATTTTCTTAACAGAAGAGATCTTTTTCTTCTGTGAATAAGCTCACTTTGTTTTTTGTTTTTGTTTTGGTTTTGGTTTTGTTTTTTTTTTTTAAAGCAGCTACAAAAACCTTCCTGACTGTTTAGGCTGTGGAAGCTGCTGAAGCTTGGTTTTGTGGGTAACCAACCTGTTCAACAAGCAGACCAAACAATTTTTTTGTGCTCTGTTGCATTTTCCAGGGCAAACTGATGTCATTTAGTGGGATGTTCACTGCTTCTGAATCAGTATAGGAGTTAGGAGAAATATCTTTGATTTCCAGCACGTTTTAGCAGCTTGTCTGAATCTATATGCCACTGATGGGGGTAGCAACAGGAGCTGAGGCTGAAAGCATTGTTTTTCTCATCTGAGAAATCTAGACACTGTCAATAATAATAATGTAAGTGCTGAAGGAAACAAGTGGTGTGAGTTGAAATACCTTCACTGCATAAAAAGCTTTAAGAAGTTTGGTTACTGCTGTAATAATATTCGGCATTATTACAGCTTGCTGGTTCAGCACAGACACTTTACTGGTATTCAGCAATCACCAGGTAGTTTAACATCACTGACTGGGTCAATGGGTAGATTCTCATTGAGCATGCATTTGTAGGTTACTAATACCACAGATAATCTTCTGAGAGTGCCATTGAGATACAGATTTATTTCCTTTCTGCTAATATTTGAGAAATGAGGATAAGTTTTTACATGTCCTGAATGCAGGAAATGAACTTTGGTTGAAATGTATCAAATAATGTAAATATGGAATTCACTTTGTGCACAGGTGTGTAATCCTGGTGAGTACTGGAACAGGCTCCCCAGGGAAGCCTCACGTGTAATGGTCGGTTATTTTCAGTAGAGGGAGTAGTTGGCCTATTTTTCAAAGGTGAACATAAGCTTTGTTTTATGGGCAATTAAGAATGATTGAAATAAAATAATTGATGCAGTAAAATAGCTTTAAAGCTTAATAAAAATACTACACTTAGGTCCTAAACACACTCTCTTCACTTGCCAAGTGACTGGATGCCATAGTGTTGTGATGTGCAATAGGTATACATTTATGGGAGTCAATTTGATCAGCAGTTTTCATTTTTGGGAAATACTGATGCTGCATGGTAAAATATGGAAAATAAGACATATGAATTTAATTAAAATTTCTGTGTGTTTCTAAAATATTTTACTGCTCCTATGAGAAATAAATCTTAACTTCAGTTGGTGAGGTTTAAAGAAAATCATGAAGTCTGTATGGATTTTAAAAATATCACTAGGGCCTTGTTTAAAACTTTGGACAAACTAGAAAGAATTGTGCTTCCAGACTCCTGTAAATTGACTTTATTAATGCCAAATTCAGAACTAAATATAATTTTTATGGCTGTAATAGAAAATTTTCATTTTCCAAATGCCGATGATTTTAAGATTTAACTTTGCCATTTTCTACTTTGAGAAAATAAGAGCTCTTTTCTGTCTCAGATTTGTAGGCCTTTGCTAGCACATATCCTAGATTAAGATAATTATAATTTCAATGTTCCCTCTGGTAATCTAACACACTCTGCAATTGATTTTTCAGCAGTGTTCCTTGCTATCAATTAAAGTTATTGCATGCTGGCAGTATATATGAAACTTTTAGGTCCATTCTGCTTCAGTCCTTTTGTTTGCTTTAAATTGCAAGTTCCTTTGAAGCAGCAAGCATATTCTTCTGTTTTATATTGGGAACAAAGATGGAAATACCGGCAGTGCTTGAAAACAAAGATGACAGTATGACTGTAATATGGTCATATTTCCCCTTCATTTTCTTTGTGTATTCATCCTTATTTTATGCTGATGTATCTTCATGTTATCATTGAGATACTGGTTTATAATCAAAGGCATCTTAATATCTGTCTTTATAGGACTTACAAATGCTCTGTGAAAGACAGTGTGCATAGGAAGAGTATTGATTATAGACCCCAACAGTAGGTAGAAGGGAATGGAGAGGTATCTTTCTGACAGACTCTGCTCACAGACCTGTAGAAGGTATTGCTGCCTTTGGTCTGGAATAAGAAAATAAGCAGTTAATTTTGAGGGGCCTTGTTTGATAATTCCATATCTGTTTAAATATGTTAATAGATTTCTAATTCTGAAGCTTCACCTTATCTCTGACCTTTCCAGGGCTTTTTTCTGTGGTTTTTTTTTAAGCTACCATTGAAATTTAATATAGTGATGGTATGCTGATGAAGATTTTTATATCAAATATTTCTGTCTGAGTGATTATTAGGTGATATCTAAATGAGTAGACAGATTAAAGTTGACATTTCTGTGATGTGTCCAATGATCAATATTTCTGTAAATGTGAAAGGCTTCTTGTGAGGTATTTGTAGAGAGGAAAGCTAGGGAGGTGAGCAGGTTTTCTTATCTAAATTTTTCATATTCTCTGATCCCATACAGCAAGTAATGGCAGATAGTAAATGCATTTTACTGTGATACAAAGCACACAGATGAATGTGGTGCACAGATACATGAGAGCTATTATAAGGATACTATGTTTAAAATTTTTTCATATGGTGTGACTGCTCAGAGTTGCTAGACTGATACTACAGATACTTTTTTATATACATAGCTTTGAATTTGTTAGCATACTAATCTCTAGTTTGAGCTAGAGTTGTGTTTTTTCAAATGCTTAATATAAGAAACAAATACAATATTTTCTGATGTCCGTTTCTTTTCCCCATTGCAAAACTAGGATGTTTGTATGTGAAATTCCTATAGTTGAAGTACAAATGTTTCAATAGAAATGTGCTAAGATTTGGGGTTTTGTAATTAGATAGAATTTGCACAAGTATTTTAAATCTTAAAGCAAGGCACTGGTGGCCTCCAAACTGATTCAAGGTTGTTAAATTTTTTTGTACTCTGTGTTTTTATACCTGATTTTTTGCCCTTTAAAAATAAGAAATAGCTGTATTAGTCATTAAGTATTGGCTTTCTAGAGATGGAGTTGTCCCAAAGCAGCAATTCTTGAATTAATTATAAGTACAGGTGGTTGGAATCGTTACTATCAAATAACGTCATATGTTTCGCTCAGCTCTGATGTTTATGTCTATATGAATGCATAAAATATAGTTGTCTAAAAGAGCTTAAAAGTCTTAAGCAGATAAAAAGGGACTGAGAGGGAAGGGAGAAGGGGGAATATGATTTAAAAGAGGAAGCACAAAACGGTCATGGACGGAGAGACATCTATTTAGTTCTCTTTCTTAACTCTTGCCTTTAATTCCCAATTTCATGGGACTCGAGATGGAATGACTGAGGTGATGAATAAATAAGTTCCAGAAGAACAAGGAGGGAATTTAAATGTGTGATCTAATTCTAAACCTGGAGTCAATGGAAGTTTCCTTACTGACCTTGGAGGATTAATTTTCAAGCCTAGGGAAATGATGAGTGGATGAAGAGTTGAGAGATTAAAGTGTTAGCAGAAGTAGAAAGGAATAGAAAGCCAGAGGGATAAGCATCAGTAGTAGAAACACTGCGTTCAAAGGGATTACTTCAAATAAGGAAGAAAAGGATAATTCAACTACCATTATGTTTTTTGGTGGGTGGTTTTTGTTTTTTTTTTTTGTAGTTCAAATGCATTTGATTGGTTTCAAACATACCAGTTGTGCCAGAAAATTAGGTTTTGGTTAATTTTGAACACTGTACTACCATAGCAGTGATACGGGATTCTAAATACTCACAATACCAAATGATACTAGTGGGTTTAGAAGTCATTAACTCAAAGTTGTGAGTCCCATATTTGCCATATGCTTTATTTCTGACCAGTGCTAGCCTGACTTACACCTCCACTGTCTGCTTCTTGGAGATCGTGGTGGTACTGCTTGCTTGACCCCTGAATCCGGCAGTGAAAGAGGGATGGGAAATTTAGAAGCAGATGTCAATCTCTCAGAGTCCAGCAAAACATCAGGGCTTAACAGAGATGCTACATGGGGTCACTGAATGTCTTCAGGTCCTGGGAGAGGCTTCAGCTTGCGCTGTAGGTGAAATTCTTCAATTCTTTCCAGTGAGTTCAGATGGAGGTTAGTGGGCTGGGAGGTAAAGGAATCCACATTTCATATAGTAGTACCTGGTAATGTTACGTGCAAACAGTTTAATGGTGCAATGCTGCAGTTTTTTGCTCTTGATGCTTTGACCATCAAAATTTAATATTAAAAAATTGTATTGTTTCATGTGGCCTCTCCCCACCCTGGGCAATGTAGATGGATTCTAATATCATCCATACCATTGGATTATTTGATATATGAGTGTGTTCTGACTGGACTGTGAAGTAAAAGGGAGAAGAGACTGATGACACATTTTTATTCTTTCCTTATGTTTCATCTATGTGGTTCACAACTTCCTCAAAAGGTGTCTCTTTTTAAAAAGCAAAAGTATCGCTTAGTTTCAATTCTCAAAGGTTTAGTTTCTGAAAACTTTTTGTTCGATGCAGGACTTACAAAACTGTGACTTTGCAGTATTTTTCTTGACTCATTAGCTGAACTCTTCCTTAAATAATGCTGCCACAGGACATGGCACCCGATTTCAGTATTCTTCAGCAGTCATTGTTAAGCACGAGCACTGCTGATGCTCAACTATTGTGAAAACCCTTATAAACTGCTGATAAAATGATGACTCATGGTCACCTGATGAAAACAGCTTCATTACCATGACTCCAGAAACTTCGGATCCCGTGAAAGTGTTTCAGTTCCCACAATAGTTCTTCTAAAAGGGATGATGCTGCAGTTATTTTCTAACAGTTGACAGCTGCTCAATTAAGCTAGGACAATGTAGTTGGCAAAAAGTATAAATACCAGACTTTTTAAATAATAGTTTAAGGAACTAAAAAGTCTGCATGGGCTGTGAAGAAGTCACCGACATTATTCACAGTGTTACTTGTACAATCTGATTAGAAAGTACTCCATCTTAGATTTCATTTACCACTGCTGAATTAAGTTCTTTTTATAGTGGATCTGACCCAAACCGCACTGAAGTCAATGGGCTTTGGATCAGAGCCTGTAGGAATATATTGGCAGCACACTTCTGCTTTAACTACGGACATAATTTCATCAACAGCCTTTGATTTGTCTTTTTAAAATGCAGTCTGTTTGTCTAGAATGTCAGTGTCTGAAGGAGTTAGCTTGGAAAAGTATTGAAAAGTGATACAGTCAAACAATAAACTATAAATCAGTTTTAGCTTCAATATGAAAAGAGTAAAATGGAAACTGTTGTGTTGCCAACTTGTGATTGCCCAAGCACTGTGGAAAAAATAAAGTGAAAATAGAGTTATGAGAAAACATGAAATTTTACTTTAGGTGTGTATGCTTATTTTTACTGGAAATATTTCTAACTTGAAATGTTGTGAGGCACCATGCTGAAAAAAATCAAACTATTATTTCAAATGTGTATTGTAGAAACTTTTCTTAGAAGTGATAATGTTGGGGTGCATATGGGACCAGTATAAAAATATTGTTTATCTCTTTAAACAGATGCTAACTAAATAAAATTCATGCTTTAAAATTCAACATGCAGATTCTTACATTCTTAGTTACATATCAATTTCAGTTGATTTTTTCCGTTTACTTTCTAGCTGTCTTGTTTCAAACTTAGATTAACATCATATTTATTCTGTGCTAAAAACTGAGGCTGGTCTAGTTTGAAAAAGAATGGTCTGATCAGAAAGGAATATAAACTTCTGATACTAAAAAAAAAAAGTGTACCCATATCGTAGCCCTTCTGCTGTTTTGTGTTGGTTTACTTTTCTTGCTTTTAACAGGCACTCTATGCTTTTGCTTTCACATGATGTTTCTTTACCAAATGAACAGAAACAATGAGAACTTTTATATAATAAAAACCAGATTAGTGGTTTTTAGTTCGTTTAGTTGCACAAAGAAATGGTAAATGATGAAGGATCTTGCCAACCAATGGTGTCTGTACCTTTGCATATTAAGCTAACCTATTTTTATTTCCCTGTTTATAGACTGTAGTATTTTAAACAAGGCTTAAACAAAAGACAGCTCTGCCTTCATATTACAAAGCATTATTTGTAGCTGAGAGATTTGCACTTGGGAAAGTGGGGAAAATAATGTAGTTTATGGTCTAGGTAATGTGCAGATGGTTTTGAACAAAATTCATAACGTAGTGATTTGAGTGCTTCAAGATGATCTTTTCCTGTGCACTTTGCAAGGGAACTTTGGTCTATTTATGAAATCTTAAGGCACAGCAAGCGTCATCATTGTTATACTTTCTGTTTTTTTAACTCCTTTCATTTTGGCTTCTTTGCTCTTTTTGCTAGTTGTGTTTTACAGACACATCCTCTTGCTTAAAATGTTGAATTTACAAGATTCAGGAAAACAAAGATTTTATTCTTTTATCTATGTCACATGCCACGTACATATTAAATAGCATTGAAGTGGAGAATGGCTATAAAGATATTACATCAAATGCACACGGAAGAATAGTTGGTTGTTAGCCTTGAGCAAGAGCGAGGAAAAGAGTCAGGAAGAATGACACAGGATCACTGGTCTCCTTGCAACAAAACGTGACAAAGCCACATAATATTTTTCTCATCAGTTTTGTCTCGTTGGTTACTCTATCTCATTTTGCCCTGAAAACCTGTGCAGTCGCTAAACTGAGCTCTCTCCGATGTGCAGGGTTCACTCTGCATGGCCCTGCTTAGTTTCCAGGAAGTAGTAAGATGCCTGGCACGTCTGACACCACTCAGCTGGTGAAACAATGGTTTATATATGATGCAGTTAAATACAGCCTTTCAAGTTGAAGCCAATATTCTCCTACTTTAAACTCAGAGGGTCATCTTTGTTCGTTTAATATACCAGTGATTTAATATCACTTGTAATTAACCAAATATACTTGGTTGTGGTTTATCCTGTTTTCTGTCATACAGATAAAGGCAGATGGAAGTGTATAGCTCTGAACATAAAATATTTGCTGAACTAAGGAGTTGAGAAAGAGCTAAATCTTGGCCCATTAAAGAGGATCTGTTCAATGCCAAGTTGCTAGGGTTTGACAGTTGGTAGAGTCATGCAGTACATAACTTTCCCTTCTTTATTTTGACTTTCCTGTAGCACAAAAATAGGAAGGATAGTAATAAAAATAGCACTACCGTAATGCATTGTCTTGCCATAATAAGGTAATATTCAGTAGTAGAAAACAAGCTTTTAAAGAGTTGTTCCCTTTGTGGTATTATCTGTAAATCTTTGGTGCTTGTTTTGCTGGGTGCAAAATTGTCACATAGTTGCAATCTGTGTCTCTGTGAATAGGCTGAATAGTGTTGACTGGTGATTAATTCATCGACTGCCATGGGCGTCCCAGCAGAAGAAAATTTATGGGAGGATTTGGAATAAAATAAACCCAACATTGGTTTACAGATATTTTCGGAAAACTGTTAGAATTTGACATTAGATTTCAATCTTTATTTGTCAACGTGTGTATCTTTCAAGAAATCGAATTGAATATTTTATGTTGCTGTTATTGTTCGCTGAACATAAAGGGTGGTGTTTAGAGATATCAAGTAAAATGTTTCTTTGCCTATATTCCTTTTTCATCGTGACAATTGGCAGGAATTGTGATTTGATTGCAGAGTGTTTGGAGGATACAACTAGGGTACTTGCTGACTATGAACTGCAAAGAGATGTAATTACAGATGCACAGCATGTTCTACATAGTTTAGAAAATGCTTGGCTAATTTGAAGGCATTTTCTGTAGGGTTGTTAGAGATGCTTTGTCATTGTGTTAGAGGCCTATATAATTAAGCATGTAGGAGCTGTTGGGGTTTGGTCTGTTTTTGTAAATGTTTGAACTATGATGCAAATTTTGGGAGGGAAAAAATCCAGTGAAGAATAATTAAAATGTTATAAATTCCAAAGTTAAATGGTAGTCCGGTATCATTACAACTTACTTTTTTATTAGACTATCTTTTGCAAGCATCAAGAAATCTCATAGTACAAGCTGTACACCCAGAAAGTCACAGAAAGCTCTCTTGTTGGTAGCCAGGGTTGTGACACGGTGAGGTAATCATTATCCACACACTGTTATGGGACAGCATTCCTATTCCAAGCAGAGAAAGTGAAGGTAAAATATGATTACCAGATTTGTGAGTTGGCCAGGTCATTGTTTCTGTAACAATGTGTTATAGATACCAGTGATGATCACAGACTGTTAAAACATAATCTAAAGTTTGATCTTCACACTGGATGACAAATTCAAGACTAGTTCAGAAGAAAATACTGGAATTACCAGCAGTGTTGCTTGTTATCTTCCTTGGAGACCCATGTGTAAACAGACTCTCACCTCAAACCCCGCTGATTTACCAACTTGGTATTCTTCCTTTACATGGAGATACTAGGAGTAGTAAATTGTCAAGTACTTCGTCATTTTTAATTAAGAAGTGAGAAGTGGTAAAATGCTCTGTTACATGATGCTCTTGAAAATGATGCCTAAATAGTTATACAGACCCATGCCTACTCTTCAGAGAGTGCGGGTGTTCCTGAAAGAACTTCAACTTGCATCTTCCTCCTGAGTATTTCTGTTCCATGTAAGAACTGGTTATGTCCTTAACACCACGCTTTATCTACATAGATACTCGTGACTTTGAATGGTAGTTTCAGAGTAAGCAACATAACGGTATTTAAGAGGGTAAGTTGATCCACTGTGAACATCTGCTTTATAGTAATGCCCACACCAACATCATCTCTGCTGCTGCTGTCTGTCTGTTGGTACTTGATTGTGAAATACTACTTCATTCTCTTTGGATTGCCACATGGATTTGGTGGTTAGATATTGAACAGCAGGTGACATGCTTATTTCTTTTACTTTGACCATCTGCAAATCAGTTCAGTGATCCTCAGGATGTTTAGATTATTTCCCTTGTCTTTTTAGTAATAGTTTGGACCTCTTCTAAAAGTCAGTATTCCACATGTTTAAATGTTATGGTAGTAAGACATTAGTCCAAATATATGGTAGTTTGAGTGTGATGCTATAATCGTACTAGCATGGTGAAAAACAGCAAGAGTTTTTTTAAATAGTAAGGGTAGTTCCCTTGTGGGCTGTGTGATGGAGGCCCCCATGATTTAAGGTGAAGATTCCAGACTTTTCTGCAAAGGGAAGAGACCATGTTAATTATGTTCTGTCAGAGTCTGTACTTGTCAGTAAACATCCCCCATGCTGTTATTTTCATGTTTAAAGGTACCTTACAGAGACTTACAAATTGAACAGAACTAGGGAAAGAAAGAGTAAAATGAGAAGTGACAGAGATGTGGAACAGGCTGTGGAAGGTCAAGGTCCTGTGAATGGAGCAGCTTTGAACTAAGCTTTTGGTCACATAACTTGTTGAATAGTGAGGGGTGGTGGAAGTGCTTACGTTTTTTAATTGCAGTTAAATTCTAGATCTTAAGTATCAAAATGCAGTAATGTTCCATCAATATCCCAAGGAACAGATTGCATGTGGACAGGTAATGGGATTGGAATGGTTATGTTGCTGCCTCAATGGAAAGAGAATCTGTCACTGAACACTTGTGTTCTCTGGAGTTTTCCCTCTGTGATGTCCATAGGAAGCTTCTGCAGTCCAGCACTATACAAAATAAATTCTCAGGCCTTTGTTGTTTGCAGCTGTCTTCAGCCACTCTGTTTCTGCTTCTGGAGTAGAGCAAAAGCTGAATGTTTGCAAATAGTTCAATGCTAAAGAGCTGTGTAGCATAAAGCTTTATTTAGCTATAAATGAACTATTTGTTTAGTCCAGTCCTGGTGGGATACAATTCTTTCATTCCTCCCTTGATGCTAGAAAAATGTGGTCCGAGGGAGTTTGGTCTAGCTGGCCAGTGGTATAGAAGCAGCAGGCACGAAGGGTAAGGCGTTGATGATGCTAGCGATGGAGGAAGCTGCGAGTACAAGCGATGGGGACCCTGCTGGTGTGGGCTGGGGGAGCCTTCAGCACCAGGCCTGGCTCGGACAGCGGCTCCCCGAGCTAGATTTTATTTGAGGCAGTCTTCAAATCCAGCATGATGTGGAATCGAGTAACGTGGCTTGCTTTCTGCCTCCCTGGGAGGGTTCAGCTAACGAATCCCCCTAATCAAAGACCGAGGAGTGGAGAGCAGCGTTAATTCAATTACTGCTCCCTTTGAGGGCAATCCAAAGAGCCCCTTTCAAGGGTCATGTATTGCTTGTTTTCACAGTGAATTACCCTTCGTACGTATTTCTCTTTTAATGACTACTTGATCAGTTCTCTAATTTGGGAAGTATACTTTTAAAGACTTTAGGTGACATGTTTATTTTTCTTAAATACTTATGGAACAGAAACATCATGGTAAGGCACATTGGTTTCAAAGGGAATTAGGATGGGCCCACAGTATTAATTTTGTTCATCCATTATATTATTGACTTTTTATCTTCTGTAATTTTCAAGAAACTTTTTTAAAAAATTTCTTTCCATACGCATATTAAAAATATCGATGGGGTATAAGCATATGGAAAACTTAGGAAATTCCTTTTTCTCCCTTCACATATATGCAAAGGAACATTATAGGCTGAGGGTGGGGTATGTGTGGGCAGTGTGGGAAGGCAAACAAAACAGAAACGTGCCTCTGACCTTTTTATACCTTAAAATATCAGGTATAGGTAGTGGGATTTACAGATAGATGCTGAAAAGATTATGGCCTCTGCTTTTTATTGGTGACTGTGGAAGGAAACCTCTAGTAGTGTAAAAAATGTTGAGGACTCTGAGTCATTGAAGAAAACATTTTTTACTTATACCTCATACTTGAATTTTAAAAATGTATATTTTATTGCTAGACATGGAATGGGAAGATGGGACAGTTTGATACATTTTAGATGTGTGTGAACTGTAAAGCTACTAATTGATCTCTCTGTGTTGCAGATAGCTTGCATCTGCTTTTCCCTAATGGTTTTACAGGGCTTTCCTCAGTAAACCATAAGAGTAGTAGGGCTTTGTTTATATATATATAAAAAAAAAAAAGCTAAAGCCCCACCCAGTTACTTGTAGTTGCAGAAGACTTTCTAGTGATTTCTAAATAAATTAGCAACAGTAATTGACAATAAAAATTTCCTGCAAATTTTTGTTGAAAAATAGTGTAATTTAATACCTTTTACGTGCTAAGAGATGGAGTGAAGTAACAGAGTTTCAGAATGTTTTTAAGAGATTATGTTTATTTTTAATTTCCTTATTTTTCCCAAATTATTTTCCTTTCTAAACAATGTAAAAGGAAGAAAAATTAACTTCTGTTAAATGAGTCCTTTGTTTACCTTTAGAATGGCTTAGTTTCTATTTCTTTATTCATCCATCGCTTTTATTAAAGGTGGGGAAGTTGTAGTTATATGTAAAATGCTCATTTGAAGAAACTTAAATCTCAACATTTTAGTACTGGCAGTCTGGCATTCACCATAAGCCCAATAGGTTATTTCATGCTGCTTCTCTTTACATTCATGGTTATGATACTGACATGTTAAGACCACACACAGACAACAAGGTCTCTAGCCACTTAAGCGTGTAAACAGTCTGGCTTTTTACAAAGTGGAAAAATATTTCTTGTGCAGTATTTTAACATGATCAGCATGTTAAGGCTCAATCTGCAACTGTGTCAACATTTCTTTGGCTGTAACCATTAATTCTGTAGCCTCTTGACAATATGTAAAATGTGAAACTGGTTTGTTTACTACTGGGATTTGTCAGCAATTACTGTCTGCATTTAGCTTAGTTCTTTCAAATAGATAATAGATCAAAGATTTATTTTGCATTATCATTCTGGTTTTAATAAAACAAAGGATTTTTTTTTAGCTGGCTTTGGGCTCTTTAAAGGGACATGGGATCAATAAATTTCATAAATATTGTTCTTATACCTGTTTGATGTTAGCAACAACATTACAATATATAAAATAAGATTCTGTAACATTAATTTAGTTATGGGATGGGCATGTGTATTTTTTTCCAGCCTGCCTGTTTCTGGCCAGGCAAGTCATCTCTGTCCTGGCCAGAACCAGGACACAGCCTCACTTGTTACAAATGTCATGGCTTCAATAAGGCTTTTTAAAAAAAAATTTTTTTTAATTATTGCCTATTTGGCATTTTTATTAACATTAGGAACTGCAAGTGCAGTGGTCATGCAATATTACTTAAGTAATATAGTATCTTTATAACAAAAAGACCCAATTTCAGTGTAACTTTGAGGTTTTGAAGATAACAAAAATACCCAAATCATAAAAAAAACCTCACTGGACATATCTACAGAACTTAGCTAAAGACTTTTTTTTCTTAGCACTAGGATGTATAATCACTATCTAAAACTTTCCACTCCTCTATGGAAGATTGCTGTTAATTCCATGATCTCAGGGACAGTGTTAAAATATTTCATCTGAGATTTTCTGAAATTTGTGATTTATTTTCCTAAGAGTCTTTTATTTCGGGGATAAAAATAACAGCATAATATAGAATGTACTCCATATGACTGCCACTTTGAAAATCTCAAAATATAGACAAAATTGCAGTATGGATGAGCTAAATTACTGGAGGGAGATTCACTTTTAGGAATAGCCAGTTGATAGAATAATCTATTATGTGAAATTCTTAAGGCTAACCTGTATTTTTCAAGTCACTATTAAAAAGTATTCAATAAATGCATCACTATTACTATAGGGGGGGTAGTAAAGTTTTCAGTGTGTAGATCACTGTCTTTTCATTTTTAAGACTCCAGTGCCCTTTGCTGCTTAAATCGTTGCTATTACTCAAGGCCATTTGGACTGGGCTCCAGTAAGTGCTCAAATTGTATTTGTAAGTGCTCAAATTGCATTTGTAAGTGCTCAAATTTGAATGAATCTTTTCCCCAGTATAAACGAAACATACCATTCTCCTAAACAGTATATGAACAAAGAGATGCAAAGTGTTTCATCATTCATGTTCAGATGTCTGACCCAGCTTAATTTCCTTTGATGGAAAAATGATAAATATAAATTACAAAGTGAGGCAGTGCATGATCTTTATCTGTTAGTTAAAACAAAAATCTTGATGCCAGTTTTGTTTTCTAAGATTTTAAAGATTCAAATTGAAAATTTTGTGCAAAGAATCAGTACAGTAATTGAAAGAATATTTTCCTCAGAACCAGTCGACTGTCTTCTATTTGCCTGTCATGGCATAGTAAAGGAGGAGCTCCTTCAAGATGGTTTCTAACAATTTATCCCATTCCCACCCTCTCCTCCTGGACCATGTCAACTGACAACTTGTTTAGCTTCTTCAACATATATATGTACTGTATAGTGTTTATATGTTTCTACATTAAAGTATATATTGATATGTATATTAAAAAGTAAATTAATGTGATTTCATTTTTATCCTGCAAATAGATATGTCCAAAATTTACTGTCAGCTATGTAGTGTAGTCTTCTGAATGGTAACAAATCGCAGGCAGTAGGACGCATCATTAGTTGTAAGTTGAGTTTTGTGATGAGTCCTTAGCCATTGGTTTGGAAATCTATCCACTAAATTATGCATATCTGGGAAAATCAGTTTACATTTATTCAGTAGATTCAACTTTTAATTAAGAAAACCTTCTACTGAACGATAATCTCCTGTGATCTTAGTTGACTCTGCAGGACTGGAGATTAGAAGGGTGAAGGTGGAGTCTGTCTAATTTGAAAGTAAAGAAGGGTGGGATGACTTAAAGCAAAAGAACCTCCAACAGCAACAGAAGTCAAACAAATAAAAATCTGCTGAAGATCCATATTATTTATGGGGAAGAGACTGGGGGATGGCTGGCGTGAGAATAGGCAACAGGGATTTAGTGGTTTGAGTGAGGAATGGAGACTGGCTGTTGTGAGATCAGCAGATCAGGAATGAGGAGAAGAATGAATGATGAGTCTCAACACTGGAGCAAGGATGTGCTGGTATTGTCAAGCTGAAAGCTGAACTAGAAGTTAATACTGAGTAAAGGTTAGGAATAGGGCAATAGTTTCCTGCTTGCCCTTTCTTTAGCCAAAGTGTCCAACGGGAATTCGTCATGGCTCAATAATGAAATGAGGATTAGAAGTAGTAAAGGATATTCAAACTGATGGAAAATCTAGAGTGGCAAAATTAATTGGTTGAAAGACTGGTTTTGGCAGCTTGAACCGAGTAAGAGATTAGGAATATCCAGACGCTGGAAAGTTTCATTTGGGGAGGACGATTGCACAATTGTTTGTTTTATAGTGATCTCCTTTGTACACTGGAAGGGAGAACCTAAGTGAAGTTGCTGAAGTAAAATGAAGTTGAAAAATTTACCCTTATCCAGTAGTAAACTAGAGACAGGATGATGGTTTACTGTACGTATTGGTTCAGTTGGCAGAGACCTCTGTGGTGCTTTCAATCCTGCTAATTTCCCTGTGGGAGTCAGTGTATCAGCATATGGTAGGTTTTACTTAATCAGTTTTCTGCCTGCCCTTGCCAAGGTCGTCCTCAGAAACTGTTTAACTTAAGTCTGCCTTCAGTCTTCTAGGAACTTGTGTGATGTCCTTGGCCTTTTCGGAAATCTTTCTGTAGTATTTTATGATTGTGTTTTTAGTATATTGCTACTTTGTGTTCATTGTTCTTATGGAGAAGTACATTTCTAAGTGTAAAAATCAGAGGAGCAAAACCAAATGATGAATGCTCATGTGCTGCAAAAAGCACTTTTTCTTTTTTTGCAGTCCTCCTGTTACTGAAATGAATCAGAGAAAATGGACACTGCATTCAATCATCCCTCTATCAGTTTTACTCTGTATTTCTGATATCCAGGAACTGTAATCTGTCATGCATTGTCATCTCAGTTTCATTATTCCTTTTAACAAAGACAGTGGTGAGGCTGTAATTAAAACATAAACTGTTGCTTTTCTAGGGCTAAATCCCTCTGAATGTGTGATATGTGGGATCTCTTCTGTCAAAATCCCTTGAAAAATTGGGAGGGAGGGGCGTGTGTTACTTTTTTCTTTTTTTTTTTTAAGTGTCCTTTTTCCTGTGTTGGCTCTTTAAAAAGGTGCAGATGTGTAGGAAGTGGAAACTCAGCTATAGCTGTCTAGCCCTGCAGGTATTGCTGAAGATACTTAGCTGGCATAGTCTTATCAGGCATTGTCTTTGGGAGGTGCTTTTTGGAGCACGTGGGCGTTCATCTTTTGGTTTTGCTCCTCTGATTTTTCACACTTAGAATTATGACAGCTGTAGCTTTATTTTAAAGCAATTAAATCGCCTTATATTAGTGGTGTCTATCATCCAGTGTTTTATATAAAGTTTCTGAATACTGATAAGCAGTGCTTAAGTTCTATAAGAAATGTTATTTCTGCATACAAAGGGTCCTTTCCGTCTTGTCAACGTGTCGTTTTGAACTCTGGGTTTCCAGTAACATGGCTACAGGTGAATATTGTAGCAGGAAGAAAAGAAACTTTCTGGTCTGTAATATGAGCTGTCTGTTGGAAGAATGCTTCATAGATCTGTTTATCTACTCCCCACAGAGGGTAAAACTTTTACACAGCATCCTACTGTTGCATTGGCTTTTGAAGAAATGGGAAGTGTATTCCCCCAAAAAAGACCCGGAAATTCAGAGCTGAATGTCTTGAGCAAAATGCAAGTGGATTAATTCTATTGAAACTGACTGCATAGCTTTAAAAATGTTGAGTTGCATGTTTTCTGGGATTATTATTAATCTTATTAAATTGTTAAAAAAAAAAAAGCCGGATTGTGAAACTTAACTGGTTCTGCTTGTTTTTATATATTAGCAATATTGGCACGTTTAAAGATCCTGAAGGATGTATTTTGTCCTCAAGTACAACTAATTGTAAATCGCTTCTGAATCTAGGAAGAGATGTAGAGATGTTACAATGACCCTCTCTTGTAAAACCTGTTCTTTGGTGTTGCAGCTTCTGTGTTTGGTGTTATTTGTTTCTATAGCTGAGATGGATTATTTAATGACATTTAGAAAAAAAAATCATAAGCAGCTGTAACCAGAAATATAAGTAGGAAAGTTCATTTCTTGAAAGACATTGTGAAAATAAAGCAATTAAACAGTCTTAATCTGTTTCTGTATCATGCCAAATTGATCTTTAGTTCTACTGTTTCTATATGAGTGAAAGTGCTCATATAGCACACCTGGCAAAGAAGGTTTACATATTGTTGGAGAATTTCTAAAATATCCAGTACTTTCTTGCAATACTAAACTGTAAGGACATTTAAAGCAGTTATTATTTAATTTCCCATGCATATTGAGTGCTTTTAAAAATCCCTGGAAAGCAGACACAAATACAAATCTCATAACAATAAAATGTCAATGGAAAAGGCTCTGGCATGTTCCATTTCTTTCAAACTTTTGAGTTTCCTTTAAAAGAAAAACTTTCCTAAATGGTCACTGCAGGGTACTGAATGTGACCAGTAATTTTATATAAGCATTTAAGTTCATAGCCCTGTCAGAATTCCTTATTTGGGTATTGGATTCTTTGCAAAGGGTTTTTCAAGTTTTTTTACCACTATCTTTACTAAATGAATGCAAGTTGAGGGTAAGATTATCTGCAGGGTCACAGTGAAACTTAAAGCATGATGGAGAAAGTACACTTAGCGAGGTTGGAACTAGAAATAAACACACAAAAGAAAGTCTATGGCCATACTGATAGTTATAAATTAAGTGTCAGGGTTTCAAATCTGGGAAAGTATCATCAGAATTTATAAAGTTCTATTTAAATAGTCCATTCTCCTCACTTCAGACATCTGTTACTGGTTATTGTTTGAGTGACCACCATGTACATTATACAAAAAGGAATGTGTTTTTTGTAAGGTCTCTGCTAATGTGGCAGATAAAATCCCAGTGTTTGATAGCAGTGCCAAAGGGCAAAGAGGTGCTGAACAATATTCCTCATCTTTACCATAACTTTCCTTCCTGGAAAAACACTCTTTGACAGTGGGAAAATGAGGACCAAGATAAGGAGAGGTGGAAAGAGGCTTGGGAACTGAGAGTGATATAGAGCAGAACTGTACTTCAGCAAGCAGGAAAAAAAAAAAAAAGTCTTATGCTGATGCACCAAAAATTATTTTTTTGTGGATTACAAATTTGTTTTATCACCTTGATATGGTAATAAAGGACTATCAAGTTAAGAAATAAATGTTTTTGTTGTCATGCAGCATAAACTGGGACAATTTTTCCAGCTCTTTCAATTTGTCAATGACTTTTAAAAGAAAAATGCACTCTTAAAGTGATAAAACATCTTACAATAAAAATAACGTCATTTTTCAGAGGAGAAAAATCAAATGAAAATTATTTACCCCTTGTGGAATATGCAGCAGCTGACAGTGATGGTTTTCTTGTTTTTATTGATTCTAAGCATCAAATTTTGATGCTGAAGTGATGTCTGTTGTGTGTAAACTGTACTTCGTTCCTCCTTATGAAGCTAAGCAGGTTGTACAAAATTAGGTGTACTGCAGACACATTAAGTAATTCAGCTGTATTTTCCATTTTTCCTTGGCAGGCATGGAGAAAATCTTGAATGATGAACTTAAATTAATGAACAATGTCATGAAGTGTCAGGAGACTTGTGGCAATATTTTTGTGATACACTTAATGATAGACAAAGGAGAAAAATAATCTGATAGATTAAGAAATATATATCTTTGTCTAGAAAATTATATTTTTAAAAAGTGTTAAGGGAGTGTTTTGCAGAAGATTATAATTTTATGTACAGAAGATACTGAGTCTTTTGCTTGGCTGGGCTTTTATTTCAGCAGCTCAGTTCAGCATGGAGGAAATCTGGGAGGCGAGAGGCTCCTAAGGGAGAAAGCACTAGCTTGAGCATGATGGTCTCTCATTGTACATAACAGGAGAGGGTACTAAGATGCGTTTGTGGAATTTTGCTATTTGCCAAGATTTGAAAAAGCAACATTTTTGAAACAGATTCATGAACTTTGACAACTAATTTTCCAGTTTCATAGTGTTTTTAGCTGCAAAAGAAACAATGGGTTTTAATATAGTTGTCTATTTTAGTTAATTGTTATCCTACACTGGAAAAGTACACAGAAACCCATTTTTAACATATATATGAATAACAAACTTTGAATCTTGTTCATTTTAAACTGCTGTAGTTGCATGTATGATAGGACTAGAAAGTTGTTAGATCAATATCTGACATCTGTAGCAGGCAAATTGGCACAAACTCTGGTAAGGCAGAATGAATGGAAATACATATGTGTATAATACAATGGCAGGGGTAAAGTCAAAACACCCATTGTGAAGAGAGGTCATGCATCACAGCCTCCTGGCTTCTGTCAGGTGAGTGTAAGAAACAAGAAAATGTGGTTGCTGTAACCCATGTAGATTCTCCAGAAGTGATTGACAGGGTGCCTTGCCAAAGTTGCTTTGAGCTGAAGAAGGTAGTCCTTATATGAATTACCTGTCTAGAGGATAAAGGGAGATGGAGGCAGTACTGGAGTCAGACAGGGCACAGGCAGTTTGTTATTTGTCACTGACCTGGGAAGGAAGCTAAACAGCAAAAGCTTGCAATGAAGTCCTGAGAAAGATCTCAGACCATTGACTGACTGGTCAATAAAATGAGAGGTGAACAGGTAAATGCTGTGTATGTGGGGGTAAGGGAGAACAGTGGTAAACTTTGGGATACAGGGATGGGTCCTGAATGCAGGACCACCAACAGGAAAGACTTCATAAAGTTTATAGTATTTTCAGAAAGCATCAGCTTAGATCAGAGCAGCATTTTAAAAAAAGCAAAGTCAGTTGGGAATTAATAGGAAGAGAATGAAGAAAGTGTAAGTAATACCATCACTGCACTCAGTTGTGCAAACTGAGAACACATCTGCTTTAAACACTGTGTATGCTTGTAATTCTCCTCAGTGGAACTTGAGGGAGTTAGTGAGAAGTGTGGAACCTCTCAGTATAAGGAACAGTTTAACCCTCTTTAGCCTAGAAGAGAGAAAGATGGAGGTGGGTGGGGAATAATAGTGGTCTATTAAATCATGGATGGCAGGAAGAGATAAATACAAAATGACTGTTCTAATTTAACAACCAAGGGTATTTAATTAAACCAACATGATGACTTGAAATGAGCCAGAAGATATGATTCCTTGTGTGTGTGATCACTTTGTGGACTGCTTGCTGCAGGATATGATGGATGCAAAAATTCACACAGCTTTATGAACCAGTTTAACAAATTCTGGGAGAAAACAACCACTGACAATTTCTCAATGCAGATACATCCTGTGGGATAGAGAGACCCAGTATCTCTCATCGCCAAATGTCTAATACATCTACTGAGCAAAGGATCATAATTTGTTTAACCTTTTCCTGTAGACGTCTACTACTAGTTGCTGTCAGAGCATAAGGGTCATTGTGGACCTTTGGATTGACCCAATACAACTTTTTGTTATTTAACATGTACATTTTGTTACATAAAGTCAATACTATTTATCATAAATTATTTTAATGTGTTACACCTGTGTTAGGATTGCTGCTAATTGTCAATGGAACCTGACTTTAATAAATGTAATTGTGGGCAATATTTCCCACGTATTCCCAATTAGTAACATAATCTATGGGAAATTTGAAAAAATGGGCTTTGAAATTTAAGGCTTCAGCTTTTATAAAGTGCATTCCCAAACAACAGTTGAAATCCATAGGTACGGACAGTTCTTTTTAACATTACTAAACTTATGTCCTTTTTTTTTTCCTTTGAGGGAACAGCTTTTTTATTTCAGTGAAATAGATAAATTTTTTTGAGACTAATTGAGTCTTCCTTGTCATTCACTCCCTCTTACTATTAAATGTGACTTCTCCAAAATCTTCGGAGCATGTTGTTTCTATTATACGTGATAATAGGTAAAAATGAGGAATGTGTTACCTGTACTGTTGGTACATTGTATTAAGATTTCATTACCCAATTGACCACATTAGTAATAACCATTAAGTGTGCACTTTGTGTGGAAAAGAGATACAGAAACTGATGACACTGGTTCTGGATTAAACTGTGAAAGCATACACAGTCTTTTTCCTTCTATGCCCATTCAATGTTTGTTTTCATGTTAAAAATGGTACTTAGCTTGGATTTTCTTTTCCTATAGTAGGAAAAATGGTAGACAAACACCCTCACCTGAAAAACTGAGCTCTTGAAAGAAGAATATTTGCAGAAGGATTGACCTTTTGGGTTTAGATGTGCATGTAAATACTGATTAATCTGTATGATCCAATGCTGTACACACCTGCCTGCCTTAGAGATAGGTGATATGTTACTGGAGGCTTCCCAAAGGCCTGATGTTAGACCACTCTCAGATGTACTTTTTCATCCGTGTCTGATTCAAGTTAAGATCTAGTCATCCACCGCCTGCTTTTCATTGACCCATGCTCCTACCAGAGGTTACCATTTCTTAAGTTGGCTAGGAGAGATTTATGAATAGTCATTCTCTATTTATTCCTATCAAATTCAGTGATTTTAGTACGTGTTTTAAAGCAGATGTTGTGTCAAAACTGGTTTAGTTAGGGGACAGTTTTACTTGTTCAGTTCTGGACACAGTAATCTCTGGAAGAAGATGGAGGTAGAATGGGTAAAGAAATAGCTTCCTTACTAGGTTAAGCTTTAGTCTAACCAGCCTTTCTGGTGACAGACACCTCCACCAGCAATTGCTGGTACATTTCACAACTTGTACTCTCTTGTCGCTACTCTGCAGTATTCAATTGTGCTAATATTTTACATATTTTTATAAATCAGTTGTTCGTATTCCTTTTCTATCCACTTTTCATGAATGCACAGTCTATTACTTTATTTGATGCTAGATGAAAACAATTTTTTTCTCTTGGACATGGAAAAAACAATATTCCTGTGCTTTCCAACTGGTAATTTTGGGAGAGTTTTGCTGATCTGTTTCCATTTTTAAATACCATGTGTTCTCCATCCATTGGATTCTCCTTTTTCAGCAGTAAGGTTTAGAGCTTCACTCATATGGCTCATCTGTTTCTTCCCTTGCACCTTTGTAGATAAAGCATGATTATTTTGTCTTCTCTGGTTTATGTTGACTAAATATGTTACCATTTAATATAGAAGGCTTTTGTCCAAAGGGTGTCACTTTTGTAATATGCCTTTTTCAGAAGTGAATCACTTGCTGCTTGCGTTATTTCTGAAAAAGCTTTCATGCAGTTCTGAAACTTTCCTGGCTGAGATTTGTTTCAAAGACAAATTAGTTAAAATGCAAAGTTAAAAAGTACTTCTTTTACACACTTGGAAAATGTAACATTTCAACTGCTTAAGTAACTTTAACAATACTAAGAAATTCGGATTGCTAATCCATTTACAAAGAAAAAATGCCTTTGCTTTATGTATTTGTCTTAAAGTCTGAGCATGTGTAATCAATGTATCTTTAATCTGTTAAATTATTTTGGCATAAAGATTTAACATCTGCAGATATTTTGCGTTGAAGCATGAAATGCAGATGTTTTGTTTGGTTTTCTGTTGCCTCCTGCTTCCCGCTTAAGTAGCTGTATGCTGCGGTAGGTTACACCTCTGAGAGGGAGGGAAGGAAGTAAATTTTAGGGCAGGTGAGACCTTGTCTGTTAGTATATAAAGGAATCAGAGGCTTTGTGAAATAATTGCAAAGTTGGGGAACAATTTCCTGTGTGGGACCTGCCCTCAGTTCCCTGTTATGTTTTTGTGAGAGGGAACCCGGCCCATCCCTGCAGCTGTTGTACGATAAACTCAAAAAATATGTTACTGGATGCATCACACACTTGAGAACTGCTGCTCCCTTCATCTTAGTAATGGGCACGTTACCTTGCCAAACAAACATTGTGGTTTATCTCTTCTTCACCTTATGAGAATTTTGTAAATTGTGTTTTCAGTGCTATCTGAGGGCTGGATTTATTTCCTCTGACATAGCATACATCAAAAGATACTGAGGGTGGTGTCTTTTTACCCTAATTTTTATTGCATTTAATTTTCTAGTTGTGACTAGCATATGCAGAAACACACAAAATCAGGTGGTACATTACTAAGCTCCTTGGCCGTCCCCTATTTTTTCTATATGCTTAGCAAATACATCAGTAGCTTGCCAATACATGCCTGGTCATCTTTTGCTATAGTTTAAAGTTTGGCTCATTAATATTAAAATACAGCATGTAGAACATAAATGTGAAAACCTGTGAAAATTTTTTAACAAGTTAAAGATCAGAACAAGGTCCTCAACTGTTTGTATTACCGGCTCTAATTTCTTCAGAAAATATATTCTTTCTGCTGTTTGTGATTTTTAGATTTGTTGAAAGCTTTAGTCACCCCATCTGTTTCTGAGCAAGTCCTTTTATGTATTATCAATCTCTAATAATTCTAAGGGGTTTTTTTACTAATTGCTAGATCTGTGATGATTAGAAATTTGAAATTCAGTTGCTAGAAGAAAGTATTGAAGAAGCTGATAGTGAACTAGGTACGTCTCTGATGTACAGTGCAAAAATCATTGTTACAGAAGAATCATTGTTAGGGTTACTGGTTCTCAGCATTTAACATGGTGGTACCTATTAGTGTAGTATCTGATGATTACAAAATGAGTAATTTGGGCATGCAGAGATCTTTGTAGAAGGGTGTCTACTAGTTCCTTTGTCTTTTCCCATGGGTAAGAATCAAAATCCTAGTGCTCACTTGCTAGAACCACAAAATATGTCCCAAATTCCAGTTCAGCACAGGCCATTTTTCTCATTGTGAATCACACTCATAACCCTAAGCTCTTCTTGTCAATAGCTTAGGATGAGAGCTAGGTAAGTGTCTTACCCAGGGATCAGGCAAAACCACAATAACATGTTACCCTGTAGCACTCTACTGGTATGTCCAGGCCAACAGAAATGTTCTTAAAATTTAGGGACTAACTGCATTTAAATAGGTTGTGAATATGTTCAGCTAGCCAGTTAATGTGGCCTCTCACCATGCTAGCCCAAAGTGTATTAAATGTAGGCTCCTGCAGAGATTGGTATTTCTTCATGGATTGCTAGCTATGATTTCAATGGTACCATAGTTATAATAACATTTTACAACAAAAAGGTGGAAGAAGCTTGTTGGAATCTCAGATTATCTTTGTTATCTTGAGAAAATACTGTGCTGCTATTTCTGGTTTTCTGAATCAGTTCAGACACAGGCAGGGACATGGTATATATCCTTTCAAAACAATGGTGAGATTGCACTGTTACTTTGAGACTTTGCCCTGAGGAAAAACTTGCTTTTTGCAATTGTTTGAGCTCCAGCTACATGGCTCCTTTCAATATGTAGGCTACAAATCCTCCTACAGAGTTGGGATCAGACCAGCACAGATTGACAACCTAAATTAAGCTTAATTCTCTCATGCAATTTAGGCCTCTTTTTCAACATTGTACCTGATAGAGCAGTTCTCCAAGACCAGTTCAGATGTTTAGATTAACTAATTACTGCTTAGCCGGAATGTGGGTGATGAACTGAAGGACTCTGCACTGAAGCATTCTTGCGTTGCTAAAAACATGCAGATTCTTTACCTCAGCAGATACTTTGGGTGTTCTTGAAGGAGTTGTCTTGATTAATTTATTTTAATCTGTTGGTTTGGGCGGATCTCTCACAATTACATGCTTTAACAACAGCATATTAGTCCTGAATTTGAAAGTCTCCAGTATCATACACAGAACCATCAGATTTGAAACTACTTGGATTTCTTTACATTCTCCTAAGGGTTAAACCATTCACAAGTGCATCTTGTTTTCTGCTTTCTTTTCTTACATTTAATATCCTGTCCATCTGCATCTTTTAAGGACCTGAAATACTGCCTTGATGTTGCATCCTCATTTCTTGTGTTCTCAGACCACATTTCTGAAAGGTTTGTGCTAACTACTTGTTCTCTGCTTGCACCTCTTTCCTTGGCATAGGAACATCTGAATGTGATCTTAATGCTTCTTTAGCTCATTGATTGAATTTTCAGATAACTACTTTTCTTCTACTGAAGCACCATTAAATTAAACATGCCTCCCTTTAGGAATTTCTCATACATAAACTATACTCTAAAAAAGCAAGCAAAGCACTTGCAGATTACTTATATATCACTTGTATTCAGGTTGTAAAAGCAAGTATTTCCTCCTGCTTTTGGAAAGTCTGAATTGTTTTGGGCTGTCCAGTTGCTGCTTGAATCTCTATATAGTTTAGTACAGCAATTTTGAGGATAGATCTTCAAGTTAGAAGCCCTTATGCCATTGGTGTTGGTCTCTTGCTACCTCCTTACTGTTGCAGATTGATTCTATCGATTTTTGAAAGCAGGGGACTATGATCGAGGTGATGTTAGCTGATGGCTATAATCCTTCTTTAGCAAATACAGCTATTTGTCAAATCTATTCTACAACTTTAGTAAATCAGATAGATTCCTATCTGAGATTTCCAAAGAGCAGCCTAGTTGTTTGCTGGACACTCATGAAACTGTACTATATAACCCAGAGACTGTAAGGTTTTCTGATACATAGCAGAGCTTGTTCTGTTGGAATGAGTTTTGAGTTACTTATACAGTTGTGCACATCTTCCATCATTTTCCTTTTTTGTGATCTGGGAGTCTGTAGTCCCATTTTGCATCTAGTACAAACAACTTTGTATTTCCCAATAACAGTAGTGAATGGCTCAATGTTGAGGATGGTTTGGGGTTAACAACTCATCTTCTCAGAGACACACAATATCTATAACAAGCTAAAAGCTTTGCAGGATATTCAGAACCAAGAAGTTATTATCCAGGAGAAAAGGTCAAAAATGGAATACACACACGCTTTTGCTTCCTATTTCTTGAGTATTCTGAAGGATGTACTTGTACCAAATTAAAGGTTTCTGCTTGTGGTTCCTTCCAGAGCCTTCTCCATGGTCTGTTCTGCTCTCTTTCTGAATCAGCTTATGAGAAATCATTTTATAATCGCCAGTTCCTCTTGCTAAGTAACCCAATTAGTCTCCTGACTGTAAACCCAAAGTGAATTGTTGGTGTGAATTTCACTCATTGAAACTGAAAAGCCACCTTGCTTTGAACAGTAACTAGAGAGCTACTATTTTTGTGAAACTTGACTGTATGAGGTGGAGGGAAGGGCAGTCTATCCTTCTAGTCCACAAAATCTCTTAGCTGTGCTTCTGACACTTGGAGACTGATGATTCCTCCTCTCAGTTTTTGGTTTTGACTTTGGTAGTATCTTTGGAAGCCTTTTCAGCATCCTGACATTATGGAGTGGTAACCAAATCTAGTATTTTGGGGTGGTTTTTTGTTTTGTTTTAACTATTGGCATAATCTGTGAGTGGAATAAAACTGTCACTGTAACTAAATATGGTACTTTCACGGAAGAGTTAACATTAGAAGAAAAAGTCCCCGTATGTTAGCCTTTAAAGTGAGTTTCACAGTGTAGGACATGCTTCTCTCCCAGTGGAACTGGGGACTGTGTTGTAAAATCATCTTTAACCAAAATTGTTTTTAAACAAAGCAAGGCTTATAGGGTAAAGGTATTATATTACTGTACACTAATTAATTTGTTACTCACCAAGCTTTTGGTACCACAAAGACCATTCTGATCTGAAGCATAGGCAGCAAACTACTGCTATACTTATGCCTGTAGCTATCCTTCTGGAAAGTGAAGGCTTGTGTGACAGTTGCAGCTTGCCTCCTTCCTGCCTGCCCCCAAAATCTATCAAAACTATCATATGTTTCCTTTTCTACTAAGCATCAATTAATTCTGACCCTACAGCCTGCATCTGTAGAATAATCACAGAAGTGGGAAGCGCTAATGTGTGTCTTGGGAGGCTGGCTCTCCAGTCCTGTCTGTAGTGATACAGCACATTCGGAATGACATAACCAAATACAATCTCACTATACTTAGCCCCAGCATCCCAAGTATTTTTGTTTATAGTAACTTGCTTGCTGTTTGAAGTGATGCAGTTTAAAGAAATTCAAGTACTCATGTAGTAAGGGCACCCTGTCTGTAAAGATGAGTCTAGTGATAAAAATTGAGTTTATCTGCTCACTGAGGGATTTGAGATAATAATCCGCCATCTAATACAGGCTTATCCTAGGCCAAGATTTTAACAGGTGATGAGCAGATGACTTCCCTTGACAGACTTACCACTTTGTGTTGGTATTCATTCTGTTTACATTACATGTCTGGTTATCTTTTCCATTTGCAGAATGTATGAAGTGTTTGATATATTTGCATAAACAATTAGATTCCTGAAAATATGTTCTGAATTAGATGCCATTACTGTACAACAATACGCTGACAGCGTTCTGTGATCATTTAAAGCCTTTTGTTTAATAACACAGTGAATGTTATTAGGCTATTATAGTAAGAATGTTACCATCAAAATACAGCTTGTAACAATGAAGTGAATTTGAATTCTAGAGTTATGGATGATATGGTTTTTGGTTGATTCTTGTCAGAAGCATTTCCCATCAAATCAGGTGTTTGAGTTTCAGTTTGACAATCACACTTCAAGATCATTTTCACTGCGAATTTTGAGATTGAGATTGACAAAACCAATAATTTCTTTTAGTTTGCCTTTCAGTTACAGTACTTCCCATCACAAGTAGCTTCTTGCAGCCACAGTTGACTGGAAAGACTTCATTTTCTGTATTGTATAAGCTACTATTTTTGTGGAATTGCATATCTTCAGAATAAAAGTAAACATCATTTACAAACTTTTATAAGATCTTCCACTCCGTTAATGGAAACAGGGTGCAACTTCCTTCCACCCCTCTCTGTTCCCTACAGTTACTTGTTCTGGAATTTAGTCTGCTCAGAGAAATCTTCCTCTGCTGTTGGAGCAACAAAAGCTGTTTTTAGCTGCTTAGTGTAAATATCCTACATAAAGCTGTACTATGCAAAGTCATATGAAGTATAAATATAGGTGTAGGGTATGCAATGTATTGTAATATTTGGGAATGCAGAGGAGCCTGCATGGGAGCCGTTTCTCATATCATGTTCAGGACTTAAGAAAAATAGGAGGTAATGAGACCCAGAAAGATCTGTACTTGTTTTGTCTTACTCCCCATACTCTTTTTGTCTGTTATAATTCCCTTTGTCCTGTCCAAAAGCTATTCTGAGTGGCAAAACTGTTGGCTTTTGTATGTTGGAGTCTTTCCAGGTCTGCTGTCTACAAGAAGTGCTCCAAAATATAAGATAGAAATCTTCCATTGGGAAAGCTTGCATGTTAGAAGGATTTATGTTTTCTTTACTACAAATGTTTAGTTTGTAATATTTTAAATAAATTTTAAACTGTTCCATTATATAGTTTCAAAAATGGTTTATTATTCCTTTTTTCTCAGTTGTTTAAAGATGGGCAAATGAGACAAATACTAACATTCAAAAGAAATTAATTACAGATATTATTTCTCCTTGAAAAACAAGCCGAAAAAAACCCCTCCACAGCTGTATCTATGTATAAAGTTTCTGTAGTCAATAGAAAATTATACAAATTAACATGTAGCATTTGATAATTTGATTTTTCTTGATGTGTGAAATGCTTGCTTGTTGTTACAGTGCTGATCTATGAATAATTTACTAGCTTTATAATATGCAGTGTCTGCTAACTTTGAAATTCAGTAGTCAACTCAAAAGTTTGCTGGAGCTGACTAATGATTCACTAGAGATTTTTGTGAGATATTTTGTCATCAATTTAAAGCTTGGAGAGGTTTGCTATTGCAGCCATCTGGTAATTCTTGGCTCTCTAGAGAAAAGAGAAGCCTTTTGATAAAACAGATCAAAGCATTCTGTTGTTTCAGTGACTGATACCTATAAGTAACTTAGAAGTTTCTCAAACTGATTTCACAATGCCTGTCTCATTTGCCAAACTTTTGCATTCTAGTTACGATACGATATTCGTATTGAATTAATTTTTAACATTTAAGTAATTTTAAAATACTTCTGTGCTTGACTAATGTACAAATATGAGTGGCTTATAAACATGGACAATTTTAATTTACTGAATATGCTGACATGGTTAATAAAGTTGATGCTAAAACTTGGTTTTCTTTCTGTTAACTGTACAGCTGAAGGTACTCACAGAGACTCTACTTGCCATAAGTCTAAGATAGATGTACTTCTTAGGCTGTAGGTGATTAACAACTATCGTATAAAATGTGTATCATACCATTTCTAGAACTGATTTTGTTAGCAATTGGAATTCTGGCATGGGATGTGCAGATTTCTGGCAGTGAAAGCGAATGCAAGGAGAGAGTTAGGACAGGAAGTGAGTGTTGCAATGTCCGCTTAAAACAAGACCAATCTAATGCTGGATTGTGCATAAGCATTTGAGATTTGTCTGGAATCGGGATGTTGTTTCTATTCCGTCAGACATTCCACATGTGAAACTGCCATGACCTGCACATGTCCAGTATTCTCAAAGAGTGAGTTTATTGCATCACAAATGTGGTGCGACAGCCAAAACAGAATGATGAAATTGGCTTTTACTTTGCAAGTTGTTCAGTTAAATCACGTATGAGATTTGGTGCTGTGCTACAGCAGAAGAAAGGGAAAGCATTAATGCACATTACCTCTCCACGTGAGGAAATGCAGTGTTCTCTTGCTAGGGGTGAGTTAGTGCACAACAGAACTGAGGAGGTTGTGTTGTCCCTTCTTTGTAATAGGTCATCATAATGACTGATGTGCTGCTGAAAGAAAAGAATTAAGCAGTCCTCACACAATCCTCAACTAAAGCTTATCAAGGAATTTCAGCGATAGTTGATGTCTTGGGAGGTAGCCCATACATAGATATAGCTATATTTCATATATATATGGCGTTGCTATCATTTAATGATCCAGATCAGTATTGGATAACTGACAGATATAAATCAATCTGAAGTAGATACCACAAGTTTTTCAAGCTTGTGGGTCTAATTAAGTAGTCTTGAGAGAAGAAAAGAATTGTAAAGAACCTGAGTTTTTAAGGACTTAATAAATGTGAAACTAGATAACTAATATGATACTAAAATCTCAGAAAACAGACTGCTGGGAGTTTGGCGAAGGACTACCTAGTTTTTCACGTGTTAAAATTTGCTTGAACTCAGATTTAAAAGTAGCGTATAGATAGCAGAAGGAAATTCCATGTACTCAGGCTTGTTATTGTTTCAACTTTCAGTGAGCTATCCAAGATAGGTCTGGTACAGTTGGTTCTCATTAAGCCTGCAAACAGTGGTAAATTTGTAATTCCATACTTTGTAATCTTCCACAGTTTTATGTTCTGCCTGCTGTATCTCTGAATCAGATGCCTGTGCTTACCTGATTGTTTACCTCCTTGTCAGCTTGACATGTGCTTTCTAGCAGCAACAGTTGAGCATGGTTTTTTTCTTTTCTTTTTTTTTTTTTTTTTCTTCCAGTGTGGGAACTTTGCTGTTTTGGTGGATGTTCATATTTTGCCTCAAGGCTCCAGTAAAGACACCAGCTGGTTTTCAGATCATGAGAAAGAGGTACAACAAGTATCTATTCTACTTCAAAAGCATATGGCTGTAGGGAAAAAGTTGGACTGCCTTGAACCGTTTAGAATTTTTCTATATAACGAGAGTATTGTTATGTATACCTAACTGGTAATGGTTGCTGTGGGACACCTAAATCAACAATATGTGCTTTTTGAATAGCTAATGACCCCTTTCAATTTGCCTTTTAATTATTAAACTCTCTGTGTGTGCACACACAAGTGTGCGTTCATACTGGTTTGATTCTTCTGACTTAAATTTTAATTTTAAAAATATATTTCTCATTAATCTAAATTATCCTGAGTGATATAAACCAAATAGTGACAGGTATAATTTTTGCAGAGTTTGTAGATGAAATATTTTTCTGTTAATTGTGGGTTTTTTTCTTGTTCTGAGAAGTGTGAATAATGTTGCATTTAGAGAGTGCAAAAAAACCCTAATGGGTATGCGTGATATACTATAGTGAAGCATTTATGAAAAAAAAAACCTCCCAAATAACAGATGAAATTTAGGAAAATCAGTACATCAGCGGCCAGCAAAATTATGAATGTAACTTTCATCAGATTCTGTGTGGTTTCTGCTACAATCTTGTGATGAGTTACTGGCGGTGGTTTCCTCCTGTTTCAGTCCGCGTGGGAATTTGAGAAGTTCCCTATTGAAAATGAATGCAAGGCGTGTTTCAAATGCCTGTGGACTTTCCCGCAAGTCTCCGTTACCATAAATTTCAGCGGGTAGCTTTCCTAATAATGGCATAATTAACTTGTCACTATAGAGCATCCCTGTATATCTCCTAGTAATATGGTGAAATTAAATTAAAAGAAAGAATAAACTAATAACCCAAGGGAGCGGAATGTTTAACCACAAGTAGTTCATCCGATTTGAGCTTTACTAAGCAGAGAAAGAGAAAAAAATTGGGGAAATCTTTTAGACTTTTTTTTTTTCTGACTAAATGAATACTTATTACCCATTCTATTTATAACCAGTGTTACTATCCCGGTTATCTGACTTCTAAGTGTTTTCAAAATGCATTTTGTAAGATTGCCAAAACAAAAGATATGAATTTCAGGAAATTAGATCATGATTGATTTAATAAAGAAGCATGACAGGGCAGCATTCATTTCGTTTCTGTGAGCACACACTTTGAGTGAAGCACAAAGGTTGCATAATTTTGACAACCGACAAGTGTGATTCCAGTAGCTTTACGATTTGCTTCCTGCAAGTCCTTCACAGAGTCTTTGTTAAAGTGGAAAGAAGGTCAGTAAGGTAATATATGCTAATTATGCCAATGTTTTTTTTTTTTTTAAGAGAGCTTTTACATAGTCATTTCAAGCAGTTTTCTACACATCTGTTGTTTCCAGGTTCTGGAAAATACAGAAGGTGATGCAGTCCTCTTCAGTTGTTTGTGTGTGGGGGGAAACAGTTCCTTCCTTCCTTCCTTCCTTCCTTCCTTCCTTCCTTCCTTCCTTCCTTCCTTCCTTCCTTCCCCCTCCATATGCATATGTGAGGTCTCTGCTATGAGTTCTTTTTAGTGATTGAAAGTATGTAGAGACAATTCTCTTGAAACCTGCTCTTGTTTATGCTTTCTTAAATGTAGGTCTTTATAGTTCTTTTTGGGGAACCATTTAAATAATATTTCCATAAGCATAACAACTAAAACATTTTCCATCCAAATTAAGTAAGTGCACACCAATCTTTATTGCTGTAGAGGAACCCAAATGCACACTATGTTTCTGCAGCTTTCTCAACCTTTTCATTCTAACCTGAACGCACAGTCCTGTGAAGGAATGTGTAACAAGATCACTTTAATGACTCTAACAGAAGAAGTAAGTAGATACAGTATTTTATAATTGTGCTCTTCAAGCAGAAAGGAAAATATATTTTTTGCTGTAAGAAGAAAATAAGTGCTTGTGGTTGACTAATACATGTGCATTGCTTTCATTTAGAACAATACTTTAAAAATTTGTCATTCTGCATACTTTCTAGAATAATCAAAAGTAGATTTCAAGCCAAGATATTTTAGTTTAGATGGACAAATATAATTTTGCCTGTGTTTGTCAAAACACTGTAAAGAGGTAAAATGATATTTTTGTATGCCACAAAGTTTCATTTCATTGAGCACATAGCTAAGCACAATGGAAAATGAGAATGCTGAGGGAAAAGTCTCAAACCTGTGTGTATTTATTAATCTGAAAACTTATTCTGGTATTCTGGAGATTAATTTTTTGCTCTTACTCCAAGTTGTTGGGTTTTTTTTTCCTATGTTTATTCTGGCTGAAGGTTTGTTCTTCTTCAGATGTATGTGGGTTTTATTGTGCTTTGCCAAAGGAAGTATGAAAAACATGAACAATTACGTTTAGAAGCAACAATATAAAAATGAACTAGTGGAATTAGGTTGCTGTGACCTAATTAGTTCTGAGTCTTCCATCCAAAATTACATTGAACTGAACCAAAATGTCATGTGGTTTATATTCTTGCAGAGAAATCTAGACACTTTCTGGTGGAAGATGGCCATGCCTATGGCAGGAGGATTGGAACTAGATGATTTTCAAGCCCTTTCCAACCTAAGCCATTCTGTGAAATAGTGTTTTGACAATTCCTGAGAGGATTTTTACCAATATTTTGTTTAAATATTAATGTTACAATATTTTAATGATCTATTTTTTCTACATTGATTACAAATGAAACTAATTTGCTGTTAAAAAAATAGCATTGTAATACAATCTATTTCTTCTGCAAAGTTGAGAATTTCATAATACCTCTCTTGTTTTGTAACAAATTTGATTGCCTCTCTCATTCCCATTCATTTCCTAAATTATGTGCTTCTCATATCCATGTAATACCTCAGTACTTAATGGCAGATGTTTTTTCCTTTTGATGTGAAAGTATTTTGCATTTATTTCGGTTGTGTATCTGTGGACATGTATGCAAATTTAGATTTAAATAGACAAATGGTTATTCTTTCAGGAGGTTTGCATGCTGCTAGAAGAAGTTGTTTCTTCAAGGGTCAAACACTACTTGGAAGCGCCTAAACGTGGTCAGTGGAAATCCGTGGAACATGCACCGTCTGGTCCTTTGTTTCTTACTGGTAAAATAAATAATTTAACTTACTGTGAAATAAAGTAACAGATAAAGTATAGTGGAAACTGCTATTTTTTTTTTCCATGAGAAATTTGCCATTGGTAAAGCTAGTAAGCATAAAATATCTCGAGTTAGGGTCTGAAAATACTTTAGATACATTATTAGAAAAATGAGGAGCATTTTAATTTTCTGTCAGTGAAAAATAAACACTTCTAGTACGTTAGTACGAGTCTATCATTGCATTAGAAAAAAGTAAATTTTATAATCTGGGGTCTTCCACAATTGATGGAAATCTTTCTGATTTGTCAAATCTCCTTTCGACTTGAACATTCTGCTTCAAAGTTCTTAATTTCAAAAGAATACCTTTGCTTCTCTTCATTCTGACAGTCTGTTCAGTCTTAAAATGTTGCTATGATGTGATAAACAGCAGTTATCATTTCACTAGTGTCACTGCAGGTTTGGCAGCAGTGTCAAACTGTAGTACTACTACTTATGTTAATTATTATTAGTGTGTGAGGGAGCTGAGACTAATAGGTGCAATTTCAGTATGTGCATGTTTTAAACTAAAGGTAATAGTATATTAAAGCACGATAGCTTGCACTTTAATGTTAGATCAGCTTTGGGGCTAAATGGCTTGCCAGTTTTTGCTTAACATTTTTTCATTAACAGTGTTGGCCATGATGGTGGATTTTACAGTTGATAGACTTATCTGTTGACGTTATATCACACAAGTAATTTTTTTTAAATAGTTTGTAGGAAGTAATGGCCTTTTTTTTATTATTATTACCAGCCTGGAGCATGTTATAAACTTGTCACAGAAAGGATAGGTTGTAGAAGTAAAGCCCTGTGTTGGCTTCTCATATTTCCTTAAATATTTTGAAATAGATCTCTACCAAAATAGTTGTGCAATTAATATAATTAGTATAAGGATATAAATGTCTTAATTCAGTGTCATATTAACAGTTTTAATTCTGAAACAAAATCTTAGCCTCAAAATGTTTTCAATTAATGAAATGGTTTATTCCTATAGAATTCTAGTTGATGGTTGCAGCTTTAAACTTTATTATCAATATTAATGAGTGTTTTTGATAAAGAAAATGGGATTAAATACAGTATGGTTGTCTTATTATTGCAAAATTTTAGTCATATGTAGGAGCCAGATTGTTATGGCATAACAGGAGGGGGTTTTCTGCTCACAAGTACCCATTGCCACGTAAGTAAAAAGTTCTGGTTTTGAGTGAAGAGGTAGAATTTTCCTACAGTGAAAGCAGAGGAACATTACAGAGGGTGTGATCAGAATTTCTGAGATTTGTTGAGGTTTTCATCTGTTTTCTTTTGTGAGTGATATTTGTTGTTGTTTATTTTTTAAATTCCTGCCTCAGTAAAAATTGAGTTTTCAAAAACATGATTTTATATAAAATCATAAAAAATGCCAGACTTTTTTTTAATATATGGAGATAGATGCAACACTAATTTGAGAGTATTTGTGAGATCTTTAGGATCTTTTGTGATCTTTTGTATCATGAACTTTTCAGAAAAAAATACAGGCATGCTGCCCTGCGGTTCTGAACTGCTCTTCTGCTTGACTCTTTCCCTTATTTCCTGAAAATGAAAAAATTAAGGATATGCATTCTAGGTCATCAGTAATACCTTTGACAGTTTTGGATTAAAGAATATTTACTTTGGATGGGGCAGAATTACTGTTCCATCAGTTTTCTGCAGTTAATCTCACTGTCATTAATTAGCACTAAAGACATAAAGGAAGAAAAGAGTCTGTGATAACGAACATTCATGTTGAACTTAATTTCCAAACCTATCTCTTTCCTCTTCTCTCAGCCTTCTTTGCTCAGGGCTGTAATTTGTAAGAAAGGAGTGCTTTGTTCAAGTCCAAGAATCAAGTTTATTCAAGTTACCTTCAAGTCTGTTCTTACCTGAGAAAGAAATAACAGAATAAGTGGGTGTTCCGGAGCAACTGGGACCTATCTTTAAGAGACTGACCCTTTTAGGTGAGCCACAAGTCTGATAGCCTTTAGTAGTTGACATCACTCAAATGTGGCTCCAAAACCTTTTGTATTTTGCCTTACTCTCTAGGATCACTGGCTCTGTTTGCAGTATACAAAGATAGGCTTTTGTGTTTGTTCACAAGCAGGTGAAGCACAAGATACCTGGCTGGTGTTTGGCTTATGGTGTTTTGTAGTATACAAAGAAACACACAGGCTTGATATGTGGCTAACTACATACACATACTGTAAGGGCTGCTGGGGAAATGTTTAATCTTGCAGCTATTGTTGCACTAGGAGGTTATTAAAAGCTTTGGAGCTCTTCAAACTGAATGTGGTTTCTTTTGCTCAAAGTTATGCAAGGCTGTGTCTAGAGTTACACTGCAGTAAACCCTCTGCTATTGCAAGGGAGAGGGAATCTATAGAAGGAACATTATAATGCTTATTAGCTGGTTATTTATGACTACAAATATCCCAGGTCAGCACTCCAACCCTATTTGAACTCATGTCTTTCCAGGGTAATTTTGATTTGTTTGCTCCCTGTGTTACAGAATGTGTTAAAATCTTCTAGAATCTGAATGATTAAACCAGTTATCAGTAAGATTTTTGACAGCCTCTAATATCAAAGCATGTTGCATTAGGATTTTCTTCAGGAAAAGAAGACTAGCTACCTTAGTTTGAGCGGATCTCATTCCGTGTCTTGGCCTGCTGAACTAAGATAACTGTTGTTAAGCTACCATCACTATTTTGAAGAGAAAATTTTCAATTATCACAGTTTCTCTTTAGTATTAATGTTATATTTCATATTAGTATTATTTAATAACACCTTTAAGTTTTGTGGCACATAAAACAAATATCCATATGTGTTACTTGTTAATTTACATTTCTTTTTCATTTAAGTTACACCCACACAGCAGTGTGTGGTGGGTCACATACCATCTCATTAGGAAATCTGTGGGTGTTACACACAGGAGAAGAAAGAAAGAAAGAATGGAAAAATGAGAGAAAGTAGCCAAGACAAGCAAGTTCTTCCTATTCTTCCTTCTGTCTGAACAATTTCCCCACCCCTCCCAAATGGCCAGTATGAACAATTTGCCAAAGTAAGCTCTAATTTAGTCTTTGGACATAGGGTTTGGTATAAACTTTCCATTTCCTGTGTTTAATTGATGTCCAAATGTGTCTGATTTTGGTTTGTCTTATTTTTTTAAGATATATTTAAAATGAGGTAGGTTTTCAGAGGTTTAATGTTCCCTGCATCCATTCTGCATGACCAAAATCATGCATGAAGGGCATCAGTCAGGTGTGGCTCACATTCACTGAACTTCAAATAATGCATTGCATCTCATAACAAAACTCATGTATTAGTGATCTCTCATTAAAAAACACCCACTACTTCACTTTACAAATGTGTAATCTTTTAAAATTGAAACTTAGGTTTGTTATATGTATTTCCACCATGTGTTTCCACTTTGCACCACTTGTGTTACTCAGTAACACGCACTGGGTTTCAGTGATGATGTCAAGCACCCTTGTGTTCTAATGCTCACCTACTACAGACTTAAGCCAACTCAGAGCCTGTGTGTCCCTGTCACACAGAAGCTGGGTGGTTTTGATTACAAGCACTGAGAGTTGAGTAACAGAGTTTGCATAGTGGACTGAGTGGAGATATTAAATACAGGGGAATGACACAAGGAGGACCATGGAAAATTAAGGAAGAATTCAAAGTTTACATGGGCACAGAGAAAATAAAAGGAGGATGTGAAAGCAGGAAAGAAAGCATGGCTTGGTAAAATGTCCATGTCAGAAACGGAAGGAAGGGAGAATGTATCTTGTAAACTGACCTTCTTCCCCCTCTTCAGGGAAGAAAAAGTTAACTGTGTTGATCCTACAAGTAATTTTCAGATCTTTTCTTGTTGTTTTTCTTGGGTTGAGGGTGGAACATTTTTGCCTTAATTTCATATCTTTTTATTGTACAGTCTCTTCTACAGTGAAAATAATCGGAGAGCATGCTGTCACATGGCACAATGAGCTCCCAGCATGATTTTATCTGCTTTCTCTGGGATTCTGTATATTTTTTTAAAGTTTTTAACCTAGTGTGCTAAGGAAATGGGACTTACTGTAATCATGTTTTCTCTCTGTATGTCTGTCCATCTTCCCCCATTTGTTTTTTGTAAATGTGATTGAGTTTTTTTAACAGGTAGAAGTCTCAGACATTAGATTTTGAGTCTTTAACTTCTGATTGTCTTACTAAAATGAGAAACTGGAAGATATACCAGCACTACTATGAATAGTTCAGCTTTACAAACATATAGAATCAAAGTTCACATCTTATTCAACATTTTAAAAAAAATGCATAAGATGCTATTTCATAAGAAAATACAGTCCTGTTGCTTATGAAACTACATTTTGGCTCCAGTAAGCACACAAGAAACACATGATAGATTGTGATGGTAAATATTCTAAATTGTCTTGGCATGCATTTTAATTTGATCATTTTGATGTTTTTAAGGAAAACACCATTGTCAGACTGTCCTTGTTTGCTTTAGGAGTGCTCACTGTTACTGTGGAACGTCAGTTGTGTGAGATGCTGGTAGGGTATGTTCCACATTACAGTCCTGCAGCAGAAAAACTAATTGCCACCATCCCAGCTGCAAACTCTTACTCCTCTGCTGTGAAACAGTGTTTTGTTTTGTTTGTACTAGAATAATTTTGTCTACCTTGCTTAAAGAGCAGCTCCAGAAAAATGTGATTAGTGCAACTGAAGCTATGGCAGATAAGCTACCATAGGGGATTGTGAAGGACAGAAGTCATTTAAATGAACTTTGATGTTTGCAGATGCACATTATAATTTCTGTCTCTCAGAAGAATTACATTGCAGCTTCTTTACAGCAGACTCGTTTATGATTTGTGGCCAAGTCCTGCAGATCTTTGTGAACTTTAAACTTGCATTCATCTGTCTGTGACAACAGAGCCTCAGTCCCTGAAGGATGCAATAACTTATGCAATAACTTATGAAAAATGTTTTGATTAATATCTTGTACTTAATATTTCCTGTATTTGGTTTAGATTACTTTTTTTTTTATTCTTTACAGCCAGCTTTTTTTAGGCTTTTTTTATCACCAAAACATTTTTCTGATATAAGATTGAGGTTATGTATCTGAATTTTTGGGTTGTTCTTTTCTCAGGGTAGAAGATACTCAACAAGAACAAAGAAACCCATACCAATGTGCTATTTGGATAGTTTCTTTTTATTGATATTTTTTTCTTGCTTTAAGTTATGATAAATAGAATTGGGAAAAAAAAAACAAGAAGGGGGAAACAAAGGTAATTGAACATATAAAAGGGAAAAGTCAAGTGTGGTAGGATTTTTCAGCTTGGAAAAGACATGAATTGGGGAGAACACCACAGACATCTCAGAATCCTTTCTTCTTGTCTCTTCCAATTTGAGAGCAAGAGGGTATCAAACAGGGGTATTGGAAGTGTCATGGTTGTTAGCAGAACTGTGGAACTTTTCGCCAAAGCATAATGGGTATAGTCAAAGCTAATACTGAGTCCACAGAAGTGGACAAGAACCCAGGAGAGTAATCTGGGGAGGGTACCTAATTCGCACATCTCCTTTGGTTCCTTAAAAGACTTGATCTGAGAGTGCTTGGCAGCTGGGAGAATATTGAGGAATTAACCACATGCACACTTTTTATTTAGTCTCCCCTTGTAGCCATTGATAGAGACTTTTACTTGCAAGATATTTAGCTATACTGACTTGTGATCTTTCAGAATATGGCTTTCCTTACCATTGTACTTTTCTGGGAAAAGCCTGAGCTATAAGCTGAAAACTCATCAGTATGTCAGTGAGAGTCAGTGTGGTTCAAACATTGTTAGAGAATATTCTGGACTTTCTAGATTGAAGGGTCCCCTTTGTTTGGTATTTGTAGAGGCTCCAGCAACTGCGTCCTTGTCTGATGTGGGACATTTGCAGCTGCAGCACCAGATGGGTTGAACATGTTCTCCTTATTTTGCTTCTTCCACAGTTGCAGCTCCCATGTGAAGTTATTTGTGGTCTTGGATAGGAGATAAAACAGTGTATTTACTTTAAAGATATACCCTTAACATAATTTTTATAATTAGTATTGTTTTGAAATAAATATGCTTTATTTAAAACAGCAGGAGAGGTTTTAATTTAGCCTATATTTTTGCAAAGAAAGGATTTGTTCATGATTTTGAAAACAGCCTTGATGTCTAATGTTTAATTAATATCTGCCTTAATTCTGTTTGTTTCTCGCTTCCATCTTGTTTCTGTATGATTTTTTTTTCATTTTATGAAAAGAAAAATATTATGAACATTACTTTTTTTTTTCCACACACACATACTTAAGTGTGATGCATGCATAAATGTTGTTAGCTGCTGTTCTATATTTATAAAAACTCTAAAGGTCTTTCTATAGCATCCAAGTAGATCTGCATAGTAATTTTGCTGTTAGTCTTTTAAGTTTATGAAAAGACACATATATTCATGGAAATTAAAAGTTTATCTTTGGAGTTTTCATGATATAGTTAGGCAAAAAGTCATTATCCTTTAATCGTATTTACAGCGTGGAATTACGTCTCCTCTGAGTTTGTAAAAGATGGTTAGAAGTTATTAAGCACTTAATATCTATCTGTGAAAAACAAAACTATAGGACTAGTTTGATGCAGATGTTGCAGGTTAGGTGAGATGTACCTCATGTTTAATTTCTAGTTTGATACTCCCTTGAGAATATCAAAGTTACTCTCATCTAGGCCAGGGAACACACAGCTGCCCTTTGAAAGAGCCCTCAGTGCATGTCTGTCCCTAGTAGGTATTCAGCATTTTTGGAATCCACAAGGAGTGATATTGAAAATCTGTCCTGAAACACTTGCCATTATTTATTTCTCTCATGCTTTTTTTTATTACTTTAGGTAATTTTTCTTGTGTGCTCAGTATAGTTTATGTTAAGGTTATGTAGTTGCCCGGCAGCAGGAATACAGAGGACAGGACATCAATGTATAGCTACTCTGGACCTGTTTAAGCACCAAACAAAGTTGAAATAGGTAGCAGATAGGTTTGGCGTTTTGGAGGGCTCACTGCTTCAGTTGTAATTTTCTGAAGAGTAAGTTTGACTTTAAATTATCTTCTCCCATCCTTTATGATCAAGGCAAACAGGATTTCTCCTAGAAGCATTTTATAGATTCTGTGGTCTGCATTTAACAGATGCTCAAATTCCTCAGGTTGGAATGTCTAAAATACCAGAGAAGAAATTATTTGGTTAGTATGATAGACCCGACTTTCCTTGGCTGCCTGGCCTTTACAAATATGTGTGTGGGATAGCTCAAAAATCTATTTTTTTTTCCCCTGGAATACACTACAGATAAAATAGTGAAGGCATTTTAATATGTGCACTCTACTGAAGAAAAGCACTTGCAAATAACATCTGAATCTGATCGTATCTTTTCTGTTTGACTACATTTTAGTGTATTATGAATATACTTTTAGGATTTCATCTTTTCAGCTTGTGTACATATAATGGCATATATCACTTGCTGCCCTATGTAGAGGGTTGTGTGTTTTTGATGCATACCAGTTCTACCTCTCATCCATTACAAGAGCAATGTACACAGCATTCCTGTTGTGCTTGTTGTCCATGTGCAGATAATGCTGTGTCTGTGGGCAGCGGTGGATGCTGCCAGTTTGGGACTTGGGAAAGAACTCTGAAAATCAATGTGTGTCACAGAGATGCTGGTTTTAGACATAAAGAGACTCATTGAGTGGTGAAAGGAGTCATGAGATGGTTGGTATGTTTTTTGCAGGCTCTTAAGTGTTTATATCAGGACCTTTGTCAGCATCTTGGGTTTGAGGGGTTTTTGTACAAGTGTATGGGGAAAAATAACTGAATTTAGTAAAAAAGCCCAGAAACCCTACTATGAAAATACAGATAACAAAAGTAGATAAAAAAGGAAATATGATTTCTAAAGGGAAAAGAGAGACCATATCTATTTTTTAAAAATTAATTAGGTTTGATAGCTTATGTTGCTTTTTTAAAATTAGTTCAACTGTGTATTAAATTAGATGGAAAAAATAAGGATTTGCTTTTTATTTTGAGATTAAATATCAGGTTCCCTTTAAGAAAAAAAAGTAAGTAGTCTTTTTATTAAAGACTAAAGAGAGCAATATTGTTTTGGTTACAATATAAGCAAGAAAGAATAGGGATTTGAAATAAAACCTAAAAGAAATATCTTTCCATAGAAATGTTTAGAGGAATTTACTTAATTGCAACCAGAAGTTTGACCTGGAAGTGTAACGTTTTGACCTTATAGCTGTCTGGTTTCCTAAACGTGTTGTTTTGCTCTCTTTAAACTGTGAGAAAATCTTTTACACTTCTTTAACCCTTGCACTGACTAAAGGTCTCAGTATAAAAGCCCTCAAACTATCACTAGCAGTCCAACAAAAAAAAAAATTGTCATTATATTTTAAGAAGAAAAAATCATTATAGGTATGTGTTGAAGTCCTTTCTATTTTCATTATAACTGGAAGTAATTATGATTATAATTTCATACTTAAATATGAGTAGGAATTTCTTTTAAACTTTCCATGTTTCCATATTATACAATAATACTCTCCTTTGTTATTTGTTCTTAAGTTTTGTTATCATGTGACAAAGAGAGAAATACAGATTTTTAAATTGCAAACATTTTTGTGGGTTTATTTATATTTGGAAAATCTTTATAAGATTTTTCAGAAGTCTGTCCAGATAGAGATGGAAGGCCAATTCCTGAAAAAGTTTTGTGCAGACTTTCTTTGCATGAGTATTTCAGCAAGGGCAGTTATGTGCTTTTGATTGACCATTGGAGGTACTGGATATGTTGTGTTTATTATGCACTTTTACTATTGACTACAAAGGCACGAGTGACAAACCATAAACAAAACTATACCAGCAAAACTTTGCAGCGTCTGGACTATTAATTTCTAAAATTGTATAGAAGTAAATAAAAAGTTAATAATGCAATGAATAATAAAGACTTCTACTTGAAGAATTATTAAAAAAAAAGGTCCAGCTCAATTTTGAGTATGTGTTGTGGGCATAGTAACAGAGCTTGCTTTGTTGTGACACCAGAAGTGCTTGCTGATTCAAGTCTGCACACGTGTCTTACACCTCACTTTCTTTGGAAGTGTCCTGTAGGTGGTAGGGCAGAAGAAAAGAGGAGTCATGACCATCAACATCTACCTCAACCTCAACCCAGCTCTGCTGAGCGACACTTAGCGAAATCCCTCAAAAAAGGAAGACAGGAACATTGATTGCTGACATATATCAGGATCAGCTTTGAAGAAACTTACCTTTTCATGTTCATGTCATGTTTTCAAAGTACTGCTGAAGATACCTGCTACAAGTTTTTCTTTACCTGCTATTGTTTCCTGCCATGCCTCCAGTGGCAGGCTCTTGTGCTTTCTTCACCAAACCCATGGGTTTTAAGTATTTGATGTAATATATTCCTAATGTTTTTAGCGACCTGTGCTTAGGGACCTTATTATTGGTAGGAGGTGAAAGTCTTGTAAGCTGTGGGAGCTATAGGGTTAAAACCCTTTCCTCTCGAGGAAGGAGTTTCGCATAAGTTGTTTCCTATTGCCAGTGGAAAAAAATAGAACCAAGAGACCCATGAAGGGTTTGATTTACTTTATTTGAAAATCTTTCAGCATCATAGTATTGGCATCCATGATTATGTTCTAATGAACAATAAGGAGAACCAGACATGTCTGTTAAATCCTGAAACGTCGACTTCCACATTTTGGTTGAGTTTTTGCCCTAGAACAGGCTTCTGAATGTCAGGAACTTCTTCAAAGCAAATACAAATTCCCCCCTTTCAAGTATCTCATGGCATAAACAGACATCATGAAGCTTATGGATGTCCTTAAGGAAAAAAAAAAAAAAACAACAAACCAGCGTGAAAGGGCATATTCTTTAAGTGCTTTCAAGCTGACTATTTCCTAGTGCCCTGGACATCAAACCAACAGTTTCCATTTCATTTTGGCTACAATGTACCTTAACTTTTATCACTGTGCACAATTGGGTGATATAAGCTGTCTGGCCTGTTTTGGGGAGATGCTCAACTTGATGAGCAAATGGGGCATCAGACAGTTTTTAACTAAGCTGTTCCTTTCTGGCTATACAGTTCACAGAGATTTTATGTTCTCTGCTGCTGGCTTGTCAGCATTTACCACAGGGTTAGTTTACTCCTTCTCTCAGCTTTTGGCTGGTAGCAACAGATGCCTTTCTCTGCCTTTCTCTCAATTGTCAAGCTTGTTCCAGTGGCTAAAAAAGTCCAGGCATGTGGCTTTCTCTGGAACATGGTTTATATGCTCAAAGTAGTGAGGATTCAGAAATAGATTTGGGTTCACGTGTTAAAGCCTGTCCCATGCAATTAGTAATATGGTCATCAAGTGCAGGATAACATAAGGGTGAAGTCAAATCTTGTCTCTTATTAAAAAACAGTTGTCTGTGACAGTGGTACACTGAACATCAAAGATACTGCTCTACGTTTATCTCCTTGAATGCATTTGCAAGTGGTGGGAGCTATTACTGCTTATACATTATGAATGTGTATTGAGAGACTATATCTTAAGAGCTCTCTCCAGGACTGGGTCAGCCCACCTCTCCATCTCAAGTGTTAGTAAGTGGGAGATGAGTTATTTTCCTTCAGAGCTGGCATTCAGGATCTCCATCAGGTGCATTTTGCATTTCTCATCTTGCAGCCAGATGGTCTCAAACATGCTTCTCTTATTACTTCTTTTCTCCAGATTACCTGTGACAAGAAAATCCAGGATAATGACAAAGAAACACCATTATCCTGGATCATGTTTGGCCAGTATAATTCTGATTTTGGAGTGAATTCTGCACCTCTGCTAGGCGAGAGCCCTACAACCCTGCTTTTGGATTTCATGAAAGGGCTCGGTGCAGTTTCACTGCTGATGACTCATATTCTGAAGGTATTAGACAGTGTGCCATGTCTAGCTATCAGTGTCCTGATAGCAGAGAGGATTTTGCTAGGCGTATTTCATCCTGTCTTGATTAGATTCATTTAAAGGTTAATGCCTTTCTTCCCTGTTCCCCGATACAAACTACATCTTGTCCCCACATCCTTGATGGGGTAGATCTCTCACTGTTTGGTTTGGCAACTGGCCTGTGTTCAGAAGATTTTGCAGGTAGAAGAATAGCACCAATACAAATAAAATTCTGAAAAAATAATAAGAGGGGAAAAAAATCAATTACCTGTTTTTCTCTATACTTAAACTGACTATTAAGGCACCCTGGAAAAAGATGTAAAATATGCAAAATCACTAAATTATTTACCAGTGTTAATATTATTGGGGTAGTGTATAAGATGCTACAGAAATTCTGTACCCATTCTGAACACCCAGAAAAGCTCAGTAAGTATTGATAACTTTTTGTATCTCCTGACTTGCATCTTCTGTCGGTGACCTATCCTACGTTTCCTAGATTTTGACTTAAAATTACATGCCAATGTTTGATTCTGACTCTTCTAACTTAAAAATGATGACTTATTCTGTAGCAAAAGCTCTGGACATGAACATTTGTTTTGGGGAAGGAAAACTGCAGGATTACCAGTAAGTTTAGATTAAAAAGTTTCTTTTTTGTTTTGTTTACAGATAATCAGGAATTTGAACTCACTGGTGAATAATTTTAAGGGAAGAAATAAGACTGCTAAAAAGCAGTGTAAAAATGTCTGTAGAGCACTTTGAAGATGAAAAGTTCTATATCCTGTAAACATTATTATTAGTACAGTTTAATCTGTGTGGAATAATTAATGTAGCATATGCAAAATGTAGATTTAGAATTTTTTTAAATATGCAGTATAATATTTCAGAAAATCTGATGCACCTATGTATTTACTTCGACATTTTAACATGGGAAATTTATCCTCTTGTTTTTTTAATCTGTGTGTTACAATGACTTACCTTGCTACCTTCCAAAGGTAGAGGCAGTCCTAATCCAGAACAGCCTGTCAGAAGTGTGAAATGTATAAGATTGCAGGAAAAACAAGAAGCTTTTTTTTTATTTTGAAGATGGTATAAAAATGCAATGCAATATAGATTCTGTCAGGTATGGAAATGTTTGAGGGGCAGGTGGCCTTCTTAGGCATGTCCCGTGGCTTTGGAGAAGACTGCAGTGCATTTAGTTGGAACCACACAGGTGCCAGGTTGCACTGGGAAGTGAACACCTGCCAGGCTGCTCCAGATAACTCGGCAGCTCAGAGGCATTTTCCCAGGCTCCCAGATGAATGGTCCGTAAGAGCCGTGGGAGAGGGCTTCCCACTGCTCCACGCTCTACCACAGCCTCTTCTTGGCAGTCTTGGGGAAGCACAAGGCAGCTTGGCTGTGACTCCTTTGGAAAACAAGTGCTGCTGGATAGTCTTACAGTAAAGAATCAGTGTCTGATACTTCCTCTCGGTGTCCTGGGACTATGAAATATAACAAGCAGGGCAAATTACCATTACCTTACAAGGCAGCACTCCCTGGGACATGTTTTGGCAGGAATTGAAGTGTGTCTTGTCTGGAAACACACTTATTCATTCACATTTTGGGATTCAGGGTCTGTATTTTGTTAGGTTTGGGGGTTCTTGTTTGTTTTTTTCTTGTTTGCTTTTGGAACCTGATGATTAACGTGGACAGCTTTGAAATAACACAAATCACTAACAACATTTTTATTTCTGCTTCTGTGTTGGTAATCTACAAATGGAGCTTTGTCTGTGTCACGTGAAGAGGAGAAGGAAGATTGGGCCAAGTGTGTTTCCTGAGCCTCAGACTAGTGAAAATTCTCGCTGTATTCCTAGCTGCAAAAAACAGTGTTTGTAGTTTAAGGTCCAAACGTATATGGTGTGTTTAAACCATATTGCTTGGTCTGACCTTCCAGATGGCATGAACATCAGCTTTGGATCCTTGGTGAATATACACTGGCCATCCTCTCCAAAGCATAATCCACAGCTTGCCCAAAGCCAACAGGAGAATATGCTTGCACATAGGGAGTGTTGATCATGGATGAGTCTTGATTTGACAACAGCCTTAGATTCACACTGAGTAACTACGTAGAAATACAAAAAAGCTGCAGAGGGGTATAAGCTTGTCAGATAAGAAGGTTTTCTTGTGGGGCTTGTTTTTTAGTTTTTTATTTCATGAGGCAGACCATTTAATTGGACAATGTATTTTTCTTGAAGGAAGTAGGAGGAGGGTATCACAGTTTTTATAGTTCTGCAGTAACTCTGGCACCTTTAAAGCTAGGGAAGTTTTGATAACTCCAGCTGAGTATGGATTGTAGATAGGAAGTCACATACAGGAGGGTTTCAAAAACCATTTGATGAGTGTAGCTGGGTGATACTTTCATAATGTTGGTATCTTGAATGTAATACGTCTTAAAATTTTCTCACAGCACTAAGTAACAGCAAATCATGTCTTCAGGCTTTTTCAGCAAGTAGTAAATAATCCTGGAAACTAAAATGATTTCTTAGAATTGGTCCCTCTGGGCTGAGCTTATTACCCCTGTGAAAGCTTTATAAGACTTTCAGACCTGAGCTGACGCTGCAGTAATAGCGCAGAGGTGTCTTGATCTCTTAGGCAATTATTTATTTTGTTAGATTTGAGGTAGGTGTTCTCTTCCAGCAGCCTATAGCTAGCTGAATCAAGGGCCTTTAAGAGGAATTTAAATCTTTGTTCAAACCATTAGTCAATCAAATATTATTAAGCACACAGCCTATCAGAGAATGCCAAGAATGCAAGAAAAATAAGCAGATATACATGTCACTGATTCATAAAAGAATTTTAGAAATGATGTGCTATGCTTTTCCCTGTGAAAATCAAGATTCACACTTTATCATTTTTAAGTTTCCTCACAAGAGAAGCACATTTAGAATATCCCAAAGAGGAGTAGAAAGACTCCTAATATTTGCTCTCTGCTTGAAGATTTATTTGCAAAGTTGTACTTTTAGGAATGCTCTTCAGTGTTATGGCAGCCACAGTGTAAGATGCTATTACCACACTAATAATTTACGTGTAGACCAAATTCTTTGATTTGGCTAATCCTACTAACAACCTTAAAGAATTGTGTATGCCAAACTGGAAATAGCTAAAAAGTAATATTCTTTAACTGTGCTCGTAAATATACAGTTAATGAAGCTGGTGGATTCCATCCAAATTTTTCTCTAGCACTCATCATTTTTAAAGGATGGTTCAACTTGTTGAATCTTGACTTGATACCTAAAATTCTACTTCCTTTTAGAGATCTTCCTGAGGGGAAGGAAAAAAGATGGATGATAAATTTCAAAGGGATTGATTGTGATCAATTATTGTAGTTCTTAATGAGTGGTGGTGCTGAAGAGCCCATGTTGGTGAGCTCCGGGAGATCTGCAAGTAGGAGAAGGCATGCACTTGGGGGCTTATACTTAAAATAAGGCATGCTTTGGCACTTGCTCAATAGAGATTGAAACTGAAACAAACAAGCTTTCCTTACTACTTTGTAAATTTTAAGATTGGAAGAACAGCATTTCTAACTTTTCTGTAGTAAGTGTCAATAATTTAAGTTTTACAACCCCCATCAGAGTTGGGGGAAATACCACTAACCCTCTTTTGCACATTCCTTTTATTGAGGTGTACAGATGGAGGAGTCTAACTTGTCCCAATTTCAGTGGGAGTTAAGTTGCTAAATACCTTTATGAATCAAGTCCTAACTGATCTCCTCAGGTTCATTGGGAATTCAAATAAAACAAACGTAAAAGCTGCTTTCCTTAGCTGTAGTCTAATAGTCTCATTGCTGTAATACAATCCTTTCTGCCCTTTTCTTATGCTCCTGGTGCACAGGGCTTTCTGTCATTCTCAGGAACAGAAAGTGAAGAATCCTCTGTGTATGTTACAGGTACCTGCTGGGCCAGCCAGGCCAGCTCTGTCTACTTGTTGATGCTGCAGAGTTTCTCACTTAATTCAGTGGAACTGTAGATTATTAACAACTTATTAAGACTTCAGTATGAGCAGTTTCTCTTTACAAATGTTCCTTTAAAGTTACATTTTCTGTTTTATTCTTGAGTTGCTGCTTTCTCTTAATTCTTTCTTTGCAGATGTGCAACACTTTGAACCTGGAATGCCCAAAGTACCCTTAGACTTATTCTTATCCCTTTGTTTTATGTTGCAGCCAAGAGTTTTCACATTACTGCCTACTTTATGAAGAGATGGGTTAATCTCCGCTGTGCTCTAGGGAAACATTATCGTGGTAAGAAATCAGTTTCTTATAGTGTTAAAATTTTGCATTTTAAGGAAGAAAAAGGAAAATAAATATTTGTCAGATCTTGGTCTAGTTAATTGAAATTCTTTTCAGAGCCTAGTTTGGTTTTGTTTTCTTCAGAGAATATTTCCTAAAAAAAACCCCAAAACATTTCTTAACATATGATGGTTTTGTTTTGGTTTTTGGGGTTTTTTTTTTTTATCTTTAAAGTTGTGTATGCCTTGCCCCAGGGTAATCAGCTAAGCCACACCAAATTCTGTAAGTATGATGAGACTCAGCATTTTACTGAGTCTCTGCAGGGTGAATCAACCAGAGGCTGCAGTATGAATCACTTCATTATTGTTCAAGTGTCTTGTGACATCAACTGTACAGTACAAGTGTATGCAAGAAAAGGCTTTCATTCACCTCGGTGCTATAAAATCTTTACCTGGGTGATATCATTCGACCATTTTTTTTTTTTTCATATTTTCTCAACCAAAGCTACTCAGGAGAGGAACTCATATCAATCCTATCCCTCCAAGAGCAATAAAAAAGGAGCTAGAACGATCACTGCCTTCTTCTCTTAAAAAACCCCAACAATATACATCAATTAAGTGCCCTCAAAAATATCAAATACTTGAATGGATATTTTTAGAGAATTTCTTACTTTTATATGAATTAATTATGTTTGTAAATGTTTAAATCTCTCTTCAAATTCCAACTAGTCATTTTCTAAGTCCATGTTGGTTGAAGAGTTTGAAGTTTTGATTTTCAATATTTTATTGAGGTTGTACTTCAGGCCTTCCAGAAAAAAAATTAGACTAGAATATCAGGGTATCTGCATTATTGTCTCAGGATTGGTTTCTGTATATTAAATTTGAACTTTAATCCTCAGCGAATACCTAAAGATATTTTCATTTTGTTAGCCAGCAAGTGAGGTAGTTATAAAATATAAAAATAGAAATCTCTAACTGGAGTGAACTTGCCCTACTAGTGCCGCCAAAAAGAGAAGCTCTGATGCTGCAGTCAAAACTTTGCTTCCACGTGAAGTTCCTACTGAGAAACAAACTTATCTTTGCTGGGTTTCACTCTCAATAAATATCAAAGTAGACATGTATCCTCAATTAGGAAATGATTTGACACCACTCTTTCCTTTCTGTAACATGCTCCTACTACTTCACAGTCCAAAACCAGACATTGAGCCTAATACCAGAAGATCTTAAATACTTTAATTGGTGATGTGTGATATCTGAAGTAAGCGTACCTAAAAGGCTATTTCTGGAACCCCTCATAACACTCAGTACTTGCAACAGCTGTCCAGCTTTTCTTTTGTAGCCCATTTAAAAGAGGTCATCTGTAGACTGCTCATCATTTGAAAGCCATCATACTACGCCTTTGTGAGTGCCTTTTCAGGTCTTGAAGATACAAGCAGAGTAAAAATAGTCTAGACATAAGGCAAAGCATGAATACTTCCTCAGATGGAGTTCTGCTAACACAGTTTCTATTTCTGAAAAGATTATGAAAGACTCATACTTATTTTCAAGTTACAATATGCAAATCTCAGAGATTTGTCAGATACTAATGGAGACAGGCTGCTGCTGGTGAAGAAGCAGTACCTGTTAGAGGTGGTCAGCCACGTGGATGACCTGACAGTCACTGGCAAATTGTGTACATCGTGCCTGTGCTCAATCCATTGTGAGCAGATACTCTAACAAAAAAGCTCGAGGTGATCCTCCTGTTTTTTTCTGCATACCTTGTCTCTTTCTTGTCCCAGAAAATAGGGAGTTATAGCTTGGTTTTGATGTATAGCTAACTTTAGAAATTACTAACTTTCTTTTTGTAAAACCAATATAAAAACCAACAGCAAAACTGATAGTAATCTATCAATAACCTGACATGTAAAATAGCACAATATCTAGCTGTTCTCTTGTCACAGCATTGCTAGCTGCTGCATAAAGCTTTGTCTGCTCTAATCTGAGAACCCTTCAATTTTTATTTCTTTGTAAATTTCATGAGAAAAATACATAATTCAGTAGTAGTTAACCAATTTGTTTAATGGCTTCAAAAATCACTGTAGCCAGTTTGAAACAGCCTTATGTTTTTTACGCCAAATCCTGATTGAATATATTATACTGTGTTATAAACATGATTTACAGCTTTTGTGATGAAGAGACTCATCATCAGAGTAGCACAAAAGAAATCATCATTAAGTGGTTTGTCTGTTGGGACTGTCTGGTATTTGTCCAGGAGTGCAGGTGGACTAATTTCCAGCCATGACTATCGTCTAGGGAAGTAAACTTACTTTTTTTTTTTTACAATAAATGAAATTTATTGATTTTTATTATTTTTAAATGTTTAAAAAGAAGGAAAATGGAGGGATGGGATGTTGAAGAGTAGTTAAGAAACTAGTGGAGTGTGTGTGAAGTGATTTAGTGTGCAATTTAAAAAATTAATAGTTTTGTTTAGTAAAATAAGGTATATATGTTGTCATTATGTGTGATTTTGAATATTGCTATAATTCTCATTATTTTCTTTTCAATTATTTTTCATTAGAGCTACGTGTGTTTCCAGAAAGATTTATAGTTTGTGTCAGTAAATTGGAATCTTATCCAGAGGCTTGGACAAGTGAAAATGGTGTATTGGTATGTACAAAATCATTCTATACATTCTCTCATTTATTTGATAGTGGTAAAATTAATGTTTATGTATAGGTGTAGTTATTCACATGTTTTGACTGTCATCTTGAAACCAGAAAGTCACATCAACCATTGAGACAAAGCAATCAAAAGGACGTTCTGAAGCAAGCAAAGGTGGGAATCTGTGGAAGCTCAGCCTTTTCTGAACCCTGTAAGCCTCAGAGTAAAAAGGACCATATATTTAGAAAGCTAGGTATGACTTCAGCACCTTAATGATCTTTTTTTGTTTCCTTTATGTTTTGTCCTCGTAACATTTTACTTGCCAAAATTGTAGTGGGCAGTTTTTAATGGCCTTGGCTTTGTTGTATTTTTTTTACTTAGCACTTGTCCTGCAAAACAATTCAAACGGCTCAGTGCTAGCTCTGCTGCAGGCAAAAACAAATAAAATACCCATACATTTATGGGGGGGAAAAAAATCCTCAAACATTCATGAATTAAAAAAAAAGGGTCCTAGTGGGTAGTTAAATACTATAAACAATTCTACTTCAATTTTTCATTCTGAAGGCTTTATCAGGGTCAAAGGCTTATGATTTTTATGCTGCAGTTAACTGCTGATTGTCTCAGGAGTGCTTACATTGACCCAGGTGGCCTGCTGTACACCAGGCAGTCTCTTCAGTGCTCACAGTAAATGTCTGTGCTACATGCTGGGGTCTATGTATATTTTAGTAGTTTATCTTAGATGTATTAAAGTATATTTGACCCTTGAAAAAAAGGTTTTCTTCTACTCATTCAGTTCAGTATGTTTTTTAAATTCAAGCAGGGTGTTTTTAATACACTAAATGGAGATTTTATTATCCTGATTCCTAGATTGGTAACTATCCTTAAGTGTCAAAGGATCAAGCAAATGTTTTTTCTCTCAGAAAAGAAAAAATATAAATGGTTTTAAAGTACTTTTCTATTTTGAAAATAGAAAATTACTACTTTCTCAGTGTTGTCTCGAAAATTACTTGGATGCTTTAGACAGAAAATACTGACTGTGCATTTTGATTAAAAATAGTTTATTTCTTTTCTTACTTAAGTATCTCTTATGAGATACCCAGTTCCCCCATGTGGTATTTTTTATCTTTCCATAAAATAAAAGATGAAAACATTTCTTTCATATGATCCTTCTAGTAAGGAAAAGACAAATGAAAAATACGTTATGGACTTTTAGCTTGACTATATCAAAATTTGATCTTGACCTACAAAAACTCTTTGTTTTTTAAAGGAGAACTTAAATGTTTCTGTGTTTTAAGCTTAAAAAAAAAAAAATCTCTTTGTGGCATCATAACCTAATCGATAATAAAGCCTTGGGAGTTTGTTTTACAGATGCAGTGGGTATCGTAGTACAGGCTGGAACAGTCAGTGTATGTTGGTAGGAGAGAATAAAATAACATCACCGAGCCATCTTTTACGTTTTGAAGAACTAACAAGATGTGAGCAGACCCACAGCAAAGGTTTTGGAGTATCTCAATTCTTGCCACTCTAACATAAAGGGTCAACTCCAGACTGCTTTTGTCGATCCAGAATTTCCACAGCACAACAGTACTGAATTTGTCATACGCTCAGTTCAGTATTTTGCCAAACTGTGGGAGGGTTAGATTGCCACTGAGAAGTAATTTCAAGTTTTTGGCACTGCAGAAGCAAAGGCTAAGGATCTGCACTTGGTGTGTGTGCTTTTCTCTGGGCAGTTTAGCAGTGAGTATACTTGAACTCCAAACTAGACTGCAGGAGACCACCCAGAAGACCTTTCCGTTGATAGACTCCAGTGTATTCTGTCATGGGCTAAAAATGAGGCATATGTTTTGTTTTCCTCTGTATGTTGTTTGGGTTTGAATAATTTCATAACATTGCATGCAAGATGAGAGTTCTTTGAAAAGCTCAATCAGCCCACACCCTTGGTTTTGAGGGTCTACCTGAGTTTTATAAAAGTAGGTGGCTATACTTTTCAATACTTTTCAGTATTGATTTATATAACTGTAAATGACTTAGGACAAAATTATTTTTTTTTCTTTGAAACTACTTTTATGCCATTTTATGGTATGGGTCAAGCTTTCACTCCTCAGCTGTCAAGACAAGTCTGGCTCAATGCTCTGCTTTCCCATTACTTGAAACCAGTTTTATGTCAGCTTGATACACATTTCTTTCGCTCATGGCAACTCTTTCTTCACCTATCCTCAGCATTTCGTTCTTTGCATTTTTACTGCCTTTTAGGCTATTTTCCATATCTCCGAAACAGACAGTGATTAAAAGAAGGGATGTAGCCAGATATGAAATGAAATTCTTCTGTTCTACATCTTGGCAAAGATCATAAATAGATTGCTTATGAGAGATTCACAAGCACAAACCTTAGCATCAGCTGCTGAGAGAAGCAGTTTGAAGTTGCTTGTGATGCATCTGGTAAGACCAAGGAAAAGGTAGACTCAGGCAGTCTCTGTCAAATTAGCTTAGAGCATAAAGTAATAAAAGATTTGAGAGCACTTCTGAGGAGTAGAGCTGCGATAAAATAGAAGAAAATCTATTAATAAGTACTTTTCTAACATGTATTTAAAACCAGGTGTTCTTGTGGTCATATCTAAAAATCAGGCTGCAGGCAATAATAATAATTTTGGAATAATTAAATAAACTCCTAATAAACTATTAAAATAAACAATAAAAAAGTTATTGAAAATACATGAGCAACTAGGTAGTCTCAAGGAAAAAATGGAAGAATAGCCTGACTGATTAATGCTAAGTTTAAACATAAAACCATTGTTTCCTGTTTGGCCAAACTGTGTTTGTAATCTTGAATAGTTTTATCTTGAAAAAGACGAGAGTTTTGGGAACATTGCAAAATGAGGAAACCCAGGGAAATATATAAGAGCTCTGGAGAGATTAGTCATCTTTGTTGATGACGACATTTTCTTGATGATTATTATGTAGAGAGCTAAAATGGAAAATTGGAAATGGGTTATCAGAAGGAACAGTGGAAATGGAAGTGGGTGGAAGACTTATTGGAGGCTTGTGAGCATTTGAAAATGTGCTAACAATGAAGTATTCGTTGATAACCACATTGACTTTATACTAGACTCTATGAAAGGAAGCGGCTCTAGGGAAAGCATGAGAGAGGTTAAGATAATGATAATATTAAAGTAGAAATTTGAAATTACCATTTATGTGAAATCAGAAAACAAAGTGTGGATTAAGAGATCCTGTCTTGATTTAAAAGATCTGGGGGTTTCCACTGACTGAGCCTTGTTAAGTCACAGAGAACATTATAGAAAAAGAAAGATTATTTTCCAAACAGAATATAACTCTAAAAAAAATCCCTGCATAGGTACACAAGAAGAAAAATGCTAAATATAAGTCTATTGATTTTTTTAATCCCCAACAGAGAATAAAAGCAAACTTTTAAACCTTCTTAATACATTTCTGATTTTATAAATTGGGTCATTGTAATGCACTTCAAATACACTAGAGCAATATCTTTCTTCAAACTCATAAGAGCATAAATGACACAAGTTGCTTGGATTTTGATTATGCTTTAAGATTTTGATTGTGATTTAAGAGGCTTCAGTTCTTTCATGAAAACACACACAGAGCTGTTGTCAACAGGAGACCTTACAGTATATGCTGTTGGAATAATGTGTCTGTTGGAAGGAAAAATGAAAACTTTGTTCCAATAGCATACATGTGTAAAGATGAATAAACACTCTGTGGAATTTAGTAATATTAAATACTTTAAAGACTAATTTATTCTTAAGTGATGTCAGATTGGGTAGGGGAAGAAGGAAGCACTGAAATGGCACAATTTACATTGTGTAAGTGCTAATCTTGGCGTGCAGCTGCCTGCGTATTTCTGTATATGTGTGTATACACACATATATGAAAACACAGTTAAATTGCTGTAATGGTGGGCTACTACAGAAAAGGTCATTCCACATCCCCTCTAGTTCCAGCTACATGTTCCTTTCCTTTCTGGTTACAACGGACCAAGTGATTCCTCAGTTGAGAATGAATCAGTCCATTGACTTGATCCAGCAGAAAATGATTTATTTGTGAATTTTTTCTGCTTTTCATTGGAGTATTCATTTCCCATCATGTCAGTTCACTGAACCAGCTCATCCTGTACCCACACAGTTATCTATTGTGACACAAGAAATGTTGCAAGAGTACGCAGCCAGGGTTTGCATGAAGAGAGCAGGACCTCCCTTTAGGGGGTAGCACTTGATAGATGCCCTGGTTTGGGAGTAACGTCCAAAACACACATTAATGCTACATTTCTTGTAATAGTTGTCTTAGTGATTTTTTTTTTACTTAAGTATTCTTTTTAAATTTAATAAAATCTAGTTTCCATGTGGTTTCACATAATACACTTAACTCTTTTCAGTAGAGGAAAACAATGCTATTAAGTTTTAGTTTGGTAACTGCATCAACAACTTCACTACTTTTTTCAAAAAGATAGAGGGAGGGGGGAAAACTACTGACTTCACAAAACATATAATGGGACAGATTAAGGAATTTCTATTCTCTGTGGTGAGCTTTCTCTTAGACACTTAGAGTTTTGTAATCTTAGTCTACTCATCTTCATATTCCGCTCAGGCTGATGGTGGTGACACACTCGGTCCCTCCTGCCCTCTCTTCTCTTGGCTGTGCATTCTTGTCCTCAGTGTCTGTCAGTGTGGGGAGTTGGTTAACTTCATTGATCCCTCTGAAAACAAGGGTGTGGGGTTTGCTTTTTCTTTTTTGTTTGTTTGTTTGATATTTGGTTTCTGTTTGTTTGTTCTGGTGTTGGTTTTTTTAGTTGTTTGCATGGTTAGCTTCCGACTGGCTGTATCCCTCAGCTCAGACTCTTGCTGTGTGGCTGTATAAATGCCAATGTTGATACAGAGACCTGGCAGGACCCTGTGTTGGGTAAGGGTGAGATTTCCTTTTCAGTGTCAGATAGCTTTAAATTAGCTTGACTCATAAGACATCTATCACCGAAAAAGTACATCACAAAGTAATGATACTAATATCTTTGACTTGATACTAATTTTGACCACAAAGAAGAATGCTTTGGCAGTTTTACAATATTCCCTATTGCCCCAGCTGTCTGCCTCTTCTCCTTGGAGATTACCACTCCTATAGCAGAGTTTGCCAAAAGGGCTGTGAGCCTGCATCTCATCTTGTTGCGTATCATGGTCTTGTGGATTCATGCGAACCAAACTTCTCTGTTTTTCCAGCTAGTGCGTTGAACTGCGTGTGGGAGCAGCTGGGGTGTGTATGTGTGTGTGTGTGTGTGCGTGCATGCGCGCTCCCTTCGGCCAGCCCTGCGGTGGGGTAGGAACCTCCTGCAAAAAGGGAGGAAGGAGACCCGAGAGCCGTAATGCTGTGAATTGCCTCAGTGAGATTTGTCTAAACTTGTCTTAGCTGCTTCTTATGACTTACAAACTGACTGACTTTCTGCATGGCAAAAGCCTGTTTGCTATCTGTGGTTCATTATATTAAGGATCCAGAGAAGGGGACAAATGATGAAATGAAATCAGATGTAACTATTTCAGTTAGACTGGAGAAACCTCATAGAGATGGTTAGAGGGGCATTAGGATTGTAATTGAAAATCACCTGTTGACAAATGCACACTATTTTAATGAAAAGAGCGATGACAGTGTTCGTGCATACCACTGAGAGAACTGACTGTGTCACATTGCTGCAAGGAACTGATCTGAAAGTCTTTCTCCCACAGCATTATTTATCTGAGGAGAAAACAGAATATTAGAGTATATGTGGAATGAAATAAAAAGTAAGACTTAAATTGTCTTGAAGCCAATAGTTGAATACTTCAATAAATGATAATGTACTGCTCGCTGTACAAAATCCAGGTGAAGGAGGGCAGAAATACAAAAGGTCCTGTAACTGTGATGATTAAGCATATAAATTGATTTCCATATGTAGAAATTTTCAAAAAGCAGTGACAAATTGAATAATCTTTTACTGAGTTTAGTAGCTGCTGCTCTATGAGTGCTCCAGTTGATTTAAATGTAAGTACTTAGCAGTGTTCGCAAGATCTCATTTGTCAAAGCCTTGTGGTTATTTAAGATATTATCATCTGTCATCATCCTTTCACCTCCCTCGTTTTCCTCCCTGCTCTCACTCTTTTGCTGTCACAGCTTATGCTGCTAGTTAATGTGGATTTGAGCTGGGATTCTGGACTCTGCACTGAAGGATGTTCTTTCCTTTCTGCAAACTTTGAGATGGTGGGCACATCCAGTGAAGGTGCAGGTTGGAAGGCTGGCAATGATAGCGTTTGAAGCTACAGCGAGCTAAAGGTTTTATTTAGCTGCTGCACATCTGCAAGATTTTTATGTCTCTAGGACTGTAAAAGGTTTAAAGTAATTCTGTTTTTATAGTAATGTTCTGTATTCCTGTTGGGCAAAAAATATTTGATGGATTTTTTTTTTTAATTAATTTTAAGGGGTAATTCGTTCCTCAGCCTTTGGCAGAAATGTGTTACGACTAATAGGAATTTCATAACTTGGCTCAAGAGTAAGCTGAAATATATGATGGTAAAGTTCATGGAAGGATTTTTGAACAATTTGTAATGATTTGAAATTATTTAGAGGGACAAATCCCCAGTGTGAGCTCAGAAATCCTGGGGGCTTTGATGGTGGTGGTGGTGTTTGTTTTGGAATCTGGAGTAAAAAGTTGACTAAATTGTTGAACGGTAATTATCTCCTGAGCTGTGCAGTGTAAATCTGCCTCATTTACATATTTTGCTTCTGTGTTTGCTTCATGATCCAGCAAGATCCTGAGATTAATTACTGTTTCCGAGATCTCCATCAGTTTTTAAATACCACTCTAAGAGTATGAGGAGAACAATTGGGTTTTAAACTTGATGTATACTTTTCCAGATTTTTTTTTTTTTGCCTGTAAAATTTGAAGTTTTAAGTCTATGAATCACGTTGTTGTATACATCATGTACTCCTTAGAGTACTCTGTTATGAAATGTAACCCATGCTATATCTGTAAGGACAGATACAAAGTTACTCAAATTAGACTGTTTGGTATTTAGGCATCGGTACTGGTTGACTCTGATACACCATTTAGGTTTGGAGGATCCTCATGTCAGGCTGTTAAAAGCTGTAGTAGCAGCTTACAGGAGTGCTTTGCTTTTCCAGATATTCATGACAATTGAGTAGAAGATTCTTTGCCTCATGGTTTGTGGGCTGGGGGAATGGGTCAAGCTCCACATAAACTGCTGTCTTCTTATTTTATTAAAAAATAGTCTTTAAAGCATAAAACATAACTATCTTGCATGCATGTCCTCTTTTGTAACTGTTGGAGGCAGGAATCATAAAATTGATGGGAAAGGCCACCATAAAGACACATACATTTAGGAAGTGGTTGTCATAAAAAAAAACATATCAGCACAAATATGCTTTACATTTTTCTTAGGTGTCACTGAGAGAAGTTATTTTGGTTGAAAAGCTATTGTCTTTTCCTCTTTCCTTATCAGTGGACACTTTCTGTGAAGATAGAATCTGAGTCTTGTAGCATCAGTATATAAAATCAGAATGATTAATAGCTCAATTACTTAACATTAATTTCAACGCTTTTTGCCTTCAAGCAACTATGGCATGTATCATGTGCTTCTCAGTACATAAACAAAAGGTTTGTTTCGGGAGCACCTTCCATGGCTTTAGAAGGTGTTGTGTATGTTCTTGCTCGCTGTTACAGGTGTGGATCAATATTTTTAAAGGCTTCTCTGCAGCTTTAGGGCTTTTATGAAGTGTCACACTTCTATTTGTTCTTTCCCATTTGCAGTTTATTGGGATTTTTTTTTTCTCTAGCAAGTATTCAAATGCAAATCTAGACAAGTCTGAATTTCCCACCTTCATAGTAGTTTGGGATTCCTGCTGTATGTAAAACACTATTAAAATCCAGACAAAAGACTCCAAAAGCAAGAAGGCATTTCCTTCATAGAAGTCATATGCTTTGAGCTAATCTGATGATGCTTTGGGGACCTTTGGAGTGTTTGGAATTGCCAGGATTTAGGCATCAAGTGAGAAATGTGGGCTCACATCCCATGTTTTGAGAAAGTGGAATGTAACACAGGCTTGTACCAGTTTGGGCCAGCTCTTGGACTAAATCATGCAGACCATGGGACACTTGACAAGGAAAAACTTCATAGTTAAGAACAATGGTGTCAAATCAAAATGAATTTTGGTAGTAGACAACGAAGACACTATTGATAGTAGTTCTATTCCTCACTGGAGAGAGGCAATTCTCTCTGCCTGTTTCTCCAATTTCAGTCTTGAAAAGAATGCATTTTTTTAAAAAAACACCATCATTCCTTAAAAATACCCATTTCACATGAAAACTCAGAATCACAGAATCACAAGGTTGGAAAAGACCTTTAAGATCGAGTCCAACCGTGCCTGTCCTCTCCTAAACCATATCTCTGAGCACCCCATCTACCTGTATTTTAAATACACCCAGGGATGGTGACTCACGCACCTCCCTGGGAAGCCTGTTCAACTCAGTACTCCCATGTGTAACATGGAGTGATCCTTAATGTTTTTTTACTGCAACTTAACTTACGTACAGAGCAGGGTAGTCCATTTTGAAATGTAGAGCGATATTCTGTATTTCAGGTTGAGAATAATACCCATTTCTTTACTTGGAAAACTTCTATGAGTGTTTTATGATGTGGTTTGAGTTTGTAAACCAATCTGGACACATTCCTGTGTGATCTAGTCTAGATGATCCTGCTTGGGCAGGGGGCTTGGACTAGATGATCTTTCAAGGGCCCTTTCAACTCCGAACATTCTGTGAAATAGGATTACTAGGACAGATGCATTGGGAATGCTGAAAAATTTATATCATGAAATTGTGGGAAGCTTTTCCTTCACGTGGGATGGGAGAGGACTGAAGACTGGACCCAAAGTCCTGTCTCAGTCAGATAGCTCTCAGATTATCTGATTCACCCCCCACTGGCAAGCCTACTCACTTGCTTTAGGAGCCCCTTTCTCTTTTATCCTGTCTGACCTGTCAGTCATCTATTAGCATAGCTCTGAAACCTAAAGCTTATCTTAAATGGTTGAGCTCATGATACAGCTTAGAGGGTCATTAAGAGAAGTCATGCAATTGCAAGCTCACATAAAGCTCCCTTAAATTCAGTGTTCTGTCTGATTCAGTTTATTAATTTGTGTGCCTGGGATAAAGCTTTTATTTCATTGCTTTGTCTACATTCTTGTATTGAAATGCCCTTCCCGTATGCCAGTCTGATACTAAATTTGATTCATTGGACACGCTGATGTTTTCTATTAAGCATTTCTGATGAGCAAGTTGAGCCATATTGACAAATGCAATTCAGAAATGGTGTCTGGTTTTAATTGTGTGGGTTTTGTTAACCAGATCAAAATGTAATTATCCCTTAGTGTTTATTGATATGTAAGCATGTGCAACTGTTACCCTGGGCATAGTAAGAGGCAACTAGAAAGTATGAAATGAAGTGAGAGGTGGAAAGGGGGGACAGCATTGCTTGCATTGGATATTTTACTAGCGAGCATTTGCTATTTTATTCCAAACACTAGACTGAAAAATAAAAATTTTATTTGCATGAGTATTATTGACAGCTGACAAGGCCAAACCTTTTACTCTTCTTCAGGGTGCTGAGTTGTAAGATCTGTTCAGGAGTTCACATCCATGGGTAGTTCTTTTACATATATTAATGCTGTAGTGTTGGATTTGGCTGTCCTGGAGAGAGCAGCACGTGGCAGTCAACACATTTACATATTTGAGGGTATTTTTTTCATTTTGAGTGAGATTAAAAGACCGAACTTTCAATTTGATAAGCCTTAAAGCAAGTATATTGTGTGCCTAACAGACATAGTTGTCTGTAGGTCTTCATAGAGTTGTGGGGTTTTTTTCCCCAGGCATCTCTCTGGATGAGCACTAGGGACCTCAAGATGAGGTTTTGAGAGGCCAGCGTTATGAGCAGGTCGGGTAGTAAGACTTTGTAAGCTTCACTTCTACAAGCCCTTCCTTCTCCGCTGAGTTTTAGCGATGAAAAGGAGTGAGCTTACCCTAGGATTTTAAGAGCACATATTTCTAATAGAACTTGGCAGTTCAAGGGCTAAAGAAGCATTTTAATCTTTTGTGCCCACCCAGTCTCAATACAAATGTAAATACGTCTGTCTTTAACAATTTGCCAAGAAATGTGGTTTTAATTTGTTAGCAGCAATCCCACTCCCTGCAGCTCTTTCAGAGTCAAGTCACAAGTCTGGCGGTGCTTTGACGTTTTTCTCTGTCATGGTGTCATTGTTTATATGATGTCTGCTTCTGCTGTCCTCCTTTTTATGCCTGGAATATTTTTCTTTAATTATTTCCCTGCCTAAAAGGAATTTGGGATTACTAGACAGGATGAGAACAGATTAGATTTTTTTCTTTCTTTAACAAGTCCTGAAGTTCCCATAGGAAATAAATGATGTTCTCAAAACAGACAGTGTTTTTTATTTTTTTTAATTAACTAAAATTATTAAGTCTAATAAAGAAAATAAAGGAAGTATCACCAATAATGGCCGAGTGTCTTAGTAGTATATGGAGTGCCCATTGTTGTTATTTATGACTCTCTGACTTCTATTGTGGACTTATTCCAGCCTTAGGGAGTTTACATCACTCCTAACAGCAAAAGGCTCTCTGGTTCCCACAGAGTCTTTCAAAGACTGACTCATATGCCTTATGTTAATTGTTCAGCTCTCAAAATACAGCACTTACAGGGTGTGGTTCCAAGGGGAAAATCTACTGTACTTAGAGGGCATGTTCAGAAGTGTTTCACATATAAATCATTTTTATTTTTATTTTTTTTAATGCCTTAACCCTTTTCTGTCACTGCTTTATGTGATAAGTTATTAGAACATAAAATGTTGACAACAATGTAGAGAGGGAATGTGTTAGCCCTTCGACTCTGGACCATGAACTCCAGTGTGACTCAACTCATGAGTGATATGGCTTTGTCATCTTTGCCTCTCTCTAGGGTCTGCTCTTCACACCCTGGCGTGACGGTATGCTCCAGGCAATGGTTGTGCACCATTCACAATCAGATGCAAGTTAGAACTCAGGTTTATTGCTTCTCCGCAGTAGGGAGTATGTATGAAAGGGAACTCTCCCCAGTCCTCCTCTGGTTGTGTCCAAAGCACTGCTTTACTAGAGGTCCTTTCCTGGTGAGCCATGTTGATGTCTCCAGCTGAGGACTGAAGAACGTTTGATAGAACTAACCTTAAACGTAAAGTGGAATAAGGAAAGTTCAAATTGAAGGGTGATCTGATTGCTGTTTATATGCATGTTAAGGGTGAGTGTCAGGAGGACAGAAGAGCCAGGCTCTTGTCAGTGTTGGCCAGTGATAGGACAAGGGCCAATGGGTCCAAGCTGGTACAGAGGAAGTTCCAGGTGAATGTAAGGAAAAACTTTTTCACGCTGACAGATCACTGGAACAGGCTGCCCAGAGAGGTTGTGGAGTCTCCTTCTCTGGAGTCATTCAAGACCAATCTGGACACTTTCCTGCGTGATTTTATCTAGGTGACCCTGCTCAGACAGGGAGGTTGGACTAGATGATCTTTTGATGCCCCTTCCAACTCCTGACATTCTGTGATACTGTGTGATTCTCTGAAATGCAGCTTCTTGCACCTCTGCTCTGTGGCTCAGTAAGAGTGCTCTCCGTCTGCTCAGATGCAGAATGATTGTGCAACACCCTTCAGTCTGAGTTGTGTGAATATTACTGCAAATCAGAGGACTTTTACAGACTTTACAGTTCAGAGTATGTGTCTTCTCTTAAAATTAGCAACGCTTTTGAGTATCTTAATAACATTCCCTTCTTTAATCGTTTACAAAATATGAAAGCGTGTTTAGTCAAATTAGGAGAGTCCATACCTCTAACAAGAATAGAAGCAGCAATTAATCCCTCAGATTAAACTAGTTAAGCTTGATTTCTGAGGTTTAAATCACATTGCATGTATGTCCCCTGTGTTTTCTGCCTGTTGTAAACATACGTGTTGCAGCATTAGTTGAGAGCTTTGTGCCTCTCAACACACACAAACACGTTTGCGTAATTTGCCTCTGTGAGGAAGGCTCCGAACAGCTGTAGATGTTTAAATTGCCGAAATGGCTTTATTTCTTTGCCTGACTACCCTTTTTCTGCTTACAAAACAGGAAGTTGTTTTCACTGGTTTATCCTTCTGGAAGGAGCTGTGAGGTTTACCCCCTTTATTTTCAAATAGAAATAAAATTAAAGCTGGGCAGGGCTTAATCCCTTGGAAGTGACAGGTTCCTGAGGGGTGTTGCAGGCAGCGGTCAGGTACGTGCATTGGCCTTGGGCCTCTGCAGTCTTTCACTGCTTTCTCTGGTTCTTTTGTACTGCCTGGCTCCTGGGTGCTAGCTTAACAGAGTGGAGCAAGAGACGATCAAAGCAAGCACTCCCTGAGCTTGGTGAGCCCTGGTGAGAATTTGCATCAAGCAGGCTGATGAAGAAAAACGCTGTGAAAGAAAAGGCGATGCACAAAGCCTCTTCTCTTCCTGACTTTGCTACATTTTTTTTTTAATCTTTTCTCCATAGCCCCAGAGATAAAACTTTTTGAAGTATGTGGTAGTTAGTAGTGAAGTCAGCAAATGGCCCTTCTCTCATTGAGATCGTTTCATTCTGAAAGGAAATGCTCACAGCTTGAAGAAAAAGAGCATTTTCCTTCCCACCCTCTTGTCCCAACCTCATATTATATAAAACCATGGCGCTGCTGTTAGCTGAGACCAGAAAGAATTCCCCTGTTGTCCTGCAGTAGCCAACCACTACAAGCTGCAAGCGTTTGAATGTTAGTATTAAAAGTTTTAACCCTTGCTGCCTTAAGTGAGCAAATAACACTCTGTATATTTTTTCCAAAGTATGGAAAATTAGAAGAATTCTTCCGAGAATAAGTGTATAGACCACTGCGCCAGTCAGTCTCTTCAGGAAAAAAACTGACAAACATGCTCCTGTCTGCAAGAGACATTCCTGGCATTTGTCACAGTTTGAGCCACAAAGATGTCAAATATTTGCCAACAGTTTCCTCAGATGGTTTGGAAAGCTACATCCTCTAAGTTGCAGACTTGTTTGTTTGCGGTGTATTTTAGCATATGAAATATGTTTGTTGGGAGTCTGAAAGGGGAGGGAACTGACTAGACTACCAAATATTAAAAGATTAAAAATTATTCTGTTTCTCTTAGACTGCCGAGATCAAAATAATAAAGAACATCTGTCTTAGTATTAGAAATGGAGTTTTATGTTGAATAATCATGGCTTGATGTGTCATGTTTTAAACCTGTATTTTCTTTTGGAGCAGGAAGAAGAACTTTCCAGTGTGACGTCTGAATACTTTACTGAATCTGCTGAGAACAAGAAGCTTAAGATTAGTCTGAATGAGCAGATAAAGCAAGACATCTTGAAAGAAATGTATGTCACTATTCCTTCTAAGGTGTTAAACTTATGCTCTGGTAAAGTTTGGCTGTAAATAGACTCTAGCCCATGTAATAGAATTTCAAGGAATATGAACTCCTTTTCAAAAGACTATTTAAATTTCTAAGAGATTACTACTCTGATAGCGCTAAGCATATAAAATGACCGTCACTGTTTTTTACGTTATGAAAAAAGCTATTACAACCCACATCAGTATCTCACATAGCACTAGGCAGAATCAAAACAGGGTGTTTTTATCTTGAATGAAGCTCTGAGCCAAAATAAATATGTGATGCTTGACTCTGGTGAAAAACACTTTGCAGATATTTGTTGTTCATTTTGAGAGGCTAGAGCATGCTGTGTTGTTAGTCTGGATCTTTGGTCACAGTTGAAGACTGTCCCTGTGCAGTGGATGGGGAGGGTTAGTTGGTCAGGTGAACATTTTACTGGTCATCCTCTCCTGTACCAGGATGCCATTCTTATTTGTGCAAGCTGCCAGTAGCCCCAGATCAACTGTGCAATCCGGGATTTGCTGTGAACCCTGGCAACTTTTCTTTTCACTCACGTTGTGTCATCTGTGTTGTCTTTAGAAATGAGATTAGATTTGGAGGTGTGCCAGCTCTGCCTGTTTTGGAAGAGCCCTCTTGCTGAAGAGTTAGATATGCTGAGCTGGGAACTGCTTGGTGTCAGCACAGCAGCAGAAAGAGGTCTCAGCATGGCACGATTTATAGTACCTTTAGACTCACTATCTTACATTGGCAGCTTCAGTACTTGTGCATAAATTTCATCCTACTGCATGTGTGAAATCCATGTTTGTAGGTGAGGAGTGTTTATGTACTGACACTCCATCATGTCCCTTGTGATCCCATTTTCCTGCATAGTTCCTTTTAGAATATCATCTACTTGCATTACCTAAGTCCTTCCCAGATGAATGGGCTTGATACTAGATGAGTAGTGGTTAACTTTAAAGTAATGCTTTGAAATGTCCTGGGAAAAATTCCAGAGGAACATTTTAAAACAGCGATTAGAAACTCTCACATAGAGATGTTACATGCTGCCTCTCCCTGCCTGCCCCCCTCTATTCCTCAAATATACATTATGCATGTGAATATATGGGAATGGTTTGAAATAATTTAGGCACTGATGAAATAACTATTTTATCTAGCCAGTTTGGGAAGGAATTTAATATACTTATTCATTGTTGACCTTTAACATTTGTAATGAATCCAGTTCTGCCTCTTGGAATAGAATGTGAACTCCTTCATGGCTTAGTCATTAATAAGTCGGGTTCCCCTAGTGCAGTGGAAAATCAGATGGATAACACTTGATATTATCCACACTAGACAAACATTTCTGCCTGTCAAGATGATATGCAGGGGATTTTTTACCATATCCCAACAGAGGGCTGCCCTTGTGGCATTTTCAGACTGTGTAAGAGGGGCACATCAAGCCAGTAAAGATTCTTTTTTAATTTAAAACCAAAATTCCTTTTTATTGCAGTGTGAAAAGGACAAAGACAAAGAAAAATAGCACGAGCAAGCCTCAAATCAGCAAGGACTCCAAGAAAGTGTGTCTTGGCTCAGCGGGCTCACAGAGAGGGAACAGAAAAAAAAACTGTCAGACTTCGTTCAGCCCTCAGTCCAAAGGGAAACGCGGGAGTTCAGGACAACTAAAGGACTGCATAAATACAGCCGAGAGCAGCTTGGAGCTTCCTGTTTTAGAGCTGGAAAATTACATTAATCAGAGACAGCCAGATGATGTTAGCAGCCAGCAAAAACCTTACTCTGTGGGGTGGTTGAAGTCAAGTCTAAGTGAGAACCTTCTTTGTAGCTCTGAGTCAGCACTGCAAGGTCCAAAAGAAAATCGTAAAGTGATCAAAACACAGACTCAACAAAAGAGCTGGGGTCCAGAAGAAGCATTAGAGCATTTCAAAAAAGTGTCCTCTGAAGGGACTGCTCTAATTCCTGGCAGTTCAGAAATGAGTAAGGGGAATGATGATTGTTTAGGTCTGTTCCCAGAGAAGATCCCACTGAATTCCAGGATGTTTTTTGAACAAGACACAATGAAGACTATGTGTGATGAGGAGTCACTGACTTTGAGAAAAAGCCTCTCCCGGCCTCTTTCTGTGATGGACAATATCATGCAGGCAAACCAAGCTGAGCCAAGTGCAACCACCGAAGAATTGCCCACGATGCCATCATGTTGTCTAGAACCGCAGCCTGTGTCTTCAGAGAAGCTTATCCAAAAACGAAAAAGAGAAGCTGAAAATGGTCTCAGGAAGTTAAAACTGCGAAGGCTTAAGAAGTCATAAAGTCTGAAATGTTACTGTTATGGCATGAGTGGACAGCCAAATGTGTGTCCAGAAAGCAGACGCAGAAAAGTAGGAGACGATTCTAAATAAGGAGCAGTAATCGAAATACAAAGTGAGAAGTTGATAAAAAATTTTAAGAAAATTTAGTTAACAAAGTATCTTACTCATTTGGAACTGAAATGGAGATAATTCTTTTAAGCCTTTATGAATTAGCATAAATATTGTACAAACTGATGTAGTAGTCATAGAAAGAATGATATCTTAAAATATTTGCTAAGAAAAATGTTAGGTTTATGTCTGTTTTAATACTATTAAAGTCATATCAGCTGATGTCAGCAAAAGTTAAAACCATTTCTGTGATCTGTTAGCAGCTGCAGTTACTCAGTGTTTTGAACACATAGTTTAGTTTAGTAAAAATTAATCCTTTGAGTTAGGAATTTTATGGTTTCTTCATATGATCTTGACAACAGTAAGGCACACTGAGGTTATTTCAAATAAATCTTGAACTAGGATTTAATGTTTCTGATAACTTAAGGCTCACCTTTAGAGTCTGCACTTGTGCAAGTTTGGATATGAACACCTGTTTCTAACTCGAGTTGTGGAAACAAGCGATGGCACGTCCTGGCAATCGAAAAAAAAAGGTGGTTCTCCTGGATGTGCAAACATTGCTGTTGGGAAGAGTTGGTTCGAACATATGCATGCACATCTTCATACATTCCTGTTTCAAAATCAGACCTCGTTTGTCCTTGTGAGGACAAGGTGCTGCTTTTCAGGTGTTTAGCGATACCAAGAATGTTAATTTAAGATAGAGGTAATTTTTAATTCTACGATGCTTTTTAATACTGCTTTTGTAACTTGCATGCTAATGCACTAAGGAAATGTAACTTTTTTTTTTTCATGCTTATCTTTTTAAAATAAATTCCAAGTAGCTTGCTTTCTTCACTCTCAGAATCAGTGTGGCCACAGACATTTTATGTGGAGCGATTTTGAAAAACCTTCCTGACATATACTTAGGACTGTGGCTATCCTTATTTAGGTTAATAAGACGACTCACATCCATAAGCATTAAAGTTGGTAACGTAACACAGGTCTGTCCTTAGGAGAGTTAGTGACTTGGCAGTTGACAGCAAGATGCTGTCACTCAAGCAGCATCTTTCTGCTATAAACAACTGCTTCTGCGATAAATCAAAAAGATTCTGCACACCTGCTAGAAGAACGCTTCCCTTTTTTTCTTTCAGCCCATTTGTGTGATGTTTCCCTCAGTGCTTTGCAGTAAGGTTGCTAACACTTCAGGCTCTGCAAAAAGGTCTTTCCTAGTAGTGAGCAAAACCGAGGATGCAAATGAAACCTGGGTTTGGAGGAAGACTGAGGTATGTTTCATGTTGTCTTTTGCATGGGCTCAAGATACTGGGCCAGTAAGGGAGTAAAAAGCACCTTTTTGATGGACTTTCAAGAAGTATAAGGATATTTATTTAAGTATCTCTAAGAAAAATAAGAGTAATTAAGATAAATTTATGCTGTAGTTTATATTAAAGTTTTAGCGTTTATTTTCCAGATGGCTTTTTGAAGTGCTTACAGCGAACAAACTACAAGCATATATTCTAGCACAGACTTTTAACTTTCCAGTATTTCTACTTTACTTTTCCTTGGAGCTTTGTCAATTTCCCATGATGTTTTTTGTTGTAAGAGATACCTGCAGGAGAGGTTTAGCAGATTATGCAGTAACAGAAACTTTGAGTTTACAAAACATCAGTTCTTCCCGTTTTGTTCTGGTTAGGAAAAAGACCTCATGCCTGCTTTTCTAAACTGATTCATTCAGTTCCCAGGCTCTTCTGAAAGACCCTCTGCTTCCTACGTGAAACTTGTCTTGTGGATCCTTAGAAAACTAGGTATTATGAGAAAACCATTGAATTCATGGTCGTCACTGGATTGTAGATGGTGTTGCTGCTCAAAATTGTTCTTTTGTTTGTGCAGCAGGACCATTACAAAGCTTCCCTTTGCAAACTCTGTGGGTGCTTTACATGACACTGTGATGTGCAGGTTCTTTTTTCTATATGCCTGTCTTATCTGTGTTCAGATCATCATCTCAGCATTTCTGTGTATCTGCAGTCCAGCTGCAGCAGGTGACTGGCAGAGGTATGGGCTCACAGACTCTTGAACCACAAACCCCATTTCCTAAATCAGGTTTAAGGGAAGAAAAAAGAGACTGTAAACTGAGCTCAATTAAAACTCGCAGTTTGCGAGCCTTGCCCGTGGCTTTCTGCTTTTGTTCATTTCCAGAGCTTCTCTGCACTCCTCTGAATTGTGTGTGGATCTAAATCCTACAGTGCAGAGCTCACACTGAAAAACAAATATTTGTCTCAAAGAGAAATAACTCGCTATTCCAAACCGTCCAGCTTTGGGCTGTGCGTTGGTTTGTGTTGGTTTTCTTGCTGTGAATCGTCTGGTTGATTTGGTCTGTGCTGTTTGCTGATAGTGAAACCGTCCTTTCCTAGCCAAACACTTTCTAATGCGTACAGACTGTCGTCGTTGCCATTATTCTTTACATCAAAGTAGTTTAAAATATTTGTTTGGTGAATTTCTGTGTGCAATCACACATCAAAGCTAGACCAGCCTTTCACATATTTATTTATTTCTAAAGAGGAAGCAGGCTGGTGTAAAACTCTGCCTTGCCCAGTGTTGATCAGTAGGCAGGTTTGAACTGCTGCAAGAGTTATTTTGAGTAATGAGCTGTGTGCTAGTTCTGATACTATCTGTCAGCTCGTAGTTCTGCATGCCAGGGTCTAGCGTGTACCTTGGCGTGCAAGGACAGTTGCGTAGCTGCATTTGCCTGCTTGACTTGAATAATTTCAAGAGCACCTGTTTGTAGCGAAAAAGGGAAATTTTAGGTGACAAAACTCCTGCTACAGAAAGTTTTGATCAAGTGAGGTGTTAAGTAGCCTCTGAAGGTGTTTATTTTGTCAGTGTGACCTTCCTTCCCTCTCACCGCTCTGCATGTGGGTCGCATTGCAGTGCCTGAGTTTTATTTGGCATTTTTGTATCGCCATCTCCTTGGCTCCTGCCTGGGACATGGGTTCTTTTTAAGGAAAAAGATGGAGGAAATATTGGTTTAGTTTGAAGTTGGAATAGGAAAGATACACAATAGAGATACACTATCCCAGATGGCACATTACAAGAGTTATCTGCCTGTGTCGGTATCTAATAGAAGGTTTCATAGAGTATTAAGAGTCCTTCAGCCAGAAGTGGGAAGTATGGACTGGCCTCAGAAATTAGCTTTAATGAAAGGAACTCCTCACCTCTTTTCTGTTTTCTTCTCTAATAAGCACTAAGTAGCAACCAGAAAACTGTGCAACAGATAATGTGGGCTGAGGGAAAAGGGATATCAAAGGGTTCTGCAGCTGAAGCTGTGTGGGATATAGACGTGCTGATCTTGAGAGCTGGGGTGGCGCTGCGGGCAGGCAGTTTCTTCCAGGGAAATCCAGCTGATTAAGGAACTCTACTGCATGTTCTTTCATCAACTCATGCAAGTCTCTTTGAGCACAGGTCTCCCATCTTGTTCACCTTACTGCCCCCCCACCTCTCCTCCAATACTTAAAGCAGATCCTAGTAGCATGTGACCTTGCCCTTTCTGCAGGGGCAATAGGGTGATGTTTGTAGATGGCGATGTCTCGGTTGGTTGGTGTCTGCTATTGTGGAGAGATCACAAGACTTGTGAAAATGATGTAGTGTCACAGGGAGATTCAGCTGTATCTTGGAAGCTTCCCAGACACTTAACCTCCTGCATCCTGCCTTCACTATCCATTTCAAATATTCCAGAGCTGGGAATTGGTTCCTGTGAGAGCTGACAATGCACCTTTTTTGAATGACAATTTCACTGATTGGTCCCATTCTGTTGAAGTTAGATCCTTTGGTGTAACTGAGACATCTTACCTCAGTAGTCAGAATTGGTAATCCAGCTCCATACCTGCTTTATTTGCTGACAAAATAATTGTCTTTTTGATTTATGCCTTGGATCTTTAAAGAAAAGTGTCTTGAGCTGTAATTCTAGAGATGGGCATGCTCCTTTTTAATATTAATATGACCTCATAGTGCTAGAATGAAAAGAACAGAGATTTATTTCTCCACCCTGTAGAGAAACTGGTTGAAACGATTTGCACATCACAGAGAAGGTGCTCACTGGGAGATCTGGGCTGGAGCCCTAGTCTGACGCCCTGTCTGATACCACATAGCTCTGCTGCTGCCCCAGTGCTAGGTAAGCCATCTGCTGAACCAACAAACTGTTCAGAGCCTTCATCCCTTTCCTCCTCCTCACCCTCAGAGATGTGAATTAATGGCTACACAGCTACCTTACTGGTTTTTCCTCTCTGTTGGGCTGGCCTTAAAAAGGAACCTCTGGGTGCAGTGGTAAAGGGTAACCGTGATGGCTACTGGTGTTGATATAGGCAAAGAGGGTAAGATGAAAAATTCTTAAATTAAATTGCCTTGGAAGGGGACAGAGAGCTTATGCAATCACTTCCATCTTCTAGGGAGGAAAAGGCTGAATTCGGTACTTCCCTTGTCAGAACTTCTCATCTTCACATACACAAATAAAACCATTAAGCCCCTGCCTCGTGCACGTGTCTGGAGGGACTCTGCAAACGCCCAGGGCGGGGATCTGGGCAGCGGTGAAGGCAAGGCTCGCTTTGGGCCGATGGCTGGAGCAGGCAGGGGCTGGCAGGTTGTAGGTTGTAGATAACCTTGTAGGTTTTCTAGTCGATAGGGACCCGATTATTTGTAGTAATCCTCACAGTGAAGGTGTGTCAGCTGGTGTAAGAACAAGTGCTGTGTCTGGGGAAAATGGCTCCATCAGTGAAATTGCTTCAGGATACTGGTCTTAGGGTTAGGCCCTGAACTGTTTTATGTCATTCCCTCATGAGGCCTCGGATGTACGAGCGCTGGCTAGCTGTCATTTGCTCCTATTAGCAATGCAGAACTAGCTGTTCCCAAGGCTGCCTTGTGGCCTGTGACGTGACTCTCTCGGCGCTAAGGCTGATGTAAGGTGCACAATCAGCGCCTTTTTGCTAGTTACCTCTACGTGAGATGGGCCCTTTCCCCGCTTTGATGTGGTTGTGTTCAGCATGTGTTAAACCCGTCCCGGATTCAGCAGCTTCAATGAGCTGAGGGTGCTACAGGGACTCGTTTTATTGCGGGGCTTATTAAAGCTTGTCTGCAAATGGCAGCTCAGGATGCACCCACTTTTCAGTTCTCAGATGAAGGATCCCAAAAAACCCACCCACCAGCAGCAGGAAACCTGACTGAACAGGACCTGTCGTCCTGGAGTAGTGAGATGTGAATGGGCAAAGGGGAATTTCCACAAACACACACACAAATGTGTTTTGGTACTCAGGAAAGCCTAAACTTGGTGTTTCTGGTTATTTCCTGACAACAGAGACCACCAGCACCCCCAGCTTTCTGGTGGCTCTGGGCTCTGCGAGTCTCGATTTAAATTCACCCATGTAAATTTTGAAGCTGCCACTGAGATACCAGGATATAATTTTAAAATATTACAGCCTTTCCAGAGAAATCTCTTCCCTCCTCCTGTACGATTTGGCAGGATCCACTTTTTGAATGCTGAGAGTCAGCAATGAGGAGAGTTTTATGGGGAGAAATAGGTTGTGGATGGAAAAACCCTGCCTTGACAAAGCTCCTGCGTGGTCAGTGTGGTACTTTGAAGCACAGGAGACACTGGAAATCAAGTGGTGATTGCTGCACTCTAGGCTCTGACAAGGTTTGGAGCTTCTGTAACTCAGGTTTTCCCCTACAGTGAGTCTTCAGAGATCTGAACAGCTTGGTCACTATACTGAAGTCCAGAATTAGACATGAGGAAGATGGTTAATTCAGCATTAGAGGCACAGAAAGACATCTGGGTAACAGCCTCCCTGGGCAGGTGGAAGATATTGTTACTGGTAAGTGGCTTTTTTAGATAGAACCTGCTTGGTTTATTGTGGATTGCAGAAGTCAGATCGTGAAGGGAAATAAATACTCCTGGGATTTGTTTGATGAGGAATTAATGAAGTCAGATGAAGTTCATCAAGTTGGTTTCCCATTCAGCAGGCGCTACACCCACAATTACATGGTATGTCGTTGTGATGAGTAGGAGCAGTCCCCCTTCCATGGAAGTGTAGCAACAAGTTAGAATCACAGAACGTGAGGAGTTGGAGGGCACCTCAAAAGATCATCTAGTCCACACCCCTGCCTGAGCAGCATCACCTAGAGTAAATGACACAGGAAGCTCCTTGTAAAGGGAGCTTGAGGTAAAAACATTAAATAAATAGATGTCACCACTTGTATTAGGCAGCTGTAGAGAAGGTACAGAGCAGGTCTTGCTGTCGGTTATTTCTGAGTGCTGACTGTTCAGAGTGCAGCAGCCGTTAGGTGAAGGAGCTGTGTACTACAACCACGGTAGCAGGAAAAGGCCTGACCCTGCCGTAAGTGACGTTAAGCTGAGTACAAGCAGCAGCTTTACATCATTGCTCAATGGAAGTTGTTAGATGGTGGTAGCTGTTCCTTCTTAGTTGCACTTGCACCTTAACAGAACAAATTTGCAGCTTCATTGGGAACATGTGCTTAAACAACCCCCACCTCCGCCCCCAAGTTCACCATTGAAAGCCATAGCATTGAGTATTTTTCAGTTTGTTTTCTGCTTTACGAAGCACTTTCTGCCCCTGAGCAGTCACTCTGTGGTGCAGACCCTCCCTCCCAGCTACTTCCCTTTAGGTAGGCCGGAGTGGCCTCTTGCACAATTCCAGGCTCCTCAGTCTTCCTAGAAGCACAGGGAAGGTCAGTGAGCCACCGCAAACAGGGGCCGTGGTGCTTACGCAGCCCTGCACAGTTGGCTTCCCACTAAAATCAGTGCCAGGTCTTGGAAACATAAACTGGCACCTGCCCTCACACAGCTGAGGTGCCTCTTGAGTTAATAACCTTCACGCTTTTTGTGTTTTCATACAAAAAATTTAATAAATATTACTTTTCAAGATTTATTGCCAGGAACAACACATCAAAGATGCATTTTCATATAACACTAATATCACAATACAAGGTATCTTCATGATCTCGATGGTTAACCACCGAGATGACTATGTTTATAAGCCTTTTGATCTTAAACGTTGTAATAGCACTTTGATTTCCTCACTTGTTAAGGCGGGCAGTGTAATCTATGGCAAACCTACACAGTGATCTTACTGGACATTCTACTGTTCAAGTATTCAACAACTAGCTTATTAGAATACTCCCTAAATGCAGTAGATTATAAAAAAAAAGTCAATTCTACAAGTGGTTCAGTATTACATATTCATGGTGAGAAAAAAATAATCAGAATTTACAAAATAAGATTGCTGTGTTTCCAACTTCACACGCTAATTTGATATTTTAATTACATGCAACCACTCACATTTCATCTACATAAAGTAATAGCTCAGTTTTGTTCCCTTGAACTGCTTCTTTGCAAATTATCTGCCTGTCACTCGAGTTTTTTTCAAGTCTAAAGCAGCAAAAAAAAAAAAAAAAAAAAATTTTTTTCTAGTCTAATCATCTAAACTGCCTCAGTCAGTACTTACAAATAGTCTTAAAGTGATACTATGGAAGGTGTTTCAAACGTTTGACATTGTACAAAAACCAGCATCAAGGCATGAGAGCCTATCCTATTAAAAATAAACTATTTTAGAACACCTTGGTTTTGGCATATAGACAACATGTAACAAGAAAATAAATTCAAAATAGAGAAGCCACAAGCTTACGATGCTATCAAAAACCTTCAACTCTAAACACGTACATATAAATAAAAAGGAATGATATTTTAAGGCTCTTGATTATTAAGTTAATAAATCAAATATACACAGTGATTAATAAAAAAAGAATTATTTACATATCTATACAAACTTCTATTTTTGACACATTTTCCTCTTTAAATTCTTCATTTACCAGCAACTGCTGACAAGTTCCCCCCACCCGCCCCCAACAAAAATACAATAAAAAAATAAATAATAAACTTATTTCTGATAGTTGCTGTGGTTCCGAGCTGCAAAGGCACTTTCAAATACAGAACTAGTTGTACGTCACCATAAAACCAATATACAAAAAACTCAAATTCAATAAATATAAATAAAATGTATTATTCTAAAGAAACTGTGTTAAGTCGGGATGTGGCAGAAAAGAAAAGTTAACACTAAGAGCAATAAGGCTACGTAATACCTTATGGAATGTTTCCACGATGATCAGCTACGGCTGAATTTACACGAGGGCACTTTTGACTAGTTTTGCATAGATGTGAAATGCAGCACTTGGTTTTCCAGCCAACCACAGCAACTATCATTGCCAGTGTAAGCCAGCTTGTCAAAACTTAAATTAACACAGGGATTCTAAGTAAATAATAGCCTCGGACTCAAATATTACACGACAGTTTAAGAACTACACGCTCTTGAGTGCCTTTATCGTGATACCTAAAGGCCCTGCACGGCAGCACCCCGCTGTCTGCTATACGATGTACTCCATGCGATTTAGGCTTTGTGCACTTTCCAAGTCTCTGTTGTCCTGTTTATTTGTCCAGTTTGGGTGTTTTGTTGGCGTGCTGTTGGGGGGCTTCTCCTCTCTGTCTACCAAAGTGTACGCTGGCTGCTTGGCAAATCGGGCCTTCTGCTGGTGTTTGTCCATGTCGTCTTCCTCCACCTCGGAGTTGTGTGTCCTTATTTTAGCGATTTTCGAGTTTTTGTTTTCGTAGTCTTTAATGGGGACAGTATTTGCTCCGTGTTTCTCAATGGGGTTTTTGATCTGGTTCAGCTGCTCCCTCACGTTGTTGGTAGTGTTGTCATCAGATGCCGTGTGAGTATGGCTGCTCTGCTTTCTGCGCTTCCGAACACACCAGTAAAACACAGTTACCAGGCAACAGATCCAGGCTACTGTTAGGACCGAGCTCAGCAATGGCACCAGGAAATCTGGAAGAGATGCAGACCTGTTAGCCCTGCTGCATACCAGGTGTGCCCACCCAGGTGTTCTGCAGAGAATGCCCCTCTGTTCTTAAACCTTATTGTTTCACTAGGGTCCAGCCGGGAACTAAGGAGAATCTCAGCTCTTTTAGAACACGGGGCACTTAATGTTTAGGATCTGAGACAGATTTTTGATGGGCCTGATGGAAAACTCCTCCCCATAGCCAGCTGGCTCCATACTTGCTGCAGGGAGATGCTGGTGCTCTGTGGCTACTGAGCCATGGGCACTTCTGACCTTCACAAGGAATTCCTCACACCTGGACAGTGGCAGAACCAGGTAAATACACAGAAACTGTGATCCAGCCACTCACTCCCTTCTTCCTTTTTTCTCCATAAGGAGGGAAAGAGAGCAGCAGCCCTCTCATAGCTTAAAGCCACTGTTTCAGAGTGGGTTTGGAACAGAACTTATTGGTTTTAAAAGTAAGACAATCCTGGTGCAAAGCCTCCTTGCTGTTCCCAGTTAATGGGGCCAAGAGACAGAGAATCTGCTACAATCCCCCCACAGTGAGAAAGCTGAAAGGCTGCTCTGGTCACAGCCAGTGTATAAGACCTCAGAGACAAGGAGAAACTCACCTGTTTTGTTTTTCACTGGTCGCCTTTGCACTCTGACTTCCGCGACCGCAGCAATTAGCGTGTTGTTACCATCACGCTTACTGACAAGGTCAATAATCTTATCTGTGATGTCTTTGATTGGGTTTTCATCTTCCCCTATATCTTCTGCAGACTGTGGAAGAATCATACCATTAACACCAAACGCCAGATCTGATGCACAGGTACTTCTGCTATTTAACAACTTTTGCCATCAATTACAGCTCTTGGGTGCTTCTCATATTTGAAAACAACAAAATAGCAGCAAGTAGAAAGCCCAGTTATGGGCAGAATCCAGTAATGCAGAATTTCTTTCCCCATATTTAAAGAGAAGACGAACCCCCTCAGCAAAAGCAGTGCTCATGAGAGCTGGTAGGTTTTGGGCATGCACATGTAACTCTGATTTCTTCCCTGTTCTTTAAGGGAATCAGGATGGAAACAAAACCACAAGACGTTCTCACAAAGCCAGGAATTACAGTTTTTATGGGCTCCGCATGTTGCGCGCATATCCAAGCAATTAACTGTTAAAAAAAACCACTTAAAAACTTGGCAGGAATACTCACAATAGCAACATGTATTTCATTATTTGCCAAGTGTGAAGGCTCACAGGTAATATAGATGGAATATTCAACAGAAACATTCTTCAGGATGTTCAGATTCCTCAATTCACTGCAAATGTGCTCTGTGGTGAGCCCCTGGGGAACACAGAAATAGCATTGGGTTTTAAGTGTGTATATATATATATATATATGCACAAACATACAGATACAAGAAGTTATGCTTTGAGGATTTGTGCCCTGAAGTAAGAGTTCTCAAGGGAAGAGGAGGTGGAACTCCCTTCCAAACCAGCTTCTGTTGTTCCTTGGACACAAAAAGAGGCTGCATACTCCTCCTCTACCTTCTGTGTTCTTTGGTAAGAAGAGAGCATCAGACTTTCACCAGTCAAGAGAGTTACTTCAGGCTCGAGAAGCAGGCACGCGTGTGCCACAGCATAGCAAGCAGTGTTCTGATACTTACCGGTGCCATCATCTCTTTATTGAAGGTAAAGGTGATGTTGGCGCAGTTATTCTGGTAGTAAGCATCAGAATTGCATTTGGTCTTCACAGGCTGTTGATTCGAAGGCCAGCACTCCCCCACTGCCGCACAAGGGTGGGTGAAACAGTGGTCGTCTTTAACGGGAACGCAGGCGTGGCCAGCCGGGCAGTCGCTGTGACCTTTGGCATGTATGACACAAGGTCGAGGACCACACCAAACCTAGAAGGGAATAAATACCTGTGAGTAACCGCTGGTTAAGGATGGAAGACAGCATAACCCAAACCAGGGCACAGCATAACCCAAACCAGGGCACAGCATACCTTAGAACAGGTGACCTTGCCATTCAAACACTGACAGGTGTTGCAGTCATCATCCCACTTAGTCCCATCTGGTATGACTCGAGCACTGGTAATGCAGGGCCTTCCTGTAACTGGGTAAGGATTGGACACCATTAGAAGTTTAGGAGGAAACAGAAACACCCCCCTTCTCTAAGCTCATCAAAAACTTATTGCCAAGTTTGCCTCTTCAATAAAGAAAGAAACTAGCTTTAAGACAACCACCCACACATGCAGCCAGAAACCTGTGTCCATAAAATTACACAGATATAGCTACAAGCCTTATGACCAGCCCTGACATCTGGAGTACCTTCTTGGCATCCTGGACCACTACGACCTGGTGGGCAAATACAGCGGTATCCATTAATTTCATCTACACATGTAGCTCCAAAGGCACAGGGTGAAGACTGGCATTCATTGATATCTGATGGGAAGAAGAGGCAGTAATTTTTAAAACTAGTTACTCTGAAGTATCTTTTTATTTTATCAAAATAGGATACGAGGGATTTGCTGACTGCAGCTCTATGTTCATTTCCTAGCGTCTACTCAGAGGCAGACTCCTATTAGCAGCACCCGTATGATCTCAGAGCAAGGCCTTTGAAGTTTCTGCTCTGTGGCACCAACAAAGATCAAAACCTGACCCCTATGGCTACTTAAGCTTTCAAGGGCAAGGACACATTCCTTCTCACGCACACACACTTCCTCTCCTTTGACACGCTCCAGTGTTGTCCCCCTAGTAGATTCTTCAGCTGACAACAGACTTAAACCCCTGTCCAGTTGTGTTGCTACTGTGATACTTCTATCTCCATGGCTGTTATTAAAAAAGTGTTCTTGTCCTCCTACCTGTAATTACTAATAAATTACAGGGAAGTGCACACATCACCTCAGGGCTTGTAGGCAGATTATTAATTGACAAGGTTTTTGGCTGGCACACTTCTATCTCGGGCACAAGCTTATGCCACACAAACACAGGCTAGCTGGGAAGATTACCCCAAAGGCCATTTTGCCCACTCAGCTGAACCAAGAGGTTTCACCTCTGGCTGAAGGGACTTCGAGATTTCTTCTCAATGCAATTCCTGCCCTACCAAGGTACAGAAGTCACAGGACATCTATCATTAGTGTGATCTAACACTTAAGATGATTGTCTTGCAACAAGATTCAAGTGAGACAAAATAAAATACAATTGGGAAAATAAAATAATCAAGGCAAAGCACCACTGAAACACTTACTGATCCTGCAGTCAGGACCTGCGAAGCCTGGAGCACATTCACAGCGGTACCAGTTGTCTCCATCCACACAAGTGCCACTGTTATAACTAGAAAGAAAAGTCATTACACACATTAAAACACTGCTACAGATTAAAAAAATGAAAATTTTAAAACAAAAAAGAAAACCCAACCCAAAACAAACAAAGGAGGAAAGATAAACATATTCAACTTACCAAGGATGAGGACTGCAGTCATTTGTGTCTGCAAAGCAAAGACAACCAACATCAAAGATCCAGACTTTGGCTAATACAGCTCTACTGTCAGTAAGGAATGATCAAGCTTCCCCTAATGCCCAAGTTACACTTAGCTCAACTTCAACAAAAATATGCTGAAATTCTCTACTAAATTGATTCCAGGCTTCTACCACAAAATTTGTTAACTCCATGGTGGAACACATGTACAGAGGAAGAAATCCTTGTAAAGAATCTAACAGGAAAAAAAAAAAAAACCCAAACCAAAAAAACAACCAAAAACCTGGAAGCTGACAGGGCTGCTGGTAGAAGAAGAATGCAGGAGAAAACAAGACAACATCTGTCTCCACTTAGCTCATTTGCAACTTTCTCATGCCCAGGTCAAGGCTCTATCACATAAAGTCATTAAAAACAAGGATTCAGGTGATGCTAAAGCCTACATCAAACAAGCTTTCCCTTCTGGTTTCAATCTGGACTCCAAGGGTGACAGGATGAGCTAATGTTCTCATCACGCAACACTCTGGCAGAGTTCAAGCAGAGACGACTTACTCTGAGTACACGTGGGTCCTTCCCAGCCTTCCTTGCAGACACAAGTGAAAGAATCCCCGCTGACTACACAGGTACCACCGTTATGACAGGGGTTTGGCAGGCAGCTGCTGTTCCTCGCTGTAACAGAAACAGGATTTGCCGCTAAGTTGTTCGAAAGCCATCAAAACTGAGCCAAGAGGAAAAACCGAGGTCATGGATAGAGCTCTCCATCCGGTTCCCGGTGATCGTGCCAGATATTTACCGATGTTACAAGTGGCTCCTTCCCATCCTGCCGGACACATGCACTTGAAAGTGTCCCCCTTGTCATAGCATGTTCCTCCATTGTTGCACGTTGCCTCATCGCACTGGCTGTAACCTGGGAAGAACCCAAACTATCCTTAATGCCAGTCCTGTCCTAATGCAACGCAACAAGTTTAAGCAGCCTAACAGAGCACGCCTGTTAGGTTTTGGAAATGTTGAACTTACGGGAGTGGCAGGTTTTTCCTTTCCACCCATTTTTACATTCACAGAAGAAGTCGTTGACCAAGTCTTGGCAAGTTCCTCCATTGTGGCAAGGGTTTTTACTGCAGTCATTAATGTCTGGATATGTTAAGGAGAGAAAACAAGGTAAGCAGTGCTTACAGAGTTGACAAATTCTTAATGCTCAAAAGGAGTGTGTCCCATCCCTAATTCTGGCCTGCATTTCAATCCAGGATTAAACACTTAAGTTGGTATTTTTAAAAGCTTTAAGCACTGTCACAGAGATGACAGTATTCCACCACATCCCTCCAGTTTGTTTTCATTTTGTTTGTCATCTTGTTTCAGTAAACAAGTGAAAAGGCCTATTACATAAACTGTCCTATTGGTCAGGGGAAAGGAGCCAAGCACTCGCTCTTCCCCTAGTCCAGAGGCTGACCGAACAGGAGCGCGACATGCAGACACGCCATTCCCACCAGAGTGTGCAATGACAGTAAGGGTTTCCTGCAGAAGCTTATACAAAGGGAAAAGCAGAAAACTGAACAGTAGGAAAGCCATGCTTACTCTCAGTCCAGCTTTGTAACTTGAGTTCTGATACAAAAGCCCAGAACTTGGTGAAAATAAGGAGAAAGGAGGGCTCCTTGTCCTCTGTAGCACAATCTATATTGAACTGTTGTTGATCACTATCATCTTAAAGTAGCAGCCCTTCCTTCCTGATTATTCCCAAGAGATCTTTCCACATGCTGAAGAGTAGTCAACTTACTTGTTTCACAAAACGTTCCTTCCCATCCATCACTACAAATACATTTGTAGGAGTTGATGCCATCAATACAAGTGCCGCCATTTTTACAGGGGTTGCTCTCGCAGTCGTTAATATCTACAACAGTTTGAAGGAGAGGGGAAGGAAGAACAATAAATCCAACTTGAAGTACAGCTACTGGAAGTCATCTTATTGCAGACTGTTTGATGCCACTTCCATTCTAAGCCCCTTCTGAGAGGAAGGGCGATAAGCAAGATGAGAAATAGTTGAAAGAGCACAGAAAGCGATGAGCCTGTCATTCAACAATTGCTACTACAAATAAAATCTGGAGTCCTTAAGATCCACGTTAAACCCCAACTATCAACTACCTCAGACCTTGTATACATAAGGTTTTTAAAAACATACAGTGCAAGGCCAGAAGGTTCATTACTGTGAACTTTCCCCAAGGCCTAACAAATTCCAATCTGCCTCGCCCAAGCGGGATATGAAAGCTTAGAGCAGTTCCAAGGTTCACTGTGTGACAGGAAAGAAACCTGAAAGCAGCCTTGGAGGAAAGGGTGGAATCATTTTCCAAAAGAAGGAGTAGGGATCAGTAAAACACGTTATCTCTTTAGCTCTTACTCTCGTGACAGTAGGTGCCAGTGAATCCCTTGTTGCATTCACAAGTGAATTTTCCACCTGCTTGGCTCTTGCATTTTCCATGAGGACCACAGACGTTTGAAGAAATGTAACGAACCCCTTCTGGTGTGCTGTTAGAAGCTACTGCCACAGTACAGCTGTCAATCACTGTAGAAAAAGCAGACACCTGCATGAGGACTGCCCATTGAAATGGATTTCTTAGCTTAAGAGCAGCATTTTAATTTCCAGCAATGGATGGGTAAAAGACACATTGTCAAATCACAGAATTACTTTGGTTGGAAGAGACCTTTAAGATCGAGTCCAACCACAAACCTAACACACCAGAGATGCTTCCTGCTTCACAATGAAGAGACTGTACCGCTTGTGCCTAAAAGAGTCACAGCATCTTATCTGAAGGTGGCTGGACCACATCCATGGCCTGGGGTTAGTTCAGCGAAGCAGGCTATTGGCTGTGTTGTCTGCCCACACTGGTGGGTCGCTGTCTTTCAGACAGCTGACATTTACAAATATTACTCATCTTCTCAAATAGAGGCAAAAGGCACAGGGCAAAATTCAGCCTCCTCATAGGACAGCTACTCAGCTGATTACATTATCAGAACTGCATGACAGCTTCAGCCAGGGGAGGGGCAGAAACTACTGCCAGTCATTCCTGTTCACCTGCAAGGTGACACAGACCTTCACAAGGAGTTGTGCGGCAGTGATCTTTCAGGTGGGAGCAGTTCTTCCCTTCGTAATCTTCAGGGCAGTTACAGAAATAGTCCATGGCGAGATTGAAGCACTGGGCACCGTTCTGGCAGGGATTTGGCTCGCAATAATCTATGTCCAGCTGTAAATAGCGCAGAGAGAGGAAAGGGAAATAAAAAGGAAGGGGTAAGAGGAGAGGGCCAAGTGATGTTTTATCATAGTTTTCCCTCACTACGACAAGCAGACATTGTGGAATCTGACCTTTTTATCTGCTGCCTCAAGGAGTTGCTCATAATACAGAGTTTAGTTAGACTTGCAACTCTTTCAGCAGACAGCACTCTTGATATTAAACAGCCACTGGAAGTTAATAGTTAGCAGGCAACAAAACCTGACAGGCAAACACTTGCAGCCTGCTTCACAAAACCAGTCCTCAGCAGCCCATCAGGGGGTTTTGCTGGTTTCTCCACTCCACCCCCCCACTCCAATATATATTAATCAAGCACTTTCTTGGCAGACTGACAGTGATATCAAGTACAGCTTTATACTATGGTTCACTGGACGCAAGGCATTCAGTGCACCGATCCCAAATGCTGGTAGAACTGCCACTGGCTGAGGGCCTGACTTTCACTCATGCTTCTTACCTGACAGAGGTTTCCTGAGAAACCAGCGGGACACAGACATTGGAATCCATTGATTTCATCCTGGCAGTGACCCCCATTCATGCAAGGGTTACTTGCACATTCATTGATGTCTTTCTCACAGTGATCTCCTGCGTAGCCAGGTGAACAGATACACCGATAACCATTAACCAAGTCCTGGGAAGGAACAAGAAAGTTTAGAGTTAAAGCCTTTGCCCTCCCTCTTTTTAATTTTTTCTTTATTATGTCAAAGGGGGCTGGAGGGTGAGGGGACAAAAAAGAAAAATAGTAATTTAATAAATATCCTCCTATGATGCCCGATACCAACACACAATTGGTTGAAGTGAAAACACAGTATTTGGGGAGATGGGAACAACAGCATGCACACTACAGCTCCCCACCCCCACAATGATTTACACTCTTCATTTCCAAGTAAGATACATTAATGCATATTTTGAAGTGAAGTATCTGCATTTACAGAAGACAGTTTGCACAACAAACAGGCCCCTTCACTGGTGATGCTGGCAGTGAAAAGGAGTCATTTATTGCAGCTGTATTTTTTCGCCCTTGCTGTTCTACACACATACCCCGACATGCTGTAACATGACGTAGCCCCTCCCCACCACTCAATGAAACGACAATTTATAACAACTAATTGCCATTTTCCACACTATTTGTATTTAAACTCAAATGGTTGCATGTCTCCAGGAAACCAAAATAAACCAAGACTGGCTTACCCGACAGGATCCTCCATTCTGACATTGTCCACGACAGTCATTAATATCTGTAATAAAATTAGCGTGCTTAGAAAGCAAAAAATCTATTTACACTAGATACAGAGTTCAAGCCTCTCCAAAACCGCAGCTAGATAAACCTTTTTTAAAGTTTCCTGCATGCTTCCCTTGAGATAAGGTTATTAAAATGGGTGGGAGCCTTTTGCAATTCTTCTACTGGAGGCAGGGAAACTTCACATCATTGTTTTAGTCACTTTATCAGAATACTGCTATGTTATGGACTAATGAGTTTGATAAAACTCTGTATTTCCATTCCACATCAAGTACTCTCAAAAACAACATCAACTGCTGGGGCTCTGCCTGGTGTTAAAATCCTAGCGTAGAACTCGGTGGCTTACACATATATACACGCTCACAACTGGCCTCTAATAAACCTGAGGATATATAGACACTTACTTATGTCACAATTGTGGCCAGACCAGCCGATAATGCAGTCGCAGTAGTAGCTGCCAATCAGGTTCCTGCAGGAGTTGGCATTGACACAGGGTTTGCCTTCACATTCATTCGCATCTGAAAAAGCAGTAGAATGGCCAAATGTGGGGCTTGTAGGGCAAGGGGGGAGGGAGAAACAAATCCTACAGCCAGTTCTCACAGCCATAATCAGCAGTTGGTGTGGATCTAAGGGGAGCTTGTAGTGTACAGCATGGATAGCGCAATTCGAACCAACAAAAGTCAGTCATACATCATCCCAAAGTCTCTTTCCATTTCTTTGCAATTAGAACATATGGGCTATGCCAATTGCTTGATAATTACCCAGCTACTCATTAAGAGCAACTTGCCCCTGACACACTCACACACACCCTTCAACTGAGTATTCTGAAGGAGGAGTGCTCAGCCTGGTCATATGGATTAGTGTGTTGCATAAAGAATGCAGACAGCTCATTCTTCCTGAGATCATGCACATTTTGGAACCCAGCTGTGAACTCCTTGGTCTGGAGGAGTTGACATGGCTGAGGAGATAGAGCAACTTTCTCACAGGCTAAAGGAAGAAATACTTGTGGGGGCAGGACTGGAAGGCATGCACATGCACCTTCCCCACTTCAGTCCATTTATGGTTTAACTCATGCCTGTTTGGCTTGGTTTGGCTGGCATATGTCAGGACAATGGCGGGAGGAAGCCTCTCTTGTCTTCAAGACACCTGTCCTGCAAACACTCATGCTTAACATTCCCAGTGTGCCATAACACATCCATAGGCTTCAGAACCATCAATGTACCTAATGCAAAGGGCACAACTGCCCTTGCCTGCTGATCTAGCTTGCATTTACCTTTTCCCCGCCAGAGCACGATAGGATGAAAAGAAAAAACAGTTCTCACCTAGCTGACATGTTTTGCCAGTCCACTGAGGTGGGCAAATACACTTAAATCCATCAACTAGATCTTGGCAAGTTCCTCCATGACCACAGGGATTCGGAGAACAATCATCAATATCTGTAATGCAGAGTGAGGAGAAGCTTAGCTCCGTTACTAAACGGGCAATGGCAGCAACTGACAAATCTGATAAATGGTTGCTGCTACAAGAATTTGCTCTGAGGAACAAGACTTCTGCTTGGAATTTTTAAGTATACTCTGATTTCAGCAAAAGCCTCCATTAAAAATAATGCAGTGCAAAAGGGGGTTCAAAGCACAGGGGAAGAAGTGGCTTTGTGGCAAGTGGAAATTAGATTTGGATTCAGCCAGTCTCTCAAAACGGTATTTTAAACACTTTCCAGAATGCTACAAAAATCCAGCCTTCTGCTTCTTTCAAGAAGCCGTCAGCTGTTCTGTGCCCATGCATTTAACAAAACCTTGGTACAAAGGACAAGAGGAGACCATGGCTGCTGAGATCCAGTGCTACAGCTGGGAAAGATTAAATCCACTGCCCTGTAAACTTATCAGGAATTACAAAGACTGACCTAAACCAGCACCTTTGTAGTGCAATTCTGAAAGGACTTACTATCAGTGCAAGTTGGTCCAGCCCAGCCAGGAGCACACACACATTCAAATCCCGTAGACGTCTCTAAGCAGCTTCCTCCGTTGTGACAAGGATCAGAGAGGCAGGCGTGCTCCGCTGTGCCAGGGCAGAAGTACGTCATGAGAGACTGTGACAGTATCACCAGAAGCCACCCCTGCTCCCTCTACACAATTCTACTCTGGACACAGCACCATTAATCTTGGGAGAGCTGCGAGCCAAAAAGCTACTAGCCAGCAGGAAGTCACCTTCAACGCTAAAGCCATCACCATGGATCAGACAAGGTAACCTGGAGACACCTAGCTAATGGTGACACCATTCAGAGACACCAACCGTTCGTGATAGAGCATGAACAAGCAAGTCTGGACCTTTGTAGCCAGCTCTGACACCATAATTGATATTAGGAATTAACTTTTCCCTCAACATTATAAAATATAGTCAAAACCAGCCACCAAATGCAGGCAAGAAGTACCTGCCAAGCAGCAGGCACATGACTGCATCAAACACTTACCAATCTCACAGTTCTGTCCCGAGTAGCCCTCAGGGCAGGAACATTGGTATTTATCAGGGCCAGTGTTGCTGCAGGTACCACCGTTCAAACAGGGTGGGTGGGTTCCACAGTAGTTCAGATCTGCAAGAGACAAGGAGCATTAAAGCCATGGTTGAAAACAACAGACATCTCCACATGCATGATTTGTTCCACTATTCTAGAGCCTTTACAGAATAGATCTGCACACAGGAGGAGGACAGGGCTGCATTAAGCACATGTGCCAGCGACACCAGAACAGCAGAGGAGGCAATGTGACAAGGAATTCCCACCGTGTTTCAGGGGCTCGCTCAGCCTCGGGTGCACTCTCCATGCTAAGTCTGCCGGTGTTAACATTCAAGTGTTAAACTTGGCTATCCCAAAGATTAGCATACCTTTGTCGCAGAGCTGACCACCCCAGTTGGTTTCACAGAGGCATTGCCATGGTTCAATGCAAGTGCCATGGACACATCCTGGGTGTGGAATGCACTTATCACAGTACTGGCCTTGCCATCCATACTGACACCTTCGTTTAAAACAAGAAAAAAAAAAGTCAGGAAAAAAAAATCAGAACAAGGAAAAAACCCCAAACCCATTAGAACTGCTCCGTGTAGGCACAAGTGTGGAACTCCAAAGCTGAGAAAGTTGGGGAGAACGGCAGGATGAGGGGAGGGGAGAAGCTATTCAAGGTTTGTTTGATGGTTTCTTGTAAACAAACATTTTAGTAGTTTTGCCAAGGTCTCTGTAGCCGGCCTCCTGACAAAAGAATAACTGTTCCGAGAGAACCAGCATGAGGCCGTTCAGCACAATAATACTCTTTTAGAGCCTCACACAAAGTGGTAGAGAGGGTGGGTGTGCACTACAAATCAATCTCTGGACTCTGACAGGGTGCTTTATAAATTGAGGTGGGGGGAAGAAAAAGTCAGTGGAAACAATAGTTATCCAGAGACCCCCATGAATACAAGGTTCAGGCATTTCGGCCACGCTGGGTTTGCGGGAAGACAAACAAATCCATAACCACCAACTCTTGAGGCCTCAGCAAGGCAGCAGCAAAACATGAGGAGCACTCTGCTCATATCAGGAGCTAACTCTACTCAGAAATAGACACAGCAAGTATGGACTGAGCACAGTAAGAAGTGAAAGAGAACAGCATGCATCAGGACTTTACATGTGTTCAACGATCATCTGTCAGTATATGTCAGTTCATTTATGCTCAGAGAATCACTAAAAACATACCAAATTCTGAGAAACATTAATGTCATGTCTGGAGAAGACTTGATTATTAATATTTAAATTATATAATGCCACTATCAATGAGCTACCTGAATTCAGTACTTAAAAGGAAGATGTTCCTTTTAAAGAAAAGCCCCTTTGAGGGAAAGCTCATTTTGGCTTTCATTTAGTTCTCACTAGCAAGGCAGACCAGGGATTCTTTAAGTTAAAGTGAATCTATAGAGAGAAACAAGGAAAACAAGTTGAGAGTGAAAAGCAAGGGTTTGTTATGGTACTGCATTTCATTAACAGGACCTAAAAGTAATTGATCAGCAGCAATTATGCATTAAGCTGACCCTAAATTATGAAAACAAGCCTCATCTCTATAGAAGTCAGCTAAGCTTCCTATTTATAAGCCCCCCACCATTCTTCTACCGCCAATTTCTTCTCATGGGAAAAAGCAAGAAGGATCTATCCGTTGGGTAATCACACACAGCTAGTGGTAAGTCTGACTTCCCTCCTGAAAATCTCAGGTGACAAACTGCATCCTAATTAACTTCTTTTTAATAGCTATTTTAATAAAGCAGCTCTTCAAAGTCAACGCGAAATTCTTAGTTTGTGTGTTTGGGGGGAGGGGGTGGAGCTAGTGCAACTTCTGTGTCTTTGTGTGCACAGAACATGAAAGAAAACCAGACTGAGCAAAACAACCCCTCTCAAGTAGCTCTTGGGAAATCCTTCTGTATAGGGAATGTAATAAGAACGCACAAAGATCAAAATTTGCAAACATAAAAAGCTTGCATTGCATAGAGCAGCACTAAAGGGACCTCACCCGCAAAAACAGGTATCCAAATTGAGAATGAGTCCATGCTGCCAAACCAAAGGGATTTTTTATTTTTTTACTTTCTTTAAAAGAAGCATAAAGACAAACAAATAAAAAAACTGCAGGAAAAAAGCCTCGAGCTTTCTTCAAATATCCATTTCCAAGTGCAACAAACAAAATTGCATAAATCTACAGGCATAAAAAAAGTTAGGTATCAATTCCAGAAAAAGATACATATTATTAAACAAGAATTGTTACCATGAATGCAGCAGTTTCTCATGAGAAATTTAAAGTTAACTTTCCTTGTACAGTGATTCATGAGGAAATATGGTTTTGTTGGTTGGCCTGCATTTAAGAAAGCAACTTGCACCAAAAGGGAAAAGGATATTTTAAGAACATTTGCGAGTTGTCTATTGTACCAGAACCTAGAGCTGTTTCTGATGGGATGTTATTTTTAACCTCTGTTGCATTTGTAACATACAGGCTACATGACTCATCAAAACTTAAAAGAAAATAAAATCTTGTTTCTGTGTTCACTTTAAAGATATTGGTCTAACTTGGCAAGCAGGAGTTATCTGAAAGCACCAGAAGGACGGCATTGTTTCAAGACTATGCAAATCAAGTGTGGGAAAGTTGCACCTTAAGTAAATAAGAGCACTAGTGCATGTCTGGGCAGTGAGTGGGAGGTAAGAGACTTAGAAAGAGAAAGGAAAGGAAAAAAAAAAATCTGGAAACAAAGCCTGTTGTTCCGACTAGGAGACAGCAACCCCTACAAGGCATGTTTATTCTGATGACAGAAGCACAAATCACTGGTAGCCTTGACTGATATGCTCCTCTCACCATCTGCCCCCACCCTGCACCCTCCCACCCCCACTTCCTCGGGGGTGCGTGCTTGCTCCTTCACTTGCTTGCTTCACTTGCTCAGCTTTGCTCAGCTTTTTTCTTCTTTAATTAAAAAAAAAAGAAAACTATAGATCTATAGATCTGATGTTCTGGGAGCTAACCAGGTTATATCAGTGCTGCTAAACACCAAAACAATCATCGCTGAACAACCTACAACAGCCCTTTCTGCAGCTTGACTTTCACTTTGGCGTGTCTCTTGCGGAGGGCCAGGAGTCACTTCCTGCCTCGCTCTCAGAACGTTCCTGGATGATTTCTTTGTTTTCTTTTGGAAGCGGGTTATGGGGACAGACAGAACGAACTGCTGTGGCTAATTTAACCTGACTTCTTACGCAGTCAGACACCCCAGATTTAGTTCTTGTTTGAACTACAGCTTATCTAGAAAGACAAGCAGCCCACTTCATGCAAACGTTTCCAGCAATAGAGAATCCATTTTTTAGGCAGAAAAATTACTGTCTGTTCCTTTAGACTTCTGATTTTTAATTGCAAATGCTCAAGCTTCACTGTTAACCCTCCCTACGCAGGATCAATATCAACGTTTCTGTAATCTCAGAAGCACTTAGTTCCCTATTGCACATAAACATGTATAATAAAGGGTTACATGGAGCAAATTGTAACCTGCGTATTGATAACGAGTACCCGTGTTTAATAGCTATTAATCCTCTATTAGCAAGGGAGAGAACTTCCCTGTGATGTAAATATATGCTACATCTCGAGGCACTCCAGATATTTAGTTGTTGAGTTATGGATAAACTCTGCTTTCCATTGTCTCCTTGCCAGGACAGAAGAGACTTCAAAGCACAGAAGTAAAATTCTGCATTCATCGGAGCCTACTGACAAGATTTCATCCCAGCTATTAACCTCTCAGCACTCGGAGCCTGGCTCACAATGGTAAAGGAACCGAGAGATTTAACTAATCCATTCTAAAGAATGCTTGACTTTTGCCTACTGATGGAAGAAACCAGGGGGTGGGAGAGAGGGAGGGAGGAAGGGGGAAGCAGTGAAAGGAAGAAGAGGAGAGAAAAGCCACACTGTACTTCAAACTTTTAGTTGAAAAAGCCTATTAATCAGGCTGTTGAAAAAAACCAAACATACCCACAATACATTTGCACTATTTATGCAGAAGCAATTAGTTAGTGCTCATTAGGCAGCATTCACAGGATTTATCCCACACCCCCCTCCCCTCCAGTGCCACCATTTCACAAACCAAAGCCTTCTTAAAATTATCAGTGCATTAAAAGCCTGCTCCCCCCACCCTTATTCTGGGCAAGCCAGCATGAATAATATGCCTCGGTCAACAACATGACTCCAAAAACACCCTCCCTCCCCAATCCTACTGTGTTTAGCATCACTTATTTAATTATTTTGGGGCAGTGGGGGAAAATGAGGAGGCAGCGGGAGCATTTACCTGCACTCTCCTGGAATTGTGCAAGAACCATGCTTGGGGCTACATCCCTGACGACAAATAGCTGTTAAAACAAAACAAAATAAAAGGAAAATTAAAAAAAAGAAGAGTATCAGCATGCTGCCTGCTTCCTGCATCTTCACACTTGTGGGAATGTTTTAATCTCTAACCAGCATTGTAATCCCACTAAATCCAAGGTTTTAACAAGTCTGGCCTATCAAGTCTACTGGAAGGAAAACCAGGGTAGGTGGCTCCCTGGGACAGGAAATCCATCAGCTAGCTTTGCAGAGCAATGGTATCTAATGCCATTTGAAGAGCTGTTTCTCTGCAAGCCACTTCAAGCCTACAAGTTTGCTTTCTCTGCCTTTGCAGGCAAACTGGCAGCTCTACCTTACTTTACATCCAACTGAACTTAACTGTTAACTACTTGGGATTTACTTGAGCCATATCTCTGGACAGACAGGATATTAAGCTGAGTGTCAATTCAAATTGCAGGTAAACTCAGTCAACAAGACATGTCGATAGCCTGTTTCTATTCAGAGTCCTCCTTTCTCCTTCTGAAACTACCTAGGAAGCTGCCATTCCCTAATAAACATGTTAAGCATCATCTCAGGTAGAATAAACAGCCTGGGACTTTTCAAACACCAAAGCTTTACACTTGCCAGGTCAGCTCTAAAGCAAATCTCTCCTTCCTGCTTGTCTTGAAGTTCTGCACCAAAGGGGAAATCCTTTTTGAAGTCAGCAGCAGAACTCCCATTGAAGTCAATGGGCTGGGTTTTCTTCCCAAGGGCAAAGATGTGGATAATCAGAGAAAGAGCACTTCTGCTAAGTACCACGTACTTGTGTGACCCAACAAGATTTTAAAGCAAGGCAGAAATTGGTCTTCTCCTGCCCCTAGTGCTTCATGTAAACAGATAGTCGCTGTCCCACCAGCCCTTAACCCAAACTGACCACAGAATCATAACCTGAATACAATGCACTCAAATCCTTGTCTGCTGACCATTTGGGATCGAGGGTTCATCACAAACCTTTGTTACATTCTGGTCCCATCCAGCCTTCCAAGCAGGTTTTGTTGCCATTCTGGTCACAGGTATGGTGAGTGAAGAAGTCATCTCTTGGTCGACAAAACTTGTTGCAGCCAAAGCCATAGTAATGTTCTGCACAAGTCACACGGATTTGATACTCAAAGTGGGCAACTCCTGCATTATGCTTCAAAGTCTGCCACTGACGGCTTGGGTTGATCATGCCAGAGTGGGATGCCTTCTCAATAATGCGATCGGGATCTGCAAGTCACAAGAGGCGGCAGAGTTACAGTTTCGGTTAGGAACCATTGCCTCCCACATCACAGCTCTCTGGATTCGCAGACAAGACTCTCGAGGCAGCCAGTTGGCTTTATTAATTTTCTGTTTTAGAGAGCAAGATAAGGCTGCCCTGGAGCTACAAACCATTAACAGAAACATGCATGCAGCACTACCAAACTGAACAAAGCTTGAAATCAAAAGGGACTGTTAGGTTACCAGCAATCACTTATCTCTTTTGCGCTATAAGGACATCTAGTAAGAATCATGCAGTCTGCAATTAAAAAATACTCAACTGCTTTTACTGTTTAGTACACAATGTGGTTTTCCAGGCTTCTCCATTAATGGTCCTAGTTTTGTTTTTAACAGATATATTTACAAAAACATCATACTACAATAGCCTAAAAAAGCAACATTCACAAACTGAACGTAAGCACCACAAAAGGTTTGCAGCCTTCTGGGACTCTGGTGTAAACACTAAATTGAAAAATAGCAACTCTGGCATTTGGATGACATCAGCAATTGCACCAGGTGTTTTGGCTGATAAATACCATGGAAATCCTCTCTTCAGATGTTAGACTACACTACAAAAAAATCAAGAATAGCAGAGCTTAAAGCAGAGAACTCCAATTAATGCAGAGATGTCCCACAGATCCCCCTTCTCGCTATAGAGCATTTTGAAGTTTAGACTTTGTACCTGACATTTAGTTCCAGCAAATGTCTTCTGGCTTTTAGAGCCCTAGAACTGTCTAAATTACAGCTTGAAATAATAATATTTCACATTAGCTTGGAACATCGTACACATCTGTGGTATTTCACTTTGTAGTCCAGGTCTTGTGACTTAAATGATCTGACACTGCCTTACGACCTGCTGCTAGCAAGCACTTGACTGCCAGCGAAGGTTTATCATGAAACAGCCAAAATATCCTTGCAGACATTGTACAAAAACAAGTACCAGGCTCTGCTGCTCTGTATATGGGAGCATAACCCAGTGACAGAAGACTTTTAGGTAGACGGGCAGTTTGCCAACGATGTGTTAGAAAGCAGCGTGAGGTACTGGCACATTCGAGTGTGAAGAATTAAAACATATCCATGTGCAGCTTGTTCTTCCAACAATTACAAAGGAAAGTTTGGGGATTTTACATAATGCAGAGTTGAAGACTAATGAAGTTGCTACATAAAGCTTAAGATGACAGGCATTTTTAAATCTAAACCACTTTTAAATGTATTGCCAAGGACCTTTGATTTGTAGCATTCAAAAAGAACTTCCCAACAAGCTTCTCAAGCCTCAGATACCCATTATCAATTCACCACCAGACCCTGCCTGCTTGTCTGCAGTTCTGAATAAAGTCAAGTCAAAGCACTCGCAACACAACCACAGCAAAGTGTTGATACAGCCACATTGTAAGCATTTACCCACTTTGGGGGGTATTCTTGGCTCGAGACTAAGCAGTCATTAAGCATTTACAGTGTGAAATTAAGGGCAACAACTTCTTATTCTCCTTCTGGTATTTCTGGTTCTATAATATTTCCCATTTAAATCAGTTTTTATTATTCGTTGGCACTAAGTCCCCAACCCCACATCTATGTGCAAGACCTTCAAATGCACGCAGGCCTTTATTAATTTCAATCCCGTTCACAAGTAATGTAGATGCCTAAGGACTTTTCCATACTGGTATATCCAGAGCAATATCATGCCCTGTACTGTGCAGGTGTAAGGCTCTTAGATCTCATCAACAAGATTACTGACTAATTCTAAGAGGTACTTAAGCAGATGCATATCTGTTTGCCTTGAATGGGGCTAGTCAAGCGATTATAGTTCCACTCATTCGTGCTGGAGATGGCTTTGCTGTCCTTGCCAAGATTACACCCCTATCTACAGCACAGTTGAAAAGCAAACTCAGTTCCCCAAATACAGAGTCTGTGCATAAAGACATCCTGTTTCTTGCGAGTAAAACAACCTCCTGGAAGTGGCAGAAGAAAAGGGGAACAACACTCAGTTTAGTTTTGCAAACCACCACACACACACTCTTGCTTTTCCAGGCTTTTCCTGTTCCCCGTTGGGAACATACCACTGGCAGCTATTTCAGTCCTTGGCACCAGAAAAACAGTTGCCTTGGAAAAGACATCTTTCCTCTTGCCTCTGCCAGCTCATTAGGAAGCATGTCCTTGCTGTACATCTATGACATCTCACTCCAGCCACCGCTTTTGAGCCCTTAACCACGGGCTGAACTCAAATGGAAACAGCCTTATTAGTCCACTGGACTTCACTGTTTTAAAGGCCCAGATGGAAGCCAGCTGGATCACAGCTAAAATGCATTTCACTTGATACACACCATACAGCTACCACCATACGTTTAAATTTGAGTAAGGTCTCGCAGACTTAAGATCCCTTTCCATTAGGCATCACCCACAGTTTTCACAATGAAGTATTGACATGTTCCTTCTTGTACAACAACTTCTCCACCCTTCCCTATTCCCACCTGTCAGTACACACTTACACAAGCGTGCTGACCCAGACTTCAGGGAAGGCGTTGCAACAACTCTGCCATTCTTAGCCTGCACCAGTGATGCTTGCAGTTGTATAGGGAACAAGCCAAAGCAGCACACTGGTTGAGTAACTAAAAAGTAGTGCTCAGCCAAGCTTGGGGAGAAGCCCTCTTCCTAACTCCCCTGACATCATCTGACTCAGATCCTGTGCTTTGATAGAAAGGTTAGAGGAAACCGATTAGAAATCGATGAAGTGGAAGAGAGAGGCTTTTGTGCATCTTTAGCTTCTACTCTGCACTTCACCCACAGAGAGTTGGTTGGTTTCATTCACTTTCTGTGCCTACACCTCATAACTATTGATCCTTCTCTTTATTCAAGAGAATTCAAGGGCAACTGTAGCTAAAGTTTTTCACACTAGGAAGTTAGCTATTTTGACTGCCCACTTTTGCTTTCCAATGGTCCAGTTTCTGAAAATTGTAACCACCCATCATCAGGAAGCAAACAACAACAGCTCAGACTCTTCAAAGCAGTTTGGGTGGCCAAGGACACCGGTTATTTTTGAAAGTCTTTGTTTCAGACAACTTCCAGCTATGGCTTGGTTTACATTGTACTGAAGTCTCTTTTGCCTGTCTGGAATTCACATGCAACTGATACCGGTAATTTACAATAGCTCTTTGACATAGTTTGAGATGCGATGTCAGCCCCATTAGCTTTATGTATGAAGCGGCAGTAGCAAGATGGCATCTCGACAAGAACCAGAGTAAGAAAACCATTTAAGCTGAATCTTGGCTCCAACAAAGCACAGTTCTCATCAACTTCAACGGGGCCAGAATTTAACTGCAAGCCACTCTTGGAAGGGAGACAAGAGAGAGTATGTGGTAAAGGGAACGTAAGAGGAGTGGAATGTGGAGGGGGGAAGGAAGCATCTGGTCTAGGATCTCTTAAGGACTGCATTGATCAGAGGATGCTAGAGCTATTGAAGAGTTAGCAAAGCCTATTAAACCTATTTGCCTACGACCCCCACTCCCACTCTCTCAATTTGAGTCCTTTCAATTCAGTGGTAATTAGGGTAGAAGAAAATCCATCCTGGACATCAGAAAAATACTTATCACTTTATATGATGACAACTGTTTAGTGCTAATGATTTTCTTAACTAGTTCTTCAAGACTTAATCTTCAGCTATGGGAAAGCTGCCTGTAAGTGAAGTGATGCAGAACAAAGGAAAAGCTTTGTGCAGTACAGTGACTCAAGTGACCTACAGTTGGATATGTGACAGCAAAGCTAGAGCAGGAATGCAAATCAGGAACATATGTAATGACATGTCCGCACTTGGTCAAACGCACTGCTGAGAAACGAGGCAATTTTGTCTGAAGACAATTGTACTTCCAAAACGTGAAAGCCAAGAAAGGGTTCATTGTGTAGCTGTGGAAATAGAGTCGTTTCATGAAAAAAGATGAGCTCTAATAATAGTAAAAGTGGCAGAGCCCCAGTCTGAAAAAACCCTCTCAGATCCTACTGTAAACAAGACCTTCATTTTTAATTCAGGCATTTTTAATACAAGTCTGCAGCTGCAGCAACCTAGTTTCTGCTCCTTCATAAAACACCCCAGAGTCAAGAGCCAAGTATCCCAGACACTACTCTGTGACTGTGCTTGAAATCAGAGGTACTGCAAGTGTTGAATGTGTCTGATTGCAACACAAACCATGGCTATCACTGACAGGTCACACAAATCACAGTAGTTCTTAGTTCTAGAGAAGTTATCCAATAGGACATCCCATATATATTTTAAAAAAAACCAACCCCAATAATTGAAAAGCAGAGTTTCCCAAACTCAATGGTCCATTCTCAAGGCATGTACTCTACTGATTAAAACATGAAACCATAGCACTGTGCACATTTCTACAAGATCTTCCTTTCACGAAGCACGAAGTCTATTTCATTACTGTGCAGCTGGCACCTGGCATTCCAAAGTGGACTACAAGAAGCTGTTAGAAGATTTGTGTAAGATGGGCCAGAGTGCTGCTGTTTCCTTGTTAAAGGAAAGGCTTGTTATGTCAACAAATGGTTTATGAGCTCCGATTCATACTTTCTCTTGTGGCTTTTACCGCACACTATTAAAGCCTTGGATTGAAAATAGAACTAATTTTGCCCACCTACATCAGTAACAGCCGAGTAACTTGTATGCCAAGAGACTCTACAAAGCTTCTTCTAGACAAACAGGATAAGCTTGACAAAGTTTCTGATACCAAAGACATTCCAGGTAGAAGATTCCCACCCTTGATTTCCAGCCAGCTCTACAAGGTGGTGTCTGGTGTTCAGCCCCTGAATATAAATCCCTACACATCCAACTCCCAAGGAAGAGTTGGTAGTCACTCCTGCTTCTCATCTCCAGTTGTTAGACAGATATCTACAGCAAGTCTTATGGAGATTATTATTTTATTTAAGGGCAGCATGTTTGGTTTTGAGAAGCACATATTTTATAGAGAGGTCCCTAGTCAACAAGACTTAGGTTCCTGAACATCTCTCCTAAGATTGAAATAAGATTTAACAAAAAAAAAAAACCCCACAAAAAACAGAACACCAAACCACCCCCAAAAAAATCTATACAAACCTCTTGGCTTTTATTCTCCCTAAGGAGAAAGGGGGAATTAGCATAATCTATTTTTAGACATCAAACTGTTGGTGCCTAGGTGAATGAGCTACTCACCCTCTAGAGGCAGTGTGAGGGAGACAGGCTGCTGCAGAGCCTGGAATAGTTTCCCTGAATTGTCTGGGAGAGAGATTTTCCTTCTCACACCCCACTCAGAGTGGGCTGGTTAGACTACCAAACACCTTTCACTGGACAGGAAACCAAGGTGTCTGAACTAAGTAAACCAGAAGAATGAATACTTACTAGTAGAGTTATCATTGTAATCCCATGCCTCAACAAGCAGCGTGTAGGATCTCTGCAAAAGAGAAAAGAGAATCAGTTTCAAAGCCACATGACTGTTAGAAGTTAAAAAAAAAAGTTGCAGAAAAAGAAAAATAATCCTGATCTCTGCCCTAAAATGGAATACTTGAAAACATAAATAGGTAATAGATTATACTAGAGACAAACATGATCTTCTTGAAACCCCATAAGCTACCTTATCCAGTCTGACTTAGAAGACCTTTCACCTTGGATAGCTCATCTTTGTCATCATTAATGAATCTTATGTACTTAACCAGGAAGTACAGCCTTTGACACTACACTGTAGCTGCAATAAAGTATGTGCAAAAAACCTTCACGTGGAAGACAGAAAACAAATTAACAGGGCTAATATAGCAGCAGCAGAAAAAAACTCAAACAAAACACAACCCCAACACCCCCACCCTGAAAGTCTTCTTCAAAAGAATTTTCGTTACAGAAAAGTAGTCCTGATGTCCCTTCCCCCAGCCATCCTGAAAGCAAGAAGTGTTGCTAAGATTACTGTGCTCTGCCTTGACAGCGCAATCTCTAGGGACTTTGCTTTTCAGCACCCCCTTTGAAAGCTTTGTCTGCAACGAGGGCCCATTGCAGCTCCCACAAGTATCAGGTAACCGAGGGAAGAACTGATGGATACGGGAAGGGGGTGGGGTGAGAGCGAAGCATTGTAAAACAAAGGCTAAAAATCGGACTATTTGGAAGAGCAGGGAAAGGGAAGGCACACTATCCACCTCGTGTCACATTTACAGCTGCACTGATCTGCCAATGAGCTCGCCAGCACTCCAGTAATAATAATCATAAGCATAAACTAACTGAAGTGACTCCATGGGTTGGAAAGATGCCAGCTATTACATCTAAACCACCTTTATCTTCAGTCTTAACTTGAGAACAAGAGCCATTAAAACATCTTCTCCTCCCTCAGCTCTACTCCAAGATATTATTATCCAGGCTGAATCTTTCAAAACTGCCATTTAACTAGCCATATCCAAACTTATAGCTGGATTCAAAAACCAACCAAAACCAGGCCCTCTCTCCCACAAGAAAAAATGAAGAAAAAAATGCTTTAAAAGTATCACAGCTATAAATGAGGTAATAAACCTAAGAGGGTTCTAGTGAGCAGAACAGTAACATAATAAATAATAACTCTCCATGAAGAGTTTTGGTGATTTGCCACAGGAGCCGCATATCAAAGTTTATTTCTTCTTAATTTTATCTGTCCTCAGTCACAATCTGCTTATTTGCGATTTGCAGCACTTAACACCTTTTCTGTAACAGAACCCAAAATACAGCTCTGAGTGTAAGTTGCTACAAGGTGCAAGTGTAAGGCAGACCTCACATTCCTTAAGAGCGGCAAGAAGAAAAAAAAAAAAAAAAAAAGCCGAAGCAGACTGCTTTCTCACGACTGGACACAGCATGCAGCCTCCAAATGAAAACCTAGTTTGTGATGGACACCAGCTTGGAATATAGCCTAAATATGTTTCATATTCAAAGCAGACGAGGGTTCCATTTCGTTCACTGATAACTGTGGGAAAATGCTTCCAAAAGTAAGCAAAGCCAGGCAAGCCGAGGCATGCGCCCAGACTCCTATGCAGAGGCTCCACTGGCCCAAACCACTTCTGGTTAATATTTTATCAAAGTTACATGTTGTTTGTTGCTATTCTAGACCAAGTGTGTCAATTTGAAAGAAACACTGAAAAATAAACCAAAACACAACACCATTTACACTGTCTAAAGCAGATTTAAATAGTCCTTACACAAGTCACAAGTTAAAAATGAAGCAAAACAAAACCAGAACAGAACTCCCAAGCCATATTATAGATATAGATTGCACTATCTTGGGTGCTTCCTCACTGGTTTAATTACCAACAGTCAGAAGAGCAAGCACAACATGTTACTGCAAGCTTGAAAAAAATATTATGATATAGAGAGAATGAATTATAGCAACTAGCTGTACTTCCAATAAAGTTAAGGATGTTTTCCTTTCAGCCTTGCATAATTGTTTTGGAAGATATTTTGTCTAAACTCATAGCAACAGTTCCCAGTTGGTTCTCAGGACTGTTTACCAACACACCTAGCCCTTAAGGAAAGGAAAGGCTGAATCCTAGCTTTAAGTGCTACTGTTGCTAGATACTTGTGTGACCACTTTCCAACACCACACTGGAGTTAGTCTGGAGAGAGGAGACGCTTCTGCTTAGCTGGATGGAAACAAAACGCAGAGGGAAGAGACCTACCCTAGCAATTCCCTTGTTCCTCGGTGTCCCCCCTCACCTCATCTGAATATTTTAAATGAAGAATGCCAGTCCTGAAAAGGGATGACACAAAGAGTGTCAGTTTAATCTCTTGACTCCCTCCCACTCAGCAGGGGGCAAAGAAAGGACAAGACTTTGTGTTCAGGATAGTCCGCAGGCACCTACAGCCCCACAAAAGCTGCAAGCCCCCTCACTAATCCATCTACCACATACCTCTAGCCAATTCCACCACCACCACCCTCCCCAAAGAACAGTTTTGTGCAAAGACTGCACTGTTGAGATTTTTTTAAAAGTGCATATCATCCCCACTCTATAGATCAAAAATTCAGATATCACAGGAATGACTACTTACAGTGCGAAGGTTTAAGTTTTCCCATGCCCACAGATGACCTCTGCACATCTTTGAATAAATATATATATATCCAGTCACAAGAATTCCACATCGTGCACCTTATTCCATCAAAGCAACGAGCTAGGCAACAAGGCAGCAGTGAACTTTCCAGAGTCACACCCAATTAGCTACTGTAAACCTGAGCTTGACCAGAAGGCAGAGATTCTGGCTCGAGAGGAAAGGCTGCTTGAAAGGAACAGTTTGCAGAGCACCTACAGTCTGATCGGCCCAGGAGACTAGAAGGCAGCATGGTTGAATTGAAGCAAAACCCTTATGAGTTAAGCTGTGTGAGAATGGAAATGGTTATATTCACTTTCCAAAAAAAAAAAACAAAGCAAGCACCAATGTGCAAAGGCTATTTTCCTCAATGACAGACCCCCAGGGTTTAGTCTTGATCCATTGATAATATGCAAGAAAGACTTTGAAGACCCTGAAATGCATAAACACCTGTCTCTTAAGGGTCTGAAGTGGCAATGCAACCACTTCTCTGGTTATTCAAATGAAATACCAGCAGCTCCAGGTAAGCAGAGGGTTTAAGGCTCACAGCCTAATCACCTTCTGGGTGGATATCTGGATGAAGGGAAGAAAGAAGTGGGTTTGTACTTTGGCTTCTGAAGGCATTCTGCAAGCCAGCGGGACAGAGCAAGATTAAAACATCAGGCTCAGTGAAAGGACTGCCTCCTTTTTGAAAGGGGTTGCAACTAGACAAACTTCTTTCCCTCCTATCCTTGTGGTTAAGCCATGTAAGGGCTTTGCTGAGTATGTGAAACCATGACTAGACAAATGCAGTGGGAAGTTTGCATTCTGAATGCTGTGCCTGCTCCTCCTCTGACAAACAAGGAGAGCAGGTTAAGCCCTGCAACGTTTGCCTCATGCTCTGCCAGTCATACACATCTGTGAAGTTTGAGAATGGTGCTCACATCCTGCCTGCATCCTAGGGAAGATAGCTAGGAGGCTGGAACACTGCCACAGCAAATTGCCAAAAGCTCCAGTAATCCCAGTCAAATAGGAGGGGAGGGGAGATAGGGAAAAGGAAAACTGAGGAGTACGTCAAAGCATGAAAGAGCCAGGGAGGAGGGCATCTCTAAGCAGAGTTAGGGCTAGTCACAAAACCACTTCCATTAAATGTCAGCAGGACTCTAACTTGGGAACTCAGTTGCCACATAACCAGTCACGCTGCTGCTATACATTAACAGCAACATCATACCACAGTCAGCCAGTCTGCCTTGACAAAGGAACATATCCTTCCAAGGACAGACGAGTTGAAGACAACCCATACCACATCCAGAAGAGATAAGGATGTATGTGAGGAGAAAGGAAACAATCTAACTCTCTTAACCCTTTTTTGAATGCAGTATTTCCAGGAAGCTGCTTTTTCTGCCAGCCTACAGACAGATAATGCAACACCCTATGAAGCTGTTACTCTCTCAACCCTGTGTATATAAACAGAGTCTAAGCTGCTACGATCTCACGCCTCTGAGTCCGTGGCAAAGAGGAGCTAGGCACAAACTCAAACAGGCAGCCCAGCCAGAGGGTTCATCAGAATATGCCCACATGAAAACTGGGCACACTGTTCCTTTGGTCTTCATTTTCAGTAATTTCTTCATTGCTGCTAATGCTGGTAAACGCTTCACTGCCGCATAAAGGAGAAAACCTGGAAACAAATTTAACTATAATAGCAGCAGTCAGGAGAGATTTTCTCCCCCGTTCTGGTTTCATTTGTGCCAAGCCAGTAACTGAAGTCAAGACCTCTCCGATGCAACTGCCACCCTCCTGCCAAATGATGAAGGACACAAAAGTACCGCTATCCAAACTATGCATACGCTTAAGCATCCAGTAAACCAGGCTGATCTCTGATCTGGCAAGCCTGCTGGAATAATGAGTATCCTGTGAATACATAATGTGCTGAAGTTGCCATTGTGTGAAGTAAGTCCATGGTTTGTCTGGGAGCCGAGCAATGCTGAGTCTACTGCTGCTTCCTGTTGCTTGTCCTGTATTAGCATTATTTTTGGATAGGCCCCATTATGTTCTGTAATCCTCCCTGCAGTCAGTATGGCCACACTATTGTTCTTGGTTAATATTAGCAGTCAATGCCTCTGTCTGGGTGGCCGGACTACAATGTATTCCAATCATAAAACTAGCATGCATTAACCAAACAATGTACTGGGATGCAGCGGGGAGACTTGGGGTCCTCCGTCCTCCCCTCCTTTAAAAAAAAGGAGCCCACCAAAAAACCCAAACCCACAAAGTAACAATTCCCAACCTCCCCCCCTCCCCAAAGAAATAGTTTCAAAAGAAATTCCAAAAAGCAAGGCTAATGATTTTAAGTGATTTCAGCTGATGATGCTGTGCATCACACAACGGCAGCGTTTTAATCAGCACCTTATCTCGTTATGGAGTTATTTTCTCACGGAGCCCCACTTGTCAAAGACTAGCAGGTAGGCCAAGATGTCAATGGTTGCTTTCAACCTTCCCCAACATGCAGATTACCCGCTCTTATCAGTCCCCCTACCTGTTTAAAGCATCCCACTGATAATTAAATGCACCGGTTACAAAAGGGTGGCAAGGTTAATAGAGAGAATACCTAGTAGCCAGCCAAGCAAAACAGTCAGGTTCACATAGAGCAAGCCTGAACAAGAAGCCTTTCTACTTATTTACCTAAGTGCACAAGAACTGGGTTGAGCTGGTAAAGGTCTCTGGATGCTTGACAAACCACTTTTACCACTTCTATCCCCATTTTACAGTTTCTTCTGAATGCTACAAGAATAACGACTGAAATTTATGTTGCAGAATAGTGACCACAGACGATGAGCTCCACAGACTGCCAAAAATTGAACACAACAGCTTTTCATTTTGACATCTTTCCCCATGTTAAGGCATATGGTTTAACAGCTAAAATTATTAGAACTGTGTCAAAAATGTAAGACTTCTATTCAGCAGCAGAATGACAAAGTCAGGTTTAATTTGAACCTTCAAATCCAATCCTGTTGTATTACCTACATGGAAATGCTTTTAAGAAATGTAGCTTAAGATTTTTTTCATGTACTGCAGGGTATCAGACTTAGGATCTGAAGTTGTTCTAAGTGCCATGTATGACAGTGCAAGCCTCTCACATGGCACATCATCTCACCTAACTAGCCAAGGCCCAACTTTACCAGCTTCAAAATTAGTTTACTTCTATTCCAGCCTTCAGTCCACAATGAAGTGGTAAGTTTCCTTAACTAGAATTTTAAGCATAAAACATCAATTTTATGCAATTTATTTTCAGACATGCAGACTTCCAGCTGTATAAGCAAGCTGACAATGCTAGATGTATATAGTCTGAGAAAGTTTAGGAATCAGCTGCAATGCCAGGCCCAATCCAGCTGTCACTGAAGTTAAACTGGAGCAGGCCTTTATTATCACAAGAACAAAAATTCTGAGAGCAGGTAGGATGAGAATCTTAGACATATTATGGTAATATAGTCAAATGTATTTATCAGCAAGATGAAGTTCTGAACAGACTGAAACATAAGAAGTCCTAAGAACACCCAAGAAGTCCAAAACCTCCAAACTGCACCTTCTGTGCAGTCCTGGAAAAAAACATCCTTGTGGATTCTACTCATGCCTCAGATATCACTTCATACTCTCAATTCCTTTTTTGATAGAAATCCTGGACAAAACATTGCACTTTGAGTGCTGAAGATTTATTCTTAAATAATTAGTCAACAATAAATGACAGAGCATGGATTTGATTAATATGCATTTTGTTATTACAAAAACTTCTTCTGATTTGCCCATGCTCCAAGGTGACATGTTGGGTATTCTCTAGGAAAGGCCTGAACAATATCTAGCATTTGCTTCTAAATGTTTTTTAAAACCAAGTTAATGGAGAAAGAACAAAAATCAGAAGAACAAACTTTAAAAAAAGAAAAATACCAGTTGAACAAAGTGATATTTCTCTCAGATGTAAAGGGCTGTTACTTTAATATCAGCCACAGTTTAGTATTTTGGAAACCTTTGTGTCAAGACAGGGAAAAAGTTGATGAAGCTTAAAAAAAAAAAAAACTACTAAAGCTTTTTCATTATAATAAAAACCCAACTGAACAAAAAACACCTACCCAGAAAACATATCTTATGTCTTCATGAACCAGTAGCCATAGGATTTTTCATTAAAAAGGGGGAAGGCTGGGTAACATCATTTAGAGTAAGACTGAAAATGTTTCAAATCTTTTTATATTTTATTTATGCTAAAGAGGTTTAGGTGCTGGAGGTTTTTTTCCACCTTGGTAGTTTCCCCAATGCGTTGGCGCAATTGGCCCTGATATTAAATAATTACAAGGATCATAATTTCAGGATAAACAGGCTGTTTGAAATTGGAGCTATGCATACAAAAGGAATTTCCAAATTTGACATCCTTCTTACAGTCTTGCCAAAGCCCCAAAAAATCTTTCTTTACATAAAAGCAAGGTTTAATGCAAAGCTTTGCTTAGTTAATCTATGCACAGATCCCTTAAGGTCTGGAACACACCACACTTTGACTTCTTTAAGAAAGGCAATAGATGTGATTTACATCAGAGAAGAGCATGTGTCTACTATGAAACAAAACTTGTCGAGGCAGACTTTGACAAGTGGAACATGGAAATGCCTTTGTGCCACACTATTCTAAATGGCTCCATAAACTAAGTTTGCCTGTCAAGAAAGTCACTGAAGTCTCAAAATGAACACAAGAAGCAAGGCCATGTGGAGAGGGTGGTATTTGTTTGGGTTTTGGTTGGGGGCTTTTTGGGGGTTGTTTGTTGTTTTTATCTTGTTTTTTAAATTATCATTGCTATTTTTTAATGTATTGAATAACTACTAGCTACTGCAGGGGCAGCTTTCTGATGCCCTCATAGTTCCTTTATGCCGCTCTGCCACCCTGTTTCCTAGCAACTCACTCAAACCTCCCACCACTTAAATTAATTTCTGGCCCATCATCTCCCCCACCCATTACTCACAGGGGTATGTATCAAAACTGACAAGCAAACCACATAAGTTATAGATTTGAAATGTCAGAGTCTTATTAATGCTACAAGCCAAATCTAACAACACAGCTGAGGGACACCACTCTCTATTCATCACGCAGAGGAAGAAAACAGACCTCTAATGCAACAGAACTATTTTTCACAAATGGCATAAGGGGGCAGCTTGACACGAGAAAAGATTATTTTTTTTTTTTAAGTAGTCAAGGCAACAAGAATTCCTAATGTTACCAACTTGAGATGGAACATCCAAGAAAAGCCTCCCTCCGACAGCAGAGCACAAACAATACATATTCAAAGATGAGCATGGATTTTCAAGTGCAAAATGATTAACATTTCAGTCTAGCTCCTATTACCTTTGCTGTAGTTTGCAGCTGGATGTGTTCAAAGACAATTCTCATCATTAGCTACATGGGCAAACAGAATGCTAATCTCTAGCTTCTACTAAAGTCAACAGTATTCACATGTCTAATAAAATTTCTTTAAGTTCTGGCATTTCAGCATCTGATTTGGGCTGATCAGGTTTACTACTATCTGTAGAGATTTCAAAATGCCTAAAGTGATTTAGGTGTACTAAAATTGTATACACAAGAGCATTGCCACATTAGACATTCTTTTGTTGAAACACCATTTGGAAGTCACAATGGCTACCATAAAGGCTTCCTATGGAAGTTAAAACTGGGAGGCAGGCTTGATAATTGCAAACAGACTGTCATCACAGTTTCAAGAAGTACATTTCTTCATGAGAATACATAAGAGTTTATTTCCAAAATCCCAGTCTTAGGAACCAGGGTGCCTGAAGTTGTTGAGTTTTTACATATTTTAAAGGCTAAACTGGAGTTTTGCTGCTGCTGGAGGATTCCAGTGCTCAATTAGATTCATCAGGACAATAGAAGCATTTCTTNCCGCCCCGACCCTCCTCTGTGCAAAGATTTCCCTTCCCAATCCTGTGAAGGGAGAGGTTGGTAGAAGGAACATGTTCACTTCTCACATCATTTTTATATACATACACATATCTTCAGATTCAAGGCACTCTGGTTACTGGGAGCAGGGTGGGGGGCTAGATGAAACCGACTTTTCTGAAAAAAGTCAAAATCTGCAACACAAGCACTGCAGCCATTGGCAAAGCTTCAAATACCTCAGATTTTTACAAAGCCCTTTATCCCTTTGATGGCATATTTGATAACAGTTTTATCTCATTTCATGATAAAAGAAAAAAAAAGAGAGAGAAAGAAAAGAGAAAGAAAGGAAGGACTTGTACTTCCAACAGAGAATACTTTTGTTAACTCGGCTATTGTACTTTGTAATAGTATCTCCTTAGAAAAGCAGGCTTGATTTCACCCTTGTGCCTTTCCAGCCCTCAATGGTCCCAAAGCCACAACTGACAGAGGCAGGCAGGTAGGAGGCAGCACAGGACGTTTCAAGAACACATGGCTGCCTGCAGCACTTGGCTGTAGGACTACAAAGTGGGTGTCTACACTACAACTGAAGAAGGAATACTTTCGGGGTGGGCTCCGCCTCCTCTCCCCCCCCACCCGCAAAAAAAAAAAAAAAAAAGTCCAGGCCCTCCCAGCAACCAGCCCTTATCTGACCAGGAAGGGCCAGGTTTTGGAGAAGTCTACATGCACTTCCACCTTGCCAGCAGTGACAGGGGGTAGAGTAAGAGATTCACCCCTCCCTGCATGCACTTAAGAGCCCTCCTTCCCCTTGCAAAAATGACCTTAGGCATCTAGGTTAGGATGACTGGATTTTCAAAACTGCTGAGCACCAACATATCCCAAGGCAGTCGGTGGGAAACTGTCTGCTCAGCACCTTTGGAGAAGGGGAGGGGGGAGAAGCAGTTTTGTTTCCTAGGTGATATCTAAATATAAGAGTTTCAAGAGCATAAATTTGGGAGTTTTCAGCTTAGCATCCCAGAGAGCCACCACAAGAGAGAAACTATTATATGTGCATAAGACCCCCCCAGATCAGTCTTCCTCAGTTTTTGCTCGCCTGCAGGCAGCACCACTGGGCACAAAACACTGCATCTCCAGACATCCCAGGCCATGGCAGCCTTCTACGTCCAGAAACCCTATGGCCCTGGAGCCTGCATCCGTGGGTCTGTTCCTGGGTGATGGCTATTTTATAAAGATGGTCTTCAGTTTCTGTGCAGTGAGTAAAGGATAATTCTGCAGAGCTGACCAAAGCTTCAAACCTCTTGAGCACCCCAGAAGAAAAAAGCAGCACTGAAGTTTGAGTGTTCTTGAGAAGACCAACAAAAAAGCAGGCTTCAGCTAACGAAGATGTCACTATCTCACCGCTCTACAAGGCTGACTTATTTGCTAGGACAACGCTGGGAAAGTGCCTAGCAGAGAGCGTCACCTCCTTCAGCCATCAACTTTTGTACACAACTAAAGGAAAGCCAGAACCTACTGACTGCAGAGGCAAGTAGCCAGGAAAAGGTGTACTCTGCAGAGGAGTGGGTGAAATGGAACAAAAGCTAAGGCCAGGCTTTCCTCAGTCTTTACCTTCTGGAGTCTACAGACACCTCAAAACATAGCACCCTTCCTAGGGAAGCTGGCATCTAGCTCACAAGGAGCAGTAACAGCAGCTCCCATCAACGCCAAGCAGCATAGCGACGTTTCCCCCTGGGAGAAGCAGGAAGCCTTCCCAAACACACTCCAGGGAAGAAGGCCAGCTATGACACACACTTTTCACACGGGATCCCTCTACAGACCCTAACCCACTGCTCCTCTGGCTTAAGCCCAAGGCTTCACTGGTTAGGAAAACGGAACAAAACAAAAAAAAATAAAAAATGAACTTCTGACCTTCTAAGTCTCAAGAGACTTATTCATGCTGTAAAGTGGAGAGATACCGGGTTTGCTTCCCTGACCCATTTAGATCCCCCTCACTGCACATCTGACTTTCAAATTTAACAGGCTGTGCATTGTGAGAGCCCCAGGGAACAAAAACAAAAACACCACCACATTTTACTCATTTCTGTGCTGTGGATTCCCGACGCTCTTGTCAAGATGCCTGCTCCCTCCCTCGTTCCTTCTCCCTCTCTGCAAGCAGTTAAGAGCTTGGCTCACTACGGCCACCTCAAACAGCACCATCCAACAGAGGCAGGGCCAGAAGCAGACCACGCAACTCACCGGCCAGGCGAAGCTGAAAGGGATAACAATCCGGTTCTTCTCATTATTCCGGTTGTACTTCAAATTGAAGGTATTTCCTCCGATGACAGGAGTCGACTTGGATCCAAAACTGCAAGGACCACCAGCAGTGACTCGCGATTGATACTCCTTCAGGCAAACTTTAAAATAGGTATCACACTCGTCTCTGGTGCATTTTCTGTCTCCTGGGTTTCGGGTGCCATCACAGCAATTTCCATTTTGCAGTACACCATTCACGTTTTGCATGGATAAGATCTCCAACTCGAACTGTCCCGATGCTAATGTCACCTGTTAATCCCAAGAAAGAACCGGAGGAGAAAACAAAAACCAAACAAACAAGAAAGAAAGAAACAAGAAACAGTTACCTCACTTTTTAAAAAATTTTTTTACCCTAAATATACAACAACTCAGGAGAGTCATTTTAAAGGTGCCTTCAAGAACCACACCCGTAGCATTAAAAAAAACAGCAACCACTCCACTCTTTTCCCTATCAGGCATCCACGAGAAAGACTCATAAATCACCCCAACCAAATAACGCCTTTAATGATAAGAAACCCCAAAGTGCCAATTCTGAAAACACATCAGCATGGGGAAGGCTTCTATATCGTTAGGATATAAAAATAAACCAAACCAAGAATACATACGAGAGGACAACCACCCCCCCAAACCGATGTAACTAAAGCACCCTAAACGCAACCCCTCTGTCTTCTCCGAGGTGCAGCTGAGACGGGGAAAACAGGCTCCCTGCTCAAGGCTGCCCAGCTGAGATTCAAGCCCTGCTCATTAGTCACCTTCTGAGCCTTGGTTTAAAAAAAAAAAAAAATTAAAAAGGCAAAACAAAACTAACTTTGAGTAAAAACAGGATCGCGGTAATTGCGTTTTTATGCTCCGGGAATTAAGCCTTGCTGCAAGGAGAACTTCAGCGTTTGCGCCCTCCGCAGCAAAGTTGCAGCGGTAACTCCTCTCTCCCCGAGGAGCTTGGCAAAAGCGCCTCTGAAGGCTCCGGGTTTTTAAAAGCCATCTACCGCAACCGCTGCGGGAGCCGCGTTTCGCAGAAAAGCCACAAAAACCCCGCAATCCGCTCCGCGGAACCGAGAGCCCGACTCGGGCTCGCTGAAGTCTCCCCCCTCCCTGTCCTCCCGCCGCGGGCTGCAGCCCGGGGAGACGCGCAGCGCCCAGGTACGTACCTTCGCCCGCAACCCCAGCAGGGCCAGGAGGAGGACGAGGGAGCACGCCGCCGCGGCTGCCCGCCGGGGCGCACGCATGCCGCCGCCGCGCTGCCCGCCTGCAGGCCACCACTACCACCGCCGCCGCTCGCTCCGAGACGGGACGGGGAGGGCCAGGAGGGGAGGAGGAGGAGGCGCCGCCGCTGCTGCCCGCCGCCGCCCCGCTCTAATATACCGCGCCGGCCGCGGCGCGCACCCGCGCCGAACAACGCCGCTTTTCAGGCGCTTTCAATAGCGCCCCGGTCTTCAATGCAAAGCAGCCCGGCCTCCTTTTATTCTCCTTATTCTCTCGCCTCCTTCTTTTCTTTCCCTTTTCTTTTCTCTCTCGCTTTTTGTTGTTTGGGTTTTTTTTATTATTCTTATTGCGATTATTATCCCGATCCTTTTATTTCTTTCAGGTCGCCGGCCACCGCGCGGCGGAGGCGCGGCGAGTCCCCCGCCCCCCCGAGACACACACGCACACACACGCACATACAGCACACACACCGCCCCGGAGCCGGCCGCCCGTCTGGGAGCCCCGCCGCCGCTCGGCTTCATCTAGCCCACGGCGGCAGGCGGGGAGGCCGCCCGCCCGCGCATGCGTCTATCCATATGCATGAGGGGGGAAAGAGGCGGAGGGAAGGAGGGAGGGAGGAGGATGGCAGGGGTAGGGGAAGGCAGGTATCGGCAAGGGAGGAGGCGGCTGAGAAGAGACACGGGGGCGGCGGCGGCGGTTGCTGCTGCTCCTCGTGAGAGAAGTGGCGGACCTCGGTCCTAGGCCACCCCGAAGGTCACAGCCCGCTGCACCGCCCCGTCCCTCCTCCTCCCTTGGGGAAGCCCCGCTCCGCAGGTGCCTCCTGGGCTACCTTCAAGCGGCAGCCTGCCGCGGCCTCGCTGAGGCGACCCGGTAACAGCAGACGGGCGCATTCCCTCGGCGGCGCCCGCGACTGAGGCGGCGCCGCGCGGAGGAGAGGGCTCTTCCCGCCCGCGGAGGGGACTGCCGCGGGTCCTCCCATCCCGGCAGCGGGGCGGGAGCCGTAGCCCTTTTTCTCCTAGGGGCTGGTTGAAGGGAAGAGAAAGACTGAGGATTGTTTTTACAGTGAGAACTCGCCCTGCCCTCGGTTGGCGGCAGCCTCCCGCCTCCCCGCCCCGCGTTACCTGAGGCAGCGCGGTCGTTACCGGGCGCGGGGGGCGCGCGCTCGTGGCGCGGCCGTTGAGGGGAGCAGTGAGGCCGCTGAGGTGACTGCGCTCCCCGAGGGGGAAAGAAGGGAGGGGCGGCCGCGTCTCCGGCTGCCCTGGCCAGAGGATCTCCTGAGGGAAGCGGGGGTGGCAGTAGCGTCCGCGGGACTCGCTCCCTCGACACGACGCCGTGTGGCCAAGGATCTCCCACCGTTCAGGAAGGAAAGAGCTGGAAGTGGGGCGCATCTCAGCCGCAGCTCCGGGGTGATTAATCCGGGAAAGACCGCGCTGGCCGAGGGCAGAGACTTGTCTACTCTGGAGGTGTCTGTCACAGCTGCCCAGCTTCCAAGTGACTGCTGGGGTTTGTCAGCCAAGTTCTTTCAGGGGCAGGGTCCAGAGGCACGTTAATCAGGTGGTTACCTGTGGGATTCCTTGCCACAGGACACTGAGAAGCACAGTTTGCACAGTAGCAAAGACTGTTCAGACTGGGTCCCAGACACAGAGAAATGCATCAAAGAGCACTGAACAAACCCCAAAAACCACACCCAACTTGGTCCCTGGTTTGGGAAGTCCCCAAGCTGCTGATCTAGAAGTTGGGTAACTGTGCTGGGAACTGTCACTGCACCACTGTCCCTTTCTTCCTGAGGCACTGGAGACAGGAACCTGGCCTACATGACGTTTGGTCTGACCCAGAACAGTTATTCTTACGTCCCTATCTCCTATTCTACCCTGATCTAACATAGTAGATGTGTGAAGGTATGTTTCATACAACGGTCAGTGATATAGAGGAAGACAAGATTTCTGACCTAATTTTATCTCCTTTGTTTTCATTTCCTATGGCAAAAGCAAAGGCATACTTGTTCTTGGCTGTGGTAAGGTCCATCCTGTTACAGTGTCTGAGTCTGTGAAGCCAGAGGTACTCAAACCCCTAACACTAAAGCCATGCTCATACTTACATCAGACTCCTGCAGATCACTTCCCATTTGTGAGTTCAAAACTTAGATTACATACCAGCAATTTTGGCACATCTGTGAGGTGCACAGTTGCTGAGTTCTCCTTTCAGCCTCCTTAAACCTAGAAGTTCTAACAGTATCAGTTGTTCCTTACTTGGAACCATGAACTTTTATGCTGCTAAACTTTCCTTGTATTTATCCACAAATCAGCTGGAGTTTGGTGATATGAGAACCANTTTTTTTTTTTTTTTTAGTGGGTGTTGTTTAACTTCCTCAGCCTGTTTCAACGTCACTCATTCACAAGTGCCACACAAGGCTCCTCTGGGCCTTTAAATACTTTGGTGCCTGCTGGTATGCTCCATGCCTTTAAGGCAGGTCTGGAGCTGGCCTTTCTGCAAAAGGTTACTCCACCAGTTCGGTGCTTAGGAAATCCAGAGTTCTGGTTCCCACAGTGCTTGTGACTCAGCAGTGGAGCTGCCCTTAAACAGAATTACTCGTCCAACAACTTAAAATGCTTTGCAAGCACTAATGAATTAAGCCTCCTGATTTCTTGAGACACAAAGTATTACTGATAGGTAAACCAAGACAGAATGTGAGTCATGTGCAGAAGCACATTGCAAACCCTCTCCTTTGCATCCCTGAAACAAATTTTGACTTCTTGGAGGTTGGGAGTAAAATCCCCTTAATTGGTTAAGGCCAGAATTTCACCCTTGAAGTCCTATCTCCTGCTTTTCTTCACTGAGCTCTCAAGACCAGATCTTTAGCTACTGTACAGCAGGGCTGAAAACCAAGTGAGCACAGTGCATTACGAAGCCTTGGGATCCTCTTAAGATGCCCATTTCACTACATATACAGCAACATGCAAATTGCTGCCTATGCATGTGGGCCTGAACTGTAGTTGCTTTGAGTAATGTGAGACTGATGCATGCAGAATTCCTGCTGCAATGTTCTGTTTGCATGTGTCCGTGTTTCACAAGGTGTGGAGCCAACTTGTCTTCCTTCAAGGCCAGTGAAGAACTTTTCAATGTCTGGCACTCAGCTTTTTACATTGCGTAAAGTTACTTCCTGCTAATCTTCCTATTCTGACATAATTAGATTACATCCACATTAGAAGCCGTTATAAACATAGAGTGTGCCAAGGTCCAGTGTTACAGGCAGTATTTTGCTTCGGGCCTGAATCAGTTCCCTAGTACAGAATTAGATCCCGCTTCACTGAAGCGACTGGGAGAACGCCCAGGACTTTGGTGGGATGAGGGTCACAGCCTTTAGAGGGAGCGCCTGGCTTATGAGGGTCAGGTGTCGTGAAGTCAATTCTTTGTGCTAGGAAAGTTGTAATTTCCTTTTAAAGCCCAGTGACTCATTGAAACATGGCTATGAACAATCCCACAGGATTTCCTTAGATTTGTGATACCTGAAGGTAAGCTTGGAATGGCGCCCCTGGAAAAATTCTTTGTTCAGGGACCTGATCCATCTCATTTTGAAGTCAGTGACTAAACTTCTCTTTACTACTGTGACTACAGTGACTAAACTTCTCTTTAATACAGATCACAATTTCAGCATTAATTGTGGGTGCCTAATCCTCATCAGCCCTCAATAAGCCGGCATGAAGGGCTACCAGGAGAGGACTGGTTGAAATGTGGAATCTGGAGTCATAACAAATTCATAAAGCTTGATGGCAGCAAGTGAAGAGGCTAGAGGAAACCTTTGTTTTCCCATAGATTTTTATAAAAGTAGTTTTGCTTCTTGAAATGATCCACCTTGTAAAATTCATTCAATTTTAGATACAATTCTGGATGAACTGAGGGAAAGAGTGAAAATATCATCCACTTGGATAATCTTTTATCTAGGAGTTAAGCCTCCCTGTTGCACAGAGAAGAACATATCAGTACTGTCAATCATGGATGAGTGAGCTTTTAGATAAGGCCTTTCCTATAATACACCCGTAACACTTTATTTTCCTCTTGCTGTACTGCAACTGACCTCCCCACTTGGGCAAGTGTCGCGGAGGCAGAGATAGGGACTGCGCCGAGCTCCTTGGCTGACACACATTTCAGAGCAACACATTCCAGCAGATGAACCCATTTGCACAGTTGAGTGATCTAAACATAGAAAGCTAATTTCTCTAATTACAAAGTGAGACTGAACTCCTGTAAAGCTTTTCATCACCTGAGTGGAATGGGAATTGCACTTCCATAATCATTTAATGTTTAGAAACTAATTAGAAAGCGTTTTGTGGGGAGGCCACACCCCATGTTAGACTATTTCACAAATGGATCAGGAGAGAAAACTACCTCTGATGAGAGAGTTGAGCAAGTGGCGGAAGTCAGGAGAAAAAGTAGTTTACCAAACACAGAGCAGTGCATTCCTGCTTCCGTGAAAGCATCAGTTCTTCAGAGTCAGGCAATTTCTTAAAGCAGTACATCTAGGAAAGTTTTCCAAATGTGACAAAAGATTCTGTAGAAGATGTTCTGGTGACCAGAGACCCACACCCCATTTCCTGCCAAAAACATTAACTGTCCTCTGTCACTAGAGCATGTTCTTAAGAGAGTTAAAATTTCAAAGCTCCTGTTGTGTATGTTGTTCATGTGCGTTTTGTGCCTTTGAAATTCCCACCATAGGGTTTTTGTGCCTCTTAGCTCTCTGGAACTAAAATGAGGCACTAAATCTATTTCAGAGAATACTTGGAGAACACTAAAAAATCAAGATTTTGAGGTACTCAGAAAGGACTGTAGTGAGAACGAGTAGAGTCCCTGAAGAGTTAAAAGTTCTAGAGGCAAAAAATATTTCTATTGTAGAGCTTTTAAGTTTTATCCAGCTGTAATTAACTGAATCCATAACATTATTGCTTTCTGTCACAGCTTAAAATTAAGACCTTACTCCGTTCCAGGGAATAGTACTGTTTCTCCTTCAGTTTCCTCTATTGATATGCACGTAAAACCTGCTTTCTGCTTGTTTCTGTTAGCCCTTCAGAGATCGGATGCCTCCACATTAACCTGTGAACCTAACTGCTTTGTCCTTCAGTTATCCTCCCCAGTGGTGGGGCTCCTATACAGCGGTTATTTGGTCTCAAATCCCTGCTTTTGGAAAACGGCAGAGAGGCAAATCTGCAGTTTCATGTCTGAGTAGGGGTACAGCTTATCAAGGTGGGGTAGCTTCCAGTAGGTGCAAAGACTATGACACTGAGCAGTGCTGGCATGTCTGTCACAGACAAGATGACACTTTCATTTGATAAGCAGTAACCTCAGCTATTCTTGTCAGTTGTAGAAAAGACTGCACTGAAAACTAGGCACAGCCCTGTCTCCAATCAACAGCAGATTCTTTAAGATAGCTCCCAGTTTCTAGTAGGGTTTTCCTCACAGCTTTCTGCAAGGATGCTTCTTTTAGGCATTTTTATTAAGTGCTGAGATCAAGTTTCATTTTCGTGCTAGGAAAGCATCAAAATGTCTGAAGTTTTCATGTAGATTGTTTTCACTCTTAAATGCATATGGTTGTGTGTGTTCAGTGTGTTCTCAATCACAAACTATCCTGAGAGTGCAAGACTGAAGAATACAGGGGTGCCATTTAGCCTAGAAAATTACTAATATGAAGAGGGCTGCAATTAGCAAATTTAATTTGGGTGTACAGTGTATGTCTTGCCCGCCATTAATCCATGGCTGATTGAATATGCTAGGCCTTGAGTTTACTTAGTCCTGCATGGAGGATATAAGGGGAGTTGCTTCACTTGGCATGAAGAAATATCTAGAGGAGTTAAGATTACTATTATGAAAATCCAGGTTCAGCCAAAAATACAAATGTGCCTAATCAGGGAACAAAAACCTTTAAGTTAGGGATGTGCTTCTGTAACTTGCTGGAATGGCCAGAGAGTTGAGATTCAAAGTTGGGTGGGTGGGCAGGAGTGACCCTGCTAATCTACAGAGGAAATGTTTCTCCAGGGTGTTAAGGGTATACACAGTGGCACGATGGCCGGTGTTTATTGATTCCCTTGGCACTGCCTGCTCCCTGGCGGAAGGAACCTTTTTGTATCAGCTAAATATTTTTAGATAAAGCACAGGCCCCAGGGGGTGGCTAGCATCCTTGGTGGTACAGATGAAGACAAGGTCCTCAGCAAAGGGGCTAAAATTGGCTTTATTTGTGCCTACCTTACAGAGGAGTTTAAAAAAATCCAAACCCCTTGATCATTGTGCAAGTTACAACAGTGCCACTGGCATGCAGATGTTACCTGTATGTGCACTGATTGCTTTTCTGTCACTGTTCACACAGTGAGGGAGGTAATAGGACTGCACATTAGAGCCAGCAGCATGCAGGAGAACCTGAGTCTCTTTTGATTTGAGTTTTGGTGTTGAAACGCTGAATTTTGAACAGGGTCCATATTAACTTCAGCAGTTAATCACTTGAGCTTCTCCTCATCCCGCTCTGGAGCTAGCTATGAGCAAAATGCTTGCAAGTATTAGCAAGAAAGTGGAAAAAAGAGTGAATGGGAAGTTATGGAATAAGATTAAGCCACGGGCATCATGGAGAGATGGCAAATAAAAGGGTTGATTTTTTGGATGGGGAGTATAAGCAAGATGCAGTGCCCTGTCACCCTTCCTCTCTGATTAAAGGTTTTTCTTTGCTCTTGCCACAGTACCTTGAAAGTTTTACGTTCCTGCCTCCATGTCAGCTGCTCTGTCTCACAACATTTTCAAACAGATGGAAGATGATTTTTCCTTCAGTTGCTCCTGATCTTGGCCCTCGGTTAAGGACCACTCCAAGAGCGATGAAGGACATCCCCGATTTGTGGCACTGTGACAGCAAGACATGTTTAGTGAAGACCTGAAAGAAGAAAAGAGCCTGGCTGTAATTGGACTCTTAAAACCAATTAATTTATTTGAAGGTAATGGCATTACCCAGTGTGCATCCGCTTTATGTCTGAAAAAGGCCACAGACTCTCACAGATCTGCAATCTGTGTGTTGCTCTGAATAGTTTGGGGGTTTATAGATATAATGATGATTTTTATTTACTGTGTCAGAGGGGAACGAATGAGGATCTGCCATGAGTTGAATAGAAGTAATTCCACACCTGTCCCTTTAAATGCACATTTGTGGTTGGCTGCCTTTTATTGTCCGCCCTCCTCTGGGGCTGCAGGGCAGTGAGTTCGTGTAGAAGGATTTCCCAGCCTAGTGGGCGACCCCTCATCTTCTTGCTCCGAGCAGTGGTTTCCCTCCCCTCCTTTCTTTCCAATATTTATTGGAAGCACGTGCTAAGGAATCTGTGAGCCTGCAATGCTAATGAGTATGTGGCACAGAGTGGAGTGGGCACCAGATGCAAAGGGACAGGCGTGTTTCCTAATGAGGGAGTCCCGAGACCCATCTGTTGAGTCTCGTGGGCCTTCAATGAAGTTAGCTGTGCAAGGTTGCCAGAGGAGGTTTTTTTTTTTTCTCTAATGCTTTTAGTTCTCAACAAGTGCAATCCTGTATAGAGCAGCATGTCATGGGGTTAGGCTTTGTTGTTACTAGCAGATAATGTGACTTTGAAAAGAACACCCCCACCCCAGCTGAAAGGAGGGTAACCCTCCTCTACCCCCTTCCTTCCCATCCTCCTTGCTCAGATCAATAACAGGTCCCTTAGGCACAAAGCCTGCATTCTTTTATTCTCAAATTAGAGCAGCTGCAGCAGCAACACCACAGCTCATTGGAAACCTATTAGCTTTTGAAAGACTTAATCCAGTTTGAAAATAACTAGTGTTTCTCAATCCTTCACGCACTCACTCCCATAAGAGGTAATATTCTTAGGCTTCATTGAGGGTGGACTGGGCTTATTATTATAATAACCTACATCTCTCACAGTGTCCCAAAGGGGCAACAAAGAAGGCAAAATGTCAGTTTCCCAGCATCACACAGCCTAAGAACCTCAGATTTACTCTGTGATATCACACCCTATCATTGAGCTATGCTGCCTACCATCCCACCTTCAATAGTGGCTGATACCTTGTGATTCATTCTTCAATTTCATAGTTTTTAAGTCCAGAAGGGACTATTATGATAATCTATTTGACCTCCTGCACAACACAGATATTAACATTTCATCCTAGGTAGGATAAAAGCTGGGAGCAGCTGGATTCTTTGATGTTGCTCTGTTCAGCAGCAGTGGAAATGAGAGGGGTTTTTTGGGGTACATTTTGCTACAAGCAGAATTTCTTCTTTTTAAAAAGATTAAACACAGAACTTTGTGAGTGGAAGCCTTATGCATGCTCAGCAAATACTTCGCTTTGGTGGTAGGAGAGGTGATTTTAGGTAGAAAGGGCTTGCTCACCCATCTTGGTTTCTTGTTAACCCTTTGTATGTAATCGTGGATGTCCCTGCAGCAACCCTGTGAGCTAGTTACTCCAATTTTAAAGGCTGGGATCTGAACTTCAGCAAGTCCTTATGCTCTTCGGGGACATTTAGGCCACAAATGCCTTGTGAAGATGATAGCAATGAGGAAGTTCATTCCTCAAGTTTTCTTGAATGGGGTCCTTAATCTTGTGTCCTAAGCAACACTGGAAATCTGTAGATGATCATGAGACTTTCCTCATATTTCTTGAGTCCCAGCCTAGTGTGTTTGCTGGGACATCCTTCTCTGCTCAGTCTTTTCCTGTACCGTGCCAGTCCTAAACCTTCCCTGGAGTGCTGCCAACTGTTATCACTAATGACAGTACATATATTTTGCCAGTAGTAGCTGGGGTAGGACCACCAACTGACTTCCTGAAGGCCACTGAACAGCAACAGCTTTTGATTTCTACTGACCTGGACCAGATTCAGTGTGGTGACCTAGAGCTAAGGGGCTCAGTATCTCATTACTAATCCCTTGAGCTAGCCAATTCCTTCCACCAAGTCAATGTTTTCTAAAGTGTTAAAAGACTTTTCCTGCCTGCCTGCCCATTAAATCCTGCTCTTCTGTCCGTGTCCTTGGATCAGCCTAATCACTGAAGTGGATCAGTTTCAAGTCTTAACGATGCAAGCTGTGGTACTGACAATGCAGAACATGGCAGGCAGCGCTGCTGAGGCACCGCGTGGCAGGCAGCGACATGGGCACTGCCCTTAGGGTCTACTTGGGGGTAACCCTCATCAGTTTCTTCTGTAATGCATTGCCAGCTGGAACGTGGTGTTTCCCACTTTTAACCTATTTTTCTGAGACTTGCAATTTATATATGTTTCTAGAAAATTTCAATCAAAAAAACCCCCCAGGTGTTTCCCTGGATCATCCACTGGCATTGCTATTTGGGTACTTCAGGTACTAGTTGTTGGATGAGGCCTTGAGCTGCCTGGTCTAGCGAGAAGTGTCCCTGGAACTAGGTGATCTTTAAGGTTACTTCCAGCCAAAAACATTATATGATTCTATGATTCTCACTTTCTGAGACAACGAACCTGGCTCCACAGAGTGAACCACAGAGCACCATCACTGCATCCTAATGTATCCTTATTAATGAAGTCTTATATTTTAAAGACACAAAGAAATGTATTTCAAAATACAAACAAAAGATTTCAAAAACAGAAGAGTGTGTACAGAAGGCCACTGTTTACATTAGAATCCGCAATGGCCTCATCCACATACACTTAGCAGGAAACAGCTTCAAATTTCTTAATTATAAATTTGATACAAAGTGGCTTAGAATTTTGTATCTTATATATATGTGTCTTTTCTTTCAGCAAGGCTTTTTCATAGTTCATATAGGCTTATAAGTGTGGGCGTATAGAATCAAAGGATCTTTATGGTTGAAAAAGACCACTAAGATCATCAAATCCAACACTATTATATCAATTAAAATATAAAACCAGACATTTTGAAATATAAAATATACACTGCTGTATGTGTTTGCTTCCCATCCTGTCCATCCGTCCCCATGTCATCCCCCCCCCCCCC